>MPNW01000064.1:221170-249982 GCA_011800805.1 Hirudo medicinalis
TTGTATGCTTCTGTCTGAGATTTTTGTCTCGCCGTAGAACTAAAAGATAGTGAATATAATCGAAAACTAATTAAACATAAATATAACTTTAAAAATTAATTGATGGCATTTTCAGGGTTATAACATTATGTTAAGTGGTAAACATGTGGCTCTACTTATGTGATAGTTTTTCAAATAATTAGACAAATATAAGATTCTTATAACTGTCATTACCTTATGGCGGGCTCTGTAAGCTTTCGTTCAGATGCCTATGCCCCCTCTCCTTGTGTTCTCGGCCTTGTGTGTTTAAAGATATTTAAGGGAATTGGCATACTCAGTACACGTAGTGTGTCCAATATAGCAGTGTTGTGTATGTATGGACATGTAAATTTATAAACAACATTACTTTGTTTTATTTTGATATTATGGTTGGCTGAACTATGAATTATGAGTGGTCAGGTTGAGGTAGTTATAAAACTTCAAATTAGAATCTACTATTTTGGCAACATTTTTTATAAATTTAATGTTATAATTTCGGCAGTGAGCGAGGTCAATGATGCGGTAAATGCAGGAAAGCTACAACTGCGCTCAATCGACCATGGCTTCTTACTCCATTGCTTCTGTTTCCCATGTGAATCGCGACTTAGCTAAAGATGTTCACGTTTTTTAGTTGTTGTTTTTTAAATTTTTGAGTCAAAGTTATACTTATTTTTTATTGAAATGTAGCAAACATACTGGTAATTTGATAATGTTTGAATTTTCGAAAATTGATTGAAACTTATTTAAAGGTATGATCTTCTGGAAGGTCAACCACTTCCATCTTATTTTCTAAGTCAACCTCAACGCTGAATGGAGAATTCAACGAATTGAATCGAGTTTAATTTGTTTCCTAAAGTTTGTGAAAGAAGTTGTAGCTCTACTGGCTACAAGGATTGACTTATTCAAAATGTTCACTTTCATCTGAGAATAAATAAGAAACCATAATTCCTAATTCCATGAAATGTATATAGGATATAATGGACACTCCTGAATTATTGTCTCACCTCATTATATACTCAAATGCCGTTGCAAGGTTTAAAAAGTGGCTGCTCCAGTCAGTGGTGGACTTAGGGGGGCATGGCCCCCGTGACTTTTAAAATCTAAGATAAAAAATTTTTTAATTTGAAAAATTTATTTTATTTCAATAATTTACTAAGTTGGACGAAAACAGTAGCTATGGTAAAGCTACTAGTAGTAGTAGCTTGTAATTTTGTAGTCTTGTAATTTCTCAAAAATCGTTATCATTAAATAGGTAATGGTAAAATGGCATGAAATTAAAGATGTTGGGCGAGCAATCTCAAATTTTGTACATTCTATACATTGGGCAGACAATGATTTATATTCAAATGTTAGAATGATTCTATCCATTTCGGCTATATGACCATCCACAACAGCTGGCAATGAAAAGTTCTCGACTCTCGAAAGTTTACAAACTTACCTTCGGTCTACAATGCTGGCTGACAAACTGCATGGACTATCGCTTGAATGAACATATATCAAGATATTGAAATACAGTGGTCGTCATATCTTTCAGAGAGCTACATTTTTTCGCATAACTTTCTTAAATATGAATTTTATAACCTCAAGTTTTGTTATATAATTTAAATATCATTACGAAATCTTTTAATAAAGTTAAAACGAATTTATCACATACTTTAACAGGAAATGCAAATTGTTGTAACTCGCAATTAGTCGATTACACCAAGACACTACAGACAACTACTTTATTCGCCAAAGAATCCACACTACCTAACACAACTAGGGCTAGAACGAACAAAGGGAAGTTGCCGCTCCTAGCTCCTACATTAACATAGATAGTTCAGTGCACTCACAACACAAATTGATGTGTGTTGAGGCAGCGGCGGCATTGACGACGAAGCCGCGTTCGCTACAAAGTTTATTTACAACAACGGCAACAATGCTTCGACTGACAACATAACTGCTGGAATAGCAGCGTAGCGACGTAGCGGGAAGATTAGGAGAGAAGGGAAGAATGCCCTGACTTAGCTTNACTTAGCTTCTTAAATAGCCAGTCAGGACAAAGGAGGATGTCCACAAACAAAGGATGCGCGCCTGGTAAGTCATCGCTGATAGGGTTAGGATCAGCACGTGATTATGATGGATGTGCGATCCTACATGTGCCAATTTGTTCGTCATATCTTTAAGATAGTTATCATTTATTTGCACAATTAATATCAATGCCATTAAAAACTCCCATACCTCAAGAAAGAGGATAGACAGTCGGAATGGACAAAACATATGGTTGATTATGGGGACTTTACGGAAGTCAGTAATTATTCTAGGCGAAACAATGTTTAACATCTATGATCCTGATGGGTGCCACTATTACTGGCATGATTTAGAGTTGGAGTAAGACGTTTATTGCAGTAGAAAATTCGGAGAGGATCCCTGATGTTATGGAGATTTTAAGCATGCGGACAGACAGAATTAGCTTTTCTGAGAGGAAAACAGGCTTCCAAAGACTATATCTTCAGTATTCTCACTCCCTTTGATAACATTCACTATAAAAATGACTTTGATTTCCATCAAGATACATCTCAACGGTGACGATGGCATTTTTGATTCCTGAGTATACAATGGGCTGCATGTTCTGCGGACTTAAACCCTGTATCCAACAGATAGATATATAGATAGTTTTTGGGGACTCTGATAAGACAGGTATACTACAATGGAAAACATTATTTAACTGTTAATGAGTCGAAAGAGGCGACAATTGAGACCTGGAAAATCTTGCGAAAAGAATACCTGGAACAATTGGTGGCACCAATGAAGTCAAGATGTATTGATATAATATAAAAGAAGAGAAGAGGACATCATAATGACACTTTATTTGAATTAATAACAGGATTTGGAACCCTTATTATTGTCTTACATTACAGGAAACTTATAGATATGACGAATGCAAAAAACGCATATTTGCGATTTTAACGCATATTTCTGGAATGTATCATCAGATCACATAAAAAATGTCCGAATTTGATAAACTTTTTCTACCAAATATCATATCGAAATTTGGGTTTGTAAAAATTCAGTCAAAGGTTATCGTAAAATATCATAGCGCTCTTAAAGATCACTGTACCAGTTGAGGTAATAGTTGATAATTTTGGTAGATTAGGTCGTCTTGCATTTTTATAAAACTATAACTTTGAATAAATTTGAATCTAAAAGACCTGAAACCATTTTATAATTAATTTTTTAAAGATTAAAAAAAAAAACAGTAGGCAAAATGACTATAAAATATCCGCCGACTTATATTTGCAACAGCAAGCGGTTTAGGGATTCACCCTAAAGGGTCTAGGTTCCAGAGTGCGGCTCCCCGCCAAAGTATTCTAGATCCGCCCCTGGCTCCAGTTCGTGCTATTTCCAAGGCTGCTCTGGCCGTTGACCATCTATGAGATTGGTTTGTCAGTGATCGAGGAAAATGGCTGGACCTTCCTCCAGCGTTGTCATCGATTCTACAGCAGGAGCGCGAGTTTGCGACTGCCACTAAGGTCCGTCGTGGAAGAGTACAAGTACTCCAAAATAAGAACTCAGTGGATGCTCAACAACTCCGCGGACAGCATGATCTGCGAAGTATAGCCACTGTTCAGATCTGGAAGGAAATTCCGAACTTAGAATGAGTTCGACGAATCAGTAGCCGTGCTGGTGTTCGAGGAAGTAAGAGGTCCTACCCTGACGTGCCGTCACGCGGCTGGATGGAACCACCTTCCAAAATGGTCCCAAGCCAGCTCATCACTTAGGACTGCAATGATTAGCCATGAAAGGAGGCGAAAAGTTGAACAAGACCGAGTTCAGAGGGCAATGCAGCCATCAAAATAGGGCAAGTGGACAACATGGGAAGTACAATGATCCCCTACCTGGAAGATGTCCCCGCTCCGGCTTGCCTTCGCGATAAGGTCAGTATGGCGACATAACCAGGTCCTTCGAGAAGTACATGTATGTGAGACCACAAAAGCAGATTGATTACAAATCAGCGGGAGATTTATTTTTGCGGGATAGCTTTTCATATCCCTATTTAAAGAGATGGCAACTCCCAGGAAAAACATTCTTGCAGAGGTAAACGACTGAACTGTCTTATAGAAGGGATGAGGTCACAGACCTCTTCCCCATCGAGGTTGCCACAAGGGGCTTAGTCGGCAGACTTCCGCTTTCCTCAATTAGGATTGGATTGTCTAGCTGAGAAAGAATGAAGGCTATGACAAGGACATCTGAGGCTGCAGAAGCGGCCGCATTCTGGATCTGGCACATGAGAAGCCAGACGTCTTCCGAAACCACTACAGGAAAGTCGGAGAAAATCTAAGAAAGCCGTCGATCTCCATTGTCAATGACCCACTGAAACAACATTGTCAGGATAAATAGAGGCTGCGGGCTCGCATGAATCCCAAAAAATTTTTATCTCTGGCTGCTGCAAAGAAAATTTAAGCCCCAGTTTGCATTTATTATCACACGGCGTGAAGTAGCCACCGAGAGTTTTCACAAGAGATCGACAAAGAAAGCCTCGCATAGAGGCTTCCAAGCGGTTGAAGAAGCCAATGAGAGTTTCCAGAGTCTCTCCAGTCCAGACAGTAAAAGATCGGCATAAGAAGCCGACGAGAGCCTATTATAGCCACAACGTTTGGTCCGGAAGGTAAAAACCAATATGGACATCAGGATTCGGACCGACCCGAAAACATTAGGAGAATAGGGAATAATCATAGGGACGAAATGTTTGAAAACGGGGAAACTCCTCTGATGATCCCCGGTGGTGAGATTGAAGTGAGGAGTATCGGGGAGAAAAATGACATCCGTTTCTTTTTATTATTAAATAAAACTTTTTTTTTAATGACATTAATAACATAATTCTATTAAATAAATTAAAATAAGATCAATATGGTTTTACCGACAAACTTCTGAAACCTCTTTTAAAAAATTTAAGTTTAAATTTGAATTACTATTAAAAAACAGTTGTAACTGATTATCTGTATGTGATTAAACAAATTTTAACCATGCAAAATTCATTTTTGTCACGCTTGCAAAGGTATGTAAAAACGAATAATAACCCCCAGATTGTATTTGCGAAAATATGGTGTGCACATGCAAACTGTTGAGACTCCTAAAGTCGATATTTTCGTCCTCTCACCCATGCTCAATATCTCCTCTGCTCATTACAAGAATTTTCCAATACTCAGTGGTTCATGGTCGAAACTCGTCAACACATTTGGTTCCAATTTTGGAATATTGTGATTCTCAGGAGTTAAGAATAGTTGGACTAAACACTACTGGAAAAAATCAGATCAATGGAGTCAATTTAAAGCAAAACTGGACAAGGTGAGAAATCAGCCATATTGAATTTCATCATTATTGAATCAGTGCGTGGATTTATCTTAAGGAATATTATTATCTCATGGTTCTACTGCAGCAAGTACTGACGTTTTCTATCTTATCATGTTTTATGGAAATCCTGAATGATTTGACATTAATTTTGTAGATTTTGGCACTTTGACTTTGCAACATTAATGCACTTGAAAGACGTTTAAATAAATTTATAATTATCTTTTATATTTAATGTCTTTATAAGGTCACCCAAATAGCGAAGCTAACAAAGCCGGGTGATCCCACAAAAATACTCAACCCCGATAATCATTCCTATACAATAAATAATTACACAAAGGAATGTCAAGGAATGTAAGCATTATGTTAGCAGGTAATACCATTAACTTTGATTTATTACACAAACTTTAGTTTCCTCAAAGCACTATGAATAAATCAAGTTAACTTTCGAACTAAATAGGTACAAACTCGGCTGAAGAATATCGGCATCTAGAGAGACTCGTCGTTCATTATTACTAATGTTATGACATTTTAATTTTAGTGACTGTTTCCAGCGTTTAAAATAACTTAAAATAGTAATAAAATTCCGTATTGATTTTCTCCTTTAGACTTTCATTTTAATATGATATGATAAAAAGAGAGAAATAGCAGAAAAGTTTAAAGAGCAAAAGAAAAAATCGATTCAAAATAAGAATGAGCAATGACATTCAAAAGTGAGAGATATAGAATCATGGTTTTAAAATTTCAGGCTTACATCAAGAAAGCACGGACTAGTACTCCACCAAAGCATCAATTAAATTTTTCCCGAATATATTCCCCCAAAGAAAATATCCACGACCTTGCTGTTCTTGTTGCTTATTAACGTCCGTTACATAACTGGATGATTAGGACGGTGCTCCCGCAAAGGGATTCTAATCCATGCTGCCAAAGGTTGCCCTCATTAACTTATTACAGTAATACCTGTGAATATAGGGTAAGTGCTGTCACTAGGGACGTTTATTAAGAGAAACGATTTTTTTTCAGTGCAATTTGACGCTAATTTACAGTGTACCTGTCAAACTTGGATAAGGACATATCCGAAATGGTTCCGAAATATTTAAATAAGGATATTTACATTGTTCGCCAAATTTTTAAACGCAATTTAATAATAAATTTTGCGCGAAAAGTTGATTTTGAATTTTCGCTCATGCTTTATTTCAAAACTTCCGCTTGTTGCGTGCTTAAAGTGACTTTGTGATCGATTGTAAGTTATTAGCTATAGATAATCAGAAAGACGTTGGTTGCCATTGGAAAAGATAATTGAAATGATTAAAAATTATGAAAGAGGCCATTCCATCTCAAAGTCAGCCGGCACCAAATAATAAACATCATTTCTAGGAAAGAAGAGATATAAAAAAAAATTGGGGAAGAAGTGAAAGAAAACGACGAAAATAGTAAATTAAATAATTCTATAATATTCAGAAAGGTTATCATCATCCCTTTCGAAATATGTGTCATTTATAAACTTTCTATGTTAACAGGCCTCAAATTTTGCCAAAAAAAAAAACAGAACCCCCTGCACCGCTGCCGGCCGCTGCTCGAGTAACCGGGCTAAGAAAATGAAAGAAATTAAATGTCAATAAATGATAAATGACAAAATCGTATTAAATAATAAAGTGTTTGAATGGTTCTGTTCAGCTAGATCGAAGAATCTACCAGTCACAGGTCTTTTGTTGAAGGAAAGAGTTCTAATGTTTGCAAAAGAGTTGGGTCATAATTGATTTACAGAAAGCCAGTTAGGAACAGAGTTAAATTTAAATGAGAATACAGTAATAAATTATTTAAATCCGAGCAAGATTTTGAGATATGAAAAGAGGTTGAAGGGAGCAGCTCTACAAGAACATCACAAAGTTGCCAGAGTTCACTGGGCCATAACAATGTTAACAAACAGAGAAGGATGGGCAAAAAATGGATGATGAAAAAATTCAATCTAGATGGACCCGATGTTTATCATTTTTATTGGCTGGACTTCAGATTAGAGAGGGAGTAATTTTACATCAGAAATCAAGGAACTGGATCAGTCTTGATTTGGGCAGAAATTTCACATGATGATTTCATTCTTTCTAAAAGGAAAGCAAAAAAATCGGCAGATTATATTATTGAGTTGGAAGATTATCTCCTGCCTTTTGCTAAGAGAAAGTATGGTGCTAATTACGTATTTCAGCAGGATAATGCCCCAATCCATACTTCCGAACTGATAAGTCATCTTTTCCAAGAGAGAAACACAAACGTTTTGAGTTGGCCTGACCTCAATCCAATTGAAAATGCTTGGGCTAAGTTGTCCAGACTGGTCTACAAAGATGGAAGACAATTTAATTCTAAATCAGAGTTGGAAGATGCGATCAGGACCTCCTGAAATAAGCTGGAAACAGACTTCATACAAAAATTAATTATGTCAATGGATGAAAGATGTTTTGAAATAATAGAAAAAAAAAAGTAAGTTCCTATTAAGTAATGTGTTGCTTCAGTGACATACTAATTCGCGTTCATAATAATTAAGTTCTTCATTTTAATCTCCGTCTACATTCATTTATCATAGACTCATAACCAAGTTCTAAACATGATATGGGCAGTCCAGCTATCGGGATGTCATTCCCTTATGACTAGCCCGCGAGCCGATATAATTTCATTTTTGTCTCGAATTGAACATATATTTTGTTTGCTTGTTCGGCTCAATAAAAAAAAACTTTTCATGTAAAGAAAAATTTGTTTTGTTATTATTAACTTTTGACGTTTACTTTCTATCTATATCCAAACAAAATTTTTTAAGTTTGAAAATAATATTTCACTAAATTCAGATCATAATTTTTGAGGCACTACTTACTTAACATACTAAAATTTAAGTAATTTTCATAACATATTAGTTGAGATATCGCCAAAAAATGGTTACTTTCTCTATTTTGGACTGGATGTATGTGAAATGTGAATTTAGGCCCAACTGTTATTTTATTGTATTTATTATCGTCGTCGCTTCTTATTTTATTTTTTAGTCATCGGATTCATGTGGGATTGCTAGTGTTGCGACATTAATAATGAATAATGCAAATGAATACTAATTAACAACAACAGCAATAATAATGAGCCATAATCATGCATAAGCTCGCAGGAAAGCAACACTTTGAGTTAAATTGCACGCTAAATTAATAATAATAAAATCAATAATGATAGCACTAAAAATGTTTGATAAAATAAAAATAATTAGGGGGTCCGTAAACCTGGGAGTAAATTTATTGAGTGAATCGAATTGAATAATCGAGTTAAACTCTGGTTTCTGAAGGTCCACAGACTCATGACTGTCGAGAATTTTACTTTCTCTACCTTTAAACACCGATTCAGTTTCGCCTACAACCTTGGCTTCCACAGGCCTGACAACCATTGAACTTCCTTAAACTTAGGATTTTTTCAATTAATTTTTGTTGAGCAAGTCAGATTATTAAGTGAACTGAACTTAATAATCGAGTTAAGTATTTGAATGGCTCTGTAAGATTAGGGTAATCTGGTGTGAGATTTTGGGATCTTGTGTGAGAATGCTGTAATCTTAATTTCGTTCTGCAGAGTTGCCTTACAGAACATTCTAAATATGACTGTAGCAACATAAATTTAATAAAAAAATTAATTTACACTTTCGAAAGGGTTACAACATTGTGTTAACCGGCTGAAATTTGAGAGTTAATAAACCCTTGTTTTACATTACTTCATTTACGTATAAGTTGTGTTTATGTTATATGTGGAAAGGTTACTAAAACATTTGCATTTATATTATAGAGGAGTATTTAATTTTATCAATTTGCTTAATTTGAAAATTATTTTTCTTTAATCGATCTGACCAATTTCAACCTATGGCTCTGTTTGACTTCAAGCCTTTGCAGCAACAATTTTTATACCGCTGAAACAAATAATCTCCCAGAAATATAATTATATTTTATTTTATTTACTTAGTAGGCTTATAAATATCTGAAAAGACTGCAAACATTTTAGTGAATCCTGGGGCTAAGCTGGGGTTTTGTTTTGCATATGTTTTTAATAGATCCATTGAATATTCGTAGCTTGAAATAGAGTAGAAGCTTAGAAGTATATAGAAGCTTAGAAGTAGAATAGCTTAGAAGGAGTTAAAAAAATGGATTTAAAATCTTACAAGCTTAAAGTGTCAGTATTAAAGACAAGAGCGTCGTATGATTTCTGATAGCAATGTATATGAAATTAAAGAAATTTGTATTTCAACATTAACAGTAATAAATACATTATTTATTTTAGGTTAAAATGCTGCTTGGCCGATTTCGAGAAATATGAGTCCGGAAAAGAAAATGTACCAAGATTTTGTACAACTCCAACCGCATTTCTACTAAAAAAGAAATTAATAATATGTGCGATTTACACCGGTAGAGAATGTCTAAACATCAAAAGTTATTCTCGATAACCAATAACATTTTCCAATTCCTGATGACTTTCCACTTGCTAACGAAATGTACCAATTTCCGTACTAAGGAACCCCCTCAAATAAAGTTTGAGGTTAGAGAAGAATTGACTCCGATCGGTTCAGTAGTTGGAAGGCTTTCCGAAATAGTGGTCAGAAACACGAACATAAGTAAAACAGCAAACGATTTTTGGATATATAAATTACTGACTGATCCAAAAGACTCTCATTTTTTTGAAGTACATTCAGCTTCTGGATTGATCACTACGACGAGGAATGTAGACAGGGAATCGATTAGTCAATGCAGAGGAACGCACTTTTGCGAGATTCATCTAGATGTAACTGTTCATGAAGTTGGAACAGAACAATTTTATCAACAACATTTATCATTTCAAGTTTTGAAAGTGATCATATCTATTCTCGACATTAATGACCATCAACCTATATTTAGAGATGAGCAATTTGAACTATCAATTAACGAAGCCGCAGCATTAGACAGTTTTTACATTTTGCCCACAGCTACTGATTTGGACAGTCCAATTTTTGGTATTCAAGAATATAAGCTAGACGATGCCACAGATACCTTTAGCTTGGTCATAGGCTATCAAAAGCATAATGTTGATCCCGACACTTACAAGTATTCAGCAAAACATTTAATCAGTGATATCAAACTTTCCTTTAAAAAAAAATTAGATAGAGAAACAAAAGCAAGTTATAAATTGAAATTAACGGCTATAGATTCCCCATTGTCAATAAATATACCATTATCACAGCCATCATCAATCTCGAACGTACTCCACATTGAGATTGTAATTTTAGATTCTAATGACAACAGACCAGAGTTTTTGAAGGAACTGTATGAGGTAACAATTTTAGAAAACTTGAAATTTAATAGCCCTGTCGTCAGAGTTGAAGCAAATGATGCTGATCAAGGTGAAAATGGGTGTGTTAAATATCATTTCTCGAGACAGACTATTGCCCTTCATGGCCATATTTTTTCTCTTGATAAAGATAATGGAGAGATTTCAGTCATTGGCGCAGTTGATTACGAACAGTGTTCAATCCATCAGTTAATTGTAATTGCCCATGATCAAGGACCTGATGTTCTTTCGTCTGAAGTAATAGTCATTATACGAGTTAAAGATGAGAATGATAATGCACCAACACTTGCCATACACACTTTGTCATTTGATTCTGGTGATGAAAAAAATTCACAAAATTCTGACAATCCAATTAATAGAAAGAAATCATTTGAAGAAAATATCTTTAATTCTGTAGGAAAACATCCGAAAACGCAATCACCCCTTAGCTATCATAATAGAATTATAAACATTCCTGGGAACTTTTGGGTGACTAAAGAAATGGAAACATCAGCTGCTCATGCTGAAATATCCGAAGACTCCCCAATAAAAACATTTGTTGCACATCTCAGAGTGCATGATTTGGATTCTGGACTGAATGGACATACCAATTGCTCAATCGTCCAGTTATCTACTGACAAAACAATTTTTACCTACGATTTTAACACTAGGATGCATTTTGAACCAAATTATTTTAAGATGGTTAAGCAAGATGTCAATGAATATCGAATTGAAACCAACAAGCCTCTTGATCGAGAAAGACAAGATTATTATGCGATTATTATTAAATGCAGGGACCTAGGAACTCCATCCAGATTATCAGATAAAATGTTAGTAGTTTCTATTACAGATGTAAATGACTGCGCTCCAATATTCCAACAGGATATGTATAATGTGTCTCTTGTTGAAAACAGTATTCCTGGTACTTCAATTCTTCATTTGATTGCAAAAGACAACGATCTCGGAGATAATGGGGTTTTCTATTTTCAGCTTCCTGAAACAGTGGCTCAGTTTTTCAATATCGACTCAAGCGATGGTTTATTGACGACCAAGCAGTCAATTGACCGAGAAGTATATGATAATTTCAGATTTCCAATTATTGCTGTGGATAATGGGAAACCGCCTTTAACTGGTTCAGTTTTAGTCGAGATAAATATAAGGGATGTCAACGATGAGAGACCAATATTCATTAAGAGGGAATTTTTTTTTAATATTTCTGAAGGAGAAAAGGAGGGCGCACCAGTTGGTTACGTGGTAGCCATTGATAAAGATTCTTCAGCGTTTAATGTGCACAAATTTTATTACTTCGATCCGCCAATTTCCAACAGCAGCAATATCAAGCAACAAATTAGGATCCAAAATTTAACAGCAGAAAATAAAAATGAAGAATCATTTCCTATGTCCCTAGATTCTACGTCTGGATTAATTAGCCTCAGGTATCCCGTAGATCGCGAACAACAGGAATATTTCAAATTTGTCATCGCAGCTTGTGACATAAAGCAGCCTTCATTAAGTGACACTGCTATAGTTTTCGTGCAAATCACTGACATAAATGATAATGCTCCGGAAATTCAATTTCCTTATCCCATTTTCTTGAATCATGTTGCAGGTGGTGATTGGAATAATGGTAATGTAATGGATATCAACTTGTCAACGGTTAAGGGTTTAAGCGGACCAATAAAGGACTTAAAAAATGATACCAAAATGTTCGGAGATTCATTTCAGTCTTGCATGATATTCAGCAACCAAAACAATTCGATTCAAATTTCCAATCAAATACCTGCAACCTCTCCTGTAGCAAGAGTCATTGCTAAAGACAAAGATGCTGGTATTAATGCTTTGTTACAATTTAGCATTGAACATGTTGTTCACCATTATCCAGGAGACAGAAATAGCTCATATCAACATAAATTTCATGCAAAATCATCACTTAACTCTACAACATTTCTGTCTTCGTCTGACAATGCTGAAGAGTCTAATCAGCAAAATGAAGTTCCGAATAATGTTCATTTTCGCATAAATAAAACTGTTGGAATTTTGTATACAGCACAGGATTTAAATATTTTGAATTGCGCATGCATATCTATTTCCCTTAAAGTCACTGATTCCGGAAATCCCTCTTTATCTTCTCAATCATACCTCTTCGTTCACGTAAATAATTCGTTGCCTTATGTCGCCCCATCCATTGGTGATTTGGAAATATTTGGATTCGAACTCGATCATTCCGATCAAAAAACAGACAACGTGAATTATGACTCAAAAGAATATCTATATGAAGGTGATTCTTCTCGTAACAAAAGTCACACGACCACTTTACTAGCTATCATTTCTGGTTGTGGAATGGTAATATTACTGCTTTCTGTTGCCATCACTTTACTTATCCGTCGAAAAGAAAGAGAACGTCGAAATCGGAAATACAATTGTCGAGTTGAAGCTCTGCGTATGCTTACCAATTCAACATCGTCACTGTCAAATGACAAAATAACATGTCATTCTATCAATTCACAAGGTATTGTTTGTAGTCCAGAAACAAGCTTCGTCAGAAAGTCTTTATTACAAAAAGACAAGCTTCTACAACCGTGTCCAGTATCTTCGGAAAGAGGAAAATGCAGTGGGGTATAATTAATTTCTTTTGAATGCGCACATCTGCGCACATTTGAATTCAAAAACCACTGCTGCCTTATAGAGATCTAGAAATTGCGTGCACGTAGTCGTACGAGATTCAGCTTCACGGCACATGCCGTCGTTTCAATAGAATGCCGTTCTCTTTTTGTAAACGGAAATAAGTTTTGTGAGTGCTAACAATTTCAACAGCGATTTCATAACACTTGCAAAATTTATCATTTATAGAAATTTATAGAAATTTAAAAACTAGTTCTTAAAAACTGCAAATATAAATTTAGTCACAGTTTTTTCTTGAAACAGTGCAAGCGTATAGCTGAAAAGGCAATCTCTTCTAAATGGCAATGCCTAATCAAAAATAAAAATTTATTAAATTAATTATAAATAACATTTTTACAAATCGCTGCAAATGGCAATATACGATTATAAATGCGGTATTTATAAAAAAAAAAATTATAGACTAAAATAAACTAGAAATCATAAAAGCATTTTTTATGAAAATTATTCAAAATTTCTCAGTCCCGATCAAATATTGTGATATTTATTTTATGTATTTAATCAAACATACCTAAAAGCAGGCCAGTCAGGTGAATGTGAACAAATGTAAAAATACAACTGTGCTACAATGATTTTGAAATAGATATCGATAGTTCTAGTTATTCAATACATCATCCAAATCTAGGACAAAATCTAGTGCAAATCATATTCCCGTGGCAAAGAATAAAATTTCTTTATTAGAGTAGCAGTAGTGTAGTATAGTATTTAAGCAACGTACATTTTAAATATTTTTTAAACAGAAATTATCCCATAGAGAGTCTCGAAGCCCACATTGAAGAACTTTCCTATTCAGCAAATAATCACGCAACTGATCGTTAAGAAATAACTGATTATTACGTAAGCTTGGTATTTACAGTTAATACCACTCAGTTGATAACTGAATATTTACTGAATAATCCCAACAGTAAACTCGGCATAAATTAAGCCCCGTCGTTTATTACAATATTCTTGGTGGACTTAGTTGAATAATTGCTTTTAATTTAAATGAGATTTGCAGGTTTATTAAAATTGAGTACTTTTTAAAATAAATTACCTTATTTTATGTATTACTATACATTTAAACAGTGTTTGTAGCGTCATATTATATTCATTTAATTGATTTTCAGCTGGAAAATTGTTCAAATGTTACGCAATGTTGCAACGAATTAGATATGACCGGAACAACTTTAGATGGAAGTTTCGAAATTCAGACATCCCACGTGAGACTGTCACGTTCTACGACAAATCTTGAAAATAAAGTAAGTTCAAGGCTACTATTAAGTTTACATAATACTACATACTATGTAAAATCATGGAATTACGACTGCGGAATGCAATAGGCCATGTTCACAATCCGGTTTGCACCGCCAGTCGATTGCCTTTCTGCAAAAAAAAACCGTTTTAAACATAAATAGGAGTTTATTTATTCACATGTACAGCAAATACTCCATAGAATGTTTATTTTGTTTTGTGTAAGTCTTGTTTTTTTTATATGTTTATTTTTTATTTTAATGTCTTTGTCAAAAAGAGGTAATTATTCTCTACGTATTCTCTTTATATAATATCTTCATATTTTTAACATTTTATTGAGTCACATTCATTAAATATTAAATATTCATCTAATTAAATGCTCTTTTTAGTATCGCATTATTGAAGGATGTACAGTCAGGACGGAAACCATGAGGACACCCCATAATTTCCTGATAACTCGCTAAATATAAGTTCAATATTACTCAATTTTATACATAACATCACATACAACACGACCTTTAAAGTTTCAAATAAATTTAACAAGTAGAACTTGTAAAATATGCAAAATAGCATTTTACGGCCGTTTGAAAACCATCAGGACATCCTTAATTATGTCCAATAAACTTGAAATTTTTGATAGTTATGCAATCAACGTGCACTTTATGCAAATATTATCGATACATAAACCCAAAAAGAGTTAAAAATCAATTTCTTGTCCTATTCATCAAGTTATGCTGAGGACATTAATAAAATACTACTACTACAAAAATTAATTTGAAGTTATAAAATTAATATTTTATAAAAGGCTGGAGGTAAAATGTTGTCTGACAAGGAGAGGGGCAGATTGAGGCCTTCAGACAAGCAAATTATTGGATCAAGGAAATTGGCAAGAGCTCAATCGATCCAAGACTACTCCGTTAATGGAAATCCTAACCGTCCGCAAGAGTTTCTATAACAAAGACATACAAATATGTCTGTAATCTCTGTAAGTAGACCTGTCGTGGAAAAGTATTAGAGTTTTGAAGTTTAAAATCGTCATCGATTTATAATCTATGTTTTATATATATTATTGCAACCTTTGCTACAGAACATTACCTTTTTTTCACCTACAAAAACAAGCGCTTTATACTCGATTTTACAAACAGTGCTAGATATGTTACTATGACATACCCACTATTTTTGGATAACTTCCATATAAATTAACATATCTTGCTGAAATTTTCAGCAATTGAATAAATCGCCATTTATAAGCATCTTGTAAAATTTCCTTTAATATGGATCAATAGTTTCTGTAAATTATGCAAATGAATGATTTTTGGCCTAGAAATATTATTGAGACCGCATCCATTTTGGGCTAGTTTCATCAATTTAAAGGTCTTGTTGGAAAGGTCAAACATTATATCGTCATTAAGAAATCTATGTAAATGGATATGAAATTCAAAATTTTCTTATGCTTTCCCCGACTTGAATCCAATTGAAAATGTCTGGGGTCCTCTTGCAAGATCAGTTTATGATAACGGACATCAATATGACTCTGAAAAAGATTTGAAAAAGCAATTTGGAGCGCCTGGAGAAACCTAGATGAAAAAATCATCAAAAAACCGATTTCCTCTATGAAAAATAGGTGTAACATGATAGGTGAAGATGTTATTTCCAAGAAACGAGGAGTAACATCCTATTCAAATATTATTTTATTTGGTTTTATAAATGTTTTTGCCAAAACACTGAAATTTATGAATTTTTCTTGAGGACTGACTGTCTCAATAATATTTCTATGCAAAGAAATGGTTATTTTTGGAATATGCGCTTAATCAAAGTGAAAAAAAACTTATGAGCTATATTCTATAAGGATATCACACACTTCTAAAGTTGAGCTTTATACGCTATTTGAACTTAGGTTTTTGGAAAAAATAGGGACTGTCTTAACATTTTTTCTAGCTAGCACCCCCTCTGCATGTTCGTATGCGTGCTCCAAAAGTTAAATTTACATGAATTTGACTTCCGATCAGCAATTAAATTAAGAATTTATTAAGAATTGTAAAGAAAACCATTACGCAAAAAAGTTGAAAATAATATCAATATATATATATTGTAATAAACGACGGGGCTTAATTTATGCCGAGTTTATTGTTGGGATTATTCAGCAAATATTCAGTTATCAACTGAGTGGTATTAACTGTAAATAACATGCTTACGCAATAATCCTGCTGCCAGTTATTGCGTAACGATCAGTTGCGTGATTATTTGCTGAATAGGAAAGTTCTTCAATGTGGGCTTCGAGACTCTCTGAGATAATGTCTGCTTCTATGTGAACTTTTATGATCGCCATGGAACTAAAAGATAGTGAATATAATATACGAAATTAATTACATATAAACTTAATTATTTTAGTTCCACGGTTATAACATTATATATTATATTGGTAAATTTATTAATATTGATAAATATTAATATATTGATTAATATGTTAATATTAAGAGACCATTGTTTATAAAATTTTCTATTGTCGTATGAGGGAATATCCTCCTGATAGAATACGCGATGTTTTATATCGCATATAGAATTCTCGGGCAGTAATGTTAATAACACTTTTTTTTAACTCCCCACAGATATGGAGTATTAACGATACCACTCATGAAAATCGTGATGAAAATCAATTATTAGTGAAGATTATCTGTTCAGATAAAGATCACAACCTACCGCCACCACCTCCTCCTCCAAGGGGTTCTTACTGGCTTCAACAACGGTCTCATTTATCTGAAAAATCAACGCAGTCACAACAGAATCTACGAAATGTTTTTTTTAATCAAAAACGCTTTCAAAACAAAACAGAACCATCTGAAATTTCTCATAAAAACTTGCAGACCACACAAAAAGTTCACTTTCAAATAGCAACTTTGCCAAATCAAAAGATAAATCAAAATCAAACTCAGAAGCAAATTCAAAATTCTTTGAAGAACTCATTTTCTGGATCTCAAATGCATCAAAGGCAACAAGTCCCAAAGTTTCAATTTGGGCGACCCACCTTCGAAATGGGGTAAGTTAATACAGATAACGCTCAACATTTTCTTATCGTAAATATTATTTCAACTTTCAATTTATTCATCTGATTCTTAATAATTTACAGGGTTTAACTTAAATCAAATTGAATATCAGAAGAATAGCACTGATCCAATTCCTGAAACTAAGACAACATACCATAGTCGTTCATTTATTTTAATAAATATATATTTGATTGCATCCTGTCAGATAAGTACAATCTTTATATTTTTAATTTTATCTTAGTCCATTCCATCCACCTCTCGTCTTGCAATTTTCTTTCAATTGAGTTGCTCAATCTCAAAATTTGATTTTTTTCCAAACAAGGGAAGATGTTATGTAACAACAACTGAAAAAAGAAACTGAAGTAAAGTTTTTATGAAAGATTCAGAATATATTTTTGAATTATGCCGTCCTACAAATAAATATAAATATTCTAACTTTTTAATAATACTCTAGTACTTTCCAAATTTTTCTTCTTAAATTATCTCTCAAGTCATTTAGTGAAATTTCAATGAAAAAAGATTCACATCTAATTGCACAGTATGTCACAAATTGTTTTTCCCCAGAATTTAAGTGTTTGAAAAGAGAGATTGCGATATAAATGGGCAATATTGTAGCTTGTACTTTACTTTGTCAAGAGATCCCAAGAGATTTGCGTAAAGAATTTGCTTTGGCGTTTATAAGTTAGTTAGGAAGTCTGCCTAAATGTTAAATGGATAGGTTCGCAAGGGCCTCTCTACGATAATGGGCATGGGACCAATATCTTGGCCAGATGTCTTCACATTAACAATGATGAGAATATTTCAAATATCAAATAATATTTGCTGGTGTTGTGTGCAAGATAACGATTGTCTCATGGTAAATATCATACAAATAAGGTTGAAGTTATTAATTCGGCAAGGTATGGTCTTTTAAATGCAAACTCAGCAGCATAGACACCAAACCTGTTTCATTTGGCTTGGGCACATGGATCTATGATGACAGGCAGAAGACCAATCATCTTTGCATATATCTGACTCATTTTCCGCTGAACAGGTACTAATAAGACATCTTGACCCTATGATTTGTATCATGCGTGACCATAACCGATTCGGCTTCCGAAACTGAAAAGCCACTGTGTAATTGTGACAGAATGACTGTTTGGTTTCTGTAAGTGCCTAAGTGCTCTATGACAAATTTGTTGACCGTATTAATATTCTATCGTTCAGCATACTTCCGCATCAAATGATGTCACGATCGTCTGTGATAAGATGAAAGCAAAGAATCAAAGGCAGACATTGTATTGTCTCGGAACCAAGAATGCAGTAATGTGAAAGAAGATCCCTTTCTCCCCAAATGTTTTCTATAATCTCAAATGATCTCAATCAAGTGGTTTGATTGAATTTCTGCGTTTAAAATGCATTTATACAATAAAATTAATTACAATATAATAATAACGATACAGAGTTTGATTAGAGTAGCGAATGTTCAACAGAACTTCAAGACCACTATTGTAGAGGGAAGCTTTCTCTGAAGACGAAGGCTTTGAGGGCGTAGTGAAATCCGGCTGGATCGGTGTTTGTAATTGATGGGGGAGTCTATTCCAGATCTGTGGGCCAACAACATCTATAGAGCTGCCATCCAGTGTCGCACGTCGGGCAGATGATTTGACAAGGGAGCCCCTGGTTGCTGATCTGGAAAGGGAATGAGGCGCAACACAATCTCAGACAAAATATGATATGATTTCAAACATTTTTTAAGCGAAAAATTAGAGAAATCATGTTTTGTTATGTCGCTGATAATGAGTTCAATGAACTCCTCTTGTGCATTAAGTAAAGGACTAATGCAGCTCTACAATGTTGGCGTGCCTTTTGAACGGATAGCTTTGGATGTTGCGGGACCGTTTCCCATAACAAAGAATGGAAACCGTTATATCCTTGTAATCGCTGATTATTTTACTNATCTCAGACAGAAGCATACAAGATTTCAGAGAATCTCGAAGCGCACATTGAAGAACATTTCTATTCAGCGAATAATCACTCAACTGATCGTTACGCAATATCTGATTATTACGTAAGCGTGGTATTTTCAGTTAATACCACTCAGTTGATAACTGATTATTTGCTGGAACATCCCAACAATAAACTCGGCATAAATTAAGCCCCGTCGTTTATTACAATATCTTGAAATTTCTTCCTCAAGAATATGCAAGTGTTGTTTGATAGAACATATCATTCTATTTTTTGTTTCCAGTTCAGCATCGTTTTCCTTAAAGAAGGCTAGTAAGTTCGGCAAAATATAAGCTTTATTTTCATCTAATTTTCTTTGCCAAAGCTGAAGTTTCAATTGGAATGCATGGATCTTTTCTGATAAATCTACGCATGTTGCATTTGGTCCTTGAAGAGATACGTTTAATTCATTTAATATCACAAAGATATCAGCCAAGTATGCAATTATTTGAAGTTTAGTTTTATCACTGGAAAATTCTTCGAACTTATGTTTTCTTCTTTGATTAAAAAAGGTTTTTAATTCATCTCGGAGTTCAAAACCCCGTTTTAAAACCTTGCTTTTTGACAACCATCTCATATCAGAGTGAAATAATAAAACATTTTTAGGTGCATCCATCTCATTACAGTTTAAAAAAAAGGAGGCTGTTTAAAGCATTCGATTTAAAGAAATTCACAGCATTCACGACAGTTTTCATGCCTGTACTAAAAAAAGCATCTTAATCAAAATTATATGCAGGGTTAAGGATATGGTTTTATAAAAAAGTTTTATATGTTTTTATATGCTTTTAAATATTAGAAAAACAAATAAATTCTTAGTGTCTCTGGCAAAACCCAAGGGGGTCGCGACCAACAGGTTGAGAACCGCTGCTCTAGGGCATATTTTTTGCCTTTCCCAGGAAGTTTAACTTATTACCAATATGGTTTTGCATGACGTAGGTTGTTGCACTGGTTATGGTTATGCACTGAAAGCATAGATGAATTCAGTTTGACAGCCAGTAAAACATTACAAAATTAATATTTTTGCTTCATCGTGGCATGACTTATTCCTTCTGAGACTACAACCTTTTTATGCGAGAGTTAACGCAATATCTATCTATTTAATATTAATAATAATAATAATAATAATAAAAATAATAATAACAAATCAGAATGCAATAATTAACGAATAATCTTTTAAATAAATTGTGAAAAATACCTTAAAAGTAACGCATGTTCAAAAGCATAACGTCATAACGCTTAATTCGAAATTTTGATTCTCTTCGTGTAAATTCAATTGCAGTTCACTGTAGTGTTAAATGAATAACTTTGGCGTATTGACATTTTTACTTGCATTGAAAGAAAATCAAACTCCAAACTGTGATTCAAAAGAGCTTAATAACAAAAATGACTTGCTATTACATCTTTACTATCCTTCTGGAAACAATTTAACTATATTCCACGAAGAAAGAATAAATTTTCCATTTCTGAAAAATATTAGAAATGCTAAAATATTAAAAAAAAGATTGACAAAAAGAAATTTCGGAGCGGAAACCAAACAAGTCCCCGATATGTCTGATATTGCATACAATGATAGAGAAAAAATTAACTTTACAAAGTATGGATATTTTGTGAAATACTCAATCAACCCAAGCAACTCATTTTATGATAAAAATATCATTAGGCAAAGAAAACAAAACAGAGAAAATAATTTTAAAAAAGATATAAAAGTTATTATGAATCTGCGATCAAATTATCAAATTAATAACTTGTTAAAAAAATGGAACAAATTATTGAATGTTTACAAAATCGAATGTATGCGGATAAAGCAAATGACAACAAACATGCTGAAAAATGATTCAATGTCGCTACACGAAAACTTGCTAAAGATGAAAAGTTCGTGTGAATTGATATTATCTGCATTACAAAGAATGATAATAGAGAATAACAGAGAACTTGAGAAATATTTTATTATAATATTCAAATTATTAGAAAGACTTAATTACTTTTAACTTTCATAATTCATATTTATCGTTGTTAACTTATGTGTGCGTTATTACATTATTTGTGCGGTATTTAGTTTATATTTCCATTTCGTTATCTAGGCTCTGAAGCCGAACCTCGCTAGTAAGCCCCTAAAATAAAAAACGGAACCGAAGATGATGTATTAAAAATTGAGTGGAACTGATGAGTTCAAGAAAATGACTATAAAGATTGAAAAGATGACGAATTTTTAATAGAATTTGTTTAAACGAAAAAATTCCTGGTTACCTCAGAAATAAATTTAAGGGCATTCATGTAACAACTTCCTTCAACGATGTTATACATCATTGCCATGAAAGATTTTCAAAGATTGCAGGATTAAGTCAAATGTAGCGTTTTAAAAAATTCTTAATCACTGCTCAACAGCATCCCATGATCATATTTCAGAGAGTAGTTTTGATTTTAAGAAAAGGAAAACGATTACTGCAAAATTGTCTAGTTTGTATAGAAGCAAGTTTCGTTTGAAAGAGATATTGAACCATTTCATTAACCTTATTAATTTAGGATTTAGTTATCACGTCCCACCAGAAATAACCTAATTACTAAACAAACTGAGCTCTGAAACTCTGAGAAATAACTGAGCTCGAACGGGTTTGGATCTCCATTGGGCCCAGGATGTTTGAGCCATCACTCCTTTCCAGTTGCATATGAAGGGTTTTAGAGGTGCTCTGGATATGAATGAAGTAATTTTTGAATTACTTTGATCGACGCAGCTTGCAATCGGGCTCCAATCTGTATCTCCAGGTATGATTGAAAGACATCTGTTACTCTGATGCCCATGGACTGCAATTTGATGTAGGATTGACTGCCCAGAGTTTGCTTGCAGTGAGTCTCAGTTCTAAGTGTGACGCATTTGAATTGGATTGATTTTCAGTCCATTGCACTCCATAATTGTCCCATCAGTCTTTTCATTCTAATGTCGGTCGATGACATTGACACCAGATCATCAAGGAACGCAATAAAGTTGCACTTGGTCTTCGAGCCTCGTGGATAGGTCGATTTTCACTCTTTAAGCCTCTACATTTTGGTATACATGTGACGATTCCCATTTTGAATGAGGCAGGTGGCATTCCCGTCGCAGCTATGAGCATGACCAGTTCATCGCTGCCGAAGTTTTTAAGTTTTTTCTCTTTCCCATGCCATCAAGCCCAGCTCTTTCAAGCCCCTGAATGCAATCTTCTACATCCCACACTAATCACCGCATTAGGCCTGTCATACTCCGCTGATGCTTCCTCGAAGATTTTGCTCCAATATTCTACCAAATAAGGGGAGAGCCCGGCTGGATTCCACATTCTTCCTGTAGGACTGAATGGGCTGCTGCTGTTGGATTCTTTGGATGAGTTTGTATACTAGCGGTATATTTGTATACGGGTTTCAAAATGTTAAAAATTTTACAATATTGACTTCTATTTTGCTTTTCCATTCCAAAATTGACATAACACATGGGCCCGAAATTTCTGTCGGCGACTGGATGGATGAAGGACGGATGGATGAATGGGTATTTTGATATTGGGTGATTTAGGAGGGTAATGTTATAACACATGATGTAATGAATAATAATATTATATATAATAATAATATATATAATAATAATAAATTAATATTATATAATATTAATATAATATAATAGCTTCTTAATACTTAATATCAGGTTCCCCCGTCTTCAAACGTTTCGGCCCTTTGAATCTCCTGACGTTTTTGGGGGGCGGGCCGCAACCGGTGATCAGCCGGATGTCCCTGTCGGTTTTTATTCCTCGGAACCCAACGCTAACCTCCGGCTATGAGAGGCTCTCTTTGGCGATGTATTCGCTGTATTATTAGGTGATGTATTCTTACGCGTGATCGAACGATTCGATGACTTTCTGCATATTGATGAATCTAATTAACTCGATGTGTATATAAGGCGATAGGCAGAGTTAGCTAGTAGAGAGGTATAAGAGAGGCCAGAGATTGGTGTTGGAGAGCGTTAGAGTTAGAGTTCGAGAGAGAGTCAGAGTTGTGTGCGGAGTGTGTGTGTGTGTGTGAAAGAGCGCGAAGAGAGTCGAGAACAATATATTGTCGAGATTTGTCCAATAATTTGCTATTTTACTTAAGTTTCGATATTTTATTGTTGAGTTCTTATTTGTCAATATACTTTTGTTTCAATTGTAGTGTTGAGTTTCGATCAATTTCGATTAAATAAGATAGGAACCCGATCAGAGAATTCTAGAACCTGACAACAGTGCTTTGCATCCCGCGGTCGGCCCATTTCACCCGACAATACCGTTTCTCTCCAATACCAATAATTTGGCCCCGTCGTTCGGTGGATCATTTAAACCGGAGGCCGACGGCTTTCTCCGGCTTTCCTGAAGTGGCTTCTTAAGACTTCTTCTGGCTTCTCATGTGCCAGATCCAGAATGATGCTGCTTCTGCGGCCTCAGACATCCTTGTCGACCTTCCGACTACACCCTTGCGCCAAACTCGATGAGGAAGAGGTCTGTCTGGTATCCCTTCGCTTCCAGGTCCATCGACAGATCTGCACACTTATCTACTTTGAGCGCGTTGCTGTATTGAAGCCTGTCCTCCCACGGTGTCGTCAGCGCCACCAGAATTGTGGCATCCGTCGACGACGACACGAGCACCAAGTCCGGCCTCTTGCCACTTTCTATCAGCACCTGGTCCTCGTCCCATGTAGGTCGGCTGCGACGGTCCAATCGTTTGCCTCTGCAAGAATGTCTCGCCTAGGAGTTTGACATCTCTTTTTGCAGAGCTGTGCGAAGCCCTCGTGCACAAAATAAATCTTTCGCTGCTTTGCGATCGTGCGCGAGTTTGATTTGGAGACCTGGTTATGTCGCCATGTGTACCGACCGTTGGCAAGGGCATACGTGCAATTGCTGAGCACGTGATTAAGTGTCTCGGTTCCGCCACAGAGCCCACATTTGGTGTCTTCCACCAAACCCTACTTCTGAAAATTGTCCCTTGAGGGCAACTGGTCGTACACTTATCGCAAAGGCAAGTCGGAACTGGGATATCTTCCACATATCGCTTCAGGTAAGGGATCGTTGCATTATGTCTTCCCATGTTGTCCACTTACCCTGCTGTGATTGCCGAACCTCCCTTGCGACTCGGTCTTGTTCCACTTTTCGCCTCCTTTCCTGGCTAATCATAACGGCTCTGACTGATGAGCTCGCCTGGGACCATTTTGGCAGGTGGTTCCATCCAACTGCATGACGGTCCGTCTGGGTAGGACCTCTCACTTCCTCGAACATCAGCTCGGCTACTGATTCGTCGATATCATTCTGCGCTCGGAATTTCCTTCCAGATCTGAGTAGTGGCTTGACTTCGCCAACCTGAACGCCGAATGGGTTACGTTCGAATGTTGACACCATATGAATCTAAGACTTTTTGGTATTGATTTGCCATGTGATTCTATTCTAGAGTTACTTAACATTGATGAGGTAATGAAGGATGAAGACAAAACAAATAGCATGGTATAATCTCTAATTTTCATTATGAATTGTTATCAGATTAATTTCATAATTTATTCCAACTTCAAGATGTTAAAAGTGGCAGTTCAGCTGAATTGGATGGGGAAAGGAGAAACTATTGGCTTCTCTAAATTGATATTGAAGGCGATATTGATAAGTGAGTTTTATTTTCTTATGTATCTTGGGAATCTAATTGGCAGGCTAGAAATTCTGTAAACAGTAAGAGATTGATGTCTGGGGAATTTTTAACAATTTATTTACCTTTAAGACAGGAGGCCAAAATAAGAATAATCTTTTGGATAGGCCACCTTAAAGAAAAAAGATTCACAAATAATTCATACATTAAATATGTAATGCTTAACCATTACAAATTTGTGATTAAGCTTACGCAAGAGATTTTATTATGTAATTGATAATTCAAATATAATGCTAATTAAAGAAATTGACATCATCATTATCTAGTATAAATGTTTTACACATAAAATCTTGCATCATCTCAGAAGCTATACAAAGAAACATTCTTCTCCGTGATGCTATCAATTCAGAGGTGGAGAATGTGGCCAGTCGTTGGCTTAAATACTTGTGACCTTGATTGACGAAGAATAGAAAGAAACCATTAAAAATATCTTATTAAGATATTGTGCGTGTGTATAAGTGCGTACAGGCGAATATTTGACAATGTTTCGATGTTTGTAGCCATGTATTACTTGTTATAGTTATATTTCCGAAATAAAATTTACCTTTTATTTTTGTGTTTTTTCAGTTTTAATCAGTGGCTTGGGGTGCGAGATTGGGTCGGCGTTCGGTTGGTGTTGAGTCGCCATTGTGGCAGTGGCCCGATGAACATCCGACGGAGGTGCCACGTCGAACCGACCGATCATGACGCTTAAGGCCCGACTAAAAATGTTACATAATTGTTAATTAAAATGCAAAAGGGAGAGAAACGTGTTTAATCCTGGGTGTCTTGCCACAAATACAAAAATGAGTTTGAATATGTCACGGGTGAAGCCGGTTCAAAAAAATTAGTGACATAAATTTCAAAATTGTAGGTGCTTTAATAAATATCTGTTAACACGAATATGTTAGTGGCCTACGGCCATTCTCTTTGTGAAATAAATAAATAAATAAAATACTTGCCAGATAAAAGTGACAACTTGGACAGGCTAATAAAATAATTGCAGGCGCTAATCTTCATTTGCTATCTTCAACGAAGTAGAATTAATTTTTAATTATAATTTTTAAATAGTCAGAAACTGTTTAATTAAAGTTTATTGGTATTACGTTAGTCAAGTTGTTGATAAAATTCTGTGTTTGCTCTTAGAAACACCGCTAGTATATGTGCGGAACTCTTGTTGATGTTTCCATTTTTGTGCCGCCTTTGGCGCTGCTCGGTCTATTTTTTCTACGTATTGGAGTTTTGGTAATTGCATCTTCAGACATAGAAATTAATTACATGTTTGGAATGAAACCTGACCAGAAAAGGGTTTCTGCTCTTTTAGTCCAAACAGTGAGTCTCCTTTGCAAAAACGGGCTCCACTTTGAAAAGGGTCTTCGCATACAAGGCTTGCTTGGTATCACCATCGATGACAAAGATGTTTTTATTGTCCAAATAGATGATAAACTATTGCAGAAGAATTTCACAGAAGAACAATGTAATGCATTCAAAGGTAAATCAAAAATTGACCAGGAATCTACTAGCAGGAAAACTTGTAAAGATCTGCCAAATCAGTTCTTGGAAGTGGCACCAGAAAAGTCGACCAAATATCTTGATCCACATAACAGGGATGATACTGTTACTGATGACTTAATGAGTGAAGCAATATCACCTGGAGATATTGATCCATCAAATACTGTTGGGGGAGAT
This sequence comes from Hirudo medicinalis, assembly GCA_011800805.1. Lineage (NCBI taxonomy): Eukaryota > Metazoa > Annelida > Clitellata > Hirudinida > Hirudinidae > Hirudo > Hirudo medicinalis. Next base: position 248,122 of record MPNW01000064.1, read on the forward strand.
GATGAAATTGTTTTTGTGAAGTCAGAAGTAACAGAAGACCTTATAGAGAATAACGAACCATCAAGTTTAGATTTGGTGCACAATACTATTGAGGGCCAGACACCATTTAATGATCAGATTAATGGAATTGAAGGGCTTGAAGAAGCAAATGAGTGTAGAAATGAAAATAGTTTTAATTTATCCCACATTAGCCAAAGAAGGAACTTCCCCCAAAGAAATGATTTCCTAATGCAACAGCAGTTCACAAATGGCTCTGCTATGGTTACCCCTCCAGCTATGTTTGAAGGGAGATGTTCAAATTTCAAAGATCAATCAGCATCAACTTTTAATGAAACATTTCATCATATGTCTGGGGCCCAAGAAATGATTAAAGAATCTGTAAGAATATTGCATTATTCTAATTGTTATTGTTTAGAACATTTTAATCATATGTTCACTTTGTTTTCAGTGGACATTTACCAAATACAAGCAGATGACGAGACATTCAAATAGTTCTAGCAACCAAATGATCACTTCTGGTGGCACTAATGCACTAATTTACAGCAAGTCATCTAGTAATGACAAGCAAGGTGAAATGTTTAATAACTCGAGTGAGCTGTTGCCAATGAACAGTCCCAGACGTCGGAGCAGCATCAAAACTGTGGTTTGTCAATATCCAGATTGTGGCAAAACCTTCTGTCACAGTTGTCATCTATATCGACATCAGCGTCTGAAGCATGGAAGGAGATTTGGTGTTGTCGCTCAGACATCATTTTCATGCCAATTTCCCGAATGTGGCAAGATATTCTACCGAAAAGCGAGCCTCATTAATCACAACTTTGCAGTGCATAACCTTGGTCCTCGGCCACCTTCTCCTATGGCAGGACAGGAGGAGGATGTGAATATTCCATTCTGATCATTTTGTTGTTTTTTTTATGCTTTATATGATCATAAGTGTTCATAAAATGTGTTTTTTATATAATATTAATGATGTTTGTGGTTAGTTTAGTTAATAATTTGAAACTTTAGATTTTAAATGTGTTGAAATTTTGTTTGTGGGAATAACTTTGAGGCTCTGACATTTTTTCATTTTGACATCTTATATCACTGAGACCTCGCCACTGCCTGCTGGTTTGATTGATATTATATGGTTTAACTCACTGCATGAGTCCTGTGAGGACATGTCGTATGTAATTTAACTAGCGCTATGTGGCTGGTGTAAATAAGTGGTCGTTAACGTGATGAAAAATGGTGATTTTGTAACAAGCGAAAATATAGCAAGGAACGAGTTGTACGGCGCGCATACGCTCAACGAAATCCACGACGCAAAGGGTGATTGATTGGGAGAAGCGGATGGTTGAATGTGCTCGTTGTGGATGGGTGAATACTGCTTTGCTGGCTTGCAGGTTAAGTTCCAGTGTCGCTTAAATTGCTGTTTTGGTGAGACTCCACGTTTTGCTTTTACGATTATTAGTTGTATCAATCCTTAAATTTTGACTAGTCTGAGCAAGCACCAACTTTATCTACAGTCAGGACGGAAGCCATGAGAACACTCCATAATTTCCTAGTAACTCAATAAATATAAGTTCAATGTTACTCAATTATATGCATAACATTACATACAAAACGACCTGTAAAATTTCAAAATAAATTTAACGAGTAGAACTTGTTAAAATTACAAAATAGCGTTTTGCGGCCGTTTGAAAGCCATTTTATTATATTTATTTATTTGATTAAAGTCCGTTGCGTAACTAGGATGATTTGGACTTGTTAGTTAGTGTTAGGTATTGTAATGAAATAATAAGTATTAGAGTAATAATAGTTGTAAGAGATTAAATTATATAAATAATAATATCATTAATAATATTAGATAGAGTAACTA
>MPNW01000064.1:257023-328860 GCA_011800805.1 Hirudo medicinalis
GTAATTTTTTTGTTCAGGGTCGGTGATAGCGACGCCATTTTAAAACGGATCTTTTCAGATTCAGGCTGTGAAAGCACGCCATTTTCCTTTTACGAATCTTTTCAGATTCAGTCTTTTCAGTCGGTGACGACATTTCGTCGAATCTAAGATTCGATAATTGATAGGGTTAAACGCTCTTTTATTCGAACTCAGTGGGTTCCGTTAGTTTGTCAGGACGACAACATTTCATTTTCTTTTATTTTATTCTATTCGATAACAATGGAATGTGACGACACCATTCGTTACGATGTAGGCGATGCGCAGTCGCCAGCTGGGGTCGCGTTGAGGAAGGAGATTGGAGCTCCTAAGAGAGGAGCGCATTCGAATGGAAGAGAGTGAGGATCGCATTCGAAAAGAAGAGCGAGAGGAGCGTAGAATGAATCAAATCGAGTTCCGTGCTCGCGAGGTCAGAAACGATCTTAATAATATTAGGGAAAATATAATTACCTTCCCCGATAATGATCTTGAAATGCCCGCTTTCTTCCAATTCTTCGAAGAAGAATGCAACCGGTATCAACTTAACTTTGGCGATCGCTGCGAGATCTTGCTTAAAATGGTTGCGTTGAGGACCTGGCACCTCTTAGGCCGATTATCAATTGACGAGAGACATGATTATGGTCTTCTTAAGGCGGCTATATTAAAGGAATTTAATATTAACCCCTTAGTGTTAAAAGATGCTTTTGATAAAGCTAGTAAACTACCTAGTGAATCGTATACTACTTTTGCAACTAGATTGCGTAATCTCTGCACGTATTATTTCGAGAGTCGTCAAGCGAACAGAAACCACGATAGAGTAATAGACATCCTTTGCGCCGACAGACTCAAGCAGACACTTCCTCGCGAATGCTTAAACTACGTAATCGATAAAGATGTAGAAGTCGACAATTGTCACCGCAGATAGCCGAACATGCTGACAACTTTAGCATTCTTCATAAGAATTATAATCATCTATCGATAAGTAAGGATCGATTTAGACCAAGTTATGATACACGTAATGAAGCACTTCTCGGTAATAATCGTTCTCAAGTTGCAGTAAACTCGCAAAGACCAATCAGCGGTCCTGTCGATAATAGTTCCAGTAATAACTATCGAGTTAACTGTTACCGTTGTGGTCGCCCAGGTCACTTTTCGAGTAAGTGTCCGGAGGTCCAAAAACCTTCTGGACCGGTAGGTTCCTCATCGGGAAAACCCTACTTTCATGATTCGTTAAAGCCATATTGGGCGTTTGGTGCGGTAAATAAGATGAATTTCATAGTTAAGAATAAGTTACATTATCACAAGAAGAAATTAGGGGGACGTGATATGCAGCAGTTATGTTTACCCGAGTCGCGAATTCCAATTGTGCTAAGCACAGCGCATGATTTAGTTTGCGCTGACCTCTCAGCCACTAAATCAACTTGTCAGAGGATTAAGCTTAACTTTTGGTTTCCTAATATGGAATCCCGAGTGAAATCTTATGTTGACTCTAGTGATGTCTGTCAAAAGAGAGCCACATTTATAACCAAAGAACAGATGCTAATTAAACCCATACCTCTGGGGAACGAGCACCCCTTTTCTCATGTCAGGATAGATTGTATTGGGCCTTTAATCCCGGTAAGTGACTCCACGGTGACGAAACCGCTGTATAACCATGCTCTGGTTATTTTTGATAAGTTTTCCCGTTGGCTGGTCGCTTATCAGTTGAAATCTATGACAGCTGAGAATGTCTGTGAAACCTTGCTGCAATCTTTCATGACCTTTTCGATTCCTAACATTATTAGTGGTGACAGAGACACTTATTTTACTTACCAACTTAGAGACGAATTTCGTAAACATTTAGGGTACTCCCCTTATGTCCATACCCCGGGTCACTCTGAAGCTTCAGGTTTGGTGGAAAGGTGCAACAAATCCATCGAACAGATGTTGATGAAATTTGCTTCCGATCATCCTAAACGGTGGCATAAACTTCTACCATTAGATTTATGGAGTTTACGTGAGAAACCCTCATNAGGAGAGAGAAGGGAAGAATGCCCTGACTTAGCTTCTTAAATAGCCAGTCAGGACAAAGGAGGATGTCCACAAAGGATGCGCGCCTGGTAAGTCATCGCTGATAGGGTTAGGATCAGCACGTGATTATGATGGATGTGCGATCCTACAACTCCTAAGAACTCGGACTTTCTAACAGTGATTATTGAAATGATTACTGAATGATAAGAGTTGTGGGAGTATTGTATAGATTATAATAATAATTGTTTATTATTAAGTAATTATAATTTAAAATAATTATTAATTAATTAGTTATAATTTAAAGTAATTATTAATTAGTTAATTATAATTAAAAACAATTACTTATTAATTAATTATAATTAGAAGTAATTACTAATTACTTGTGCTCAATGATAATTAATGGTTAATTAATTATAATTAATAACAACTAATGTTTAATTAATTATAATCGCATTATATTATAATTTTATTATAATTAATAATTAATAATTAATTATAATAAATGTTTTTAATAATAATTATTATTAATATTAATATTATTAATAATATTTATAATTAATAATTATTATTAATATTAATATTATTAATAATAATTGTTATTAATTGTTGTTAATAATTAATTATTATTTTATTATTAGTTATTAATTGTTGTTAATAATTAATTATTATTAATACATAGTCAATTATTAATAATAATTATTATCGATTTAATATTTTAAATTTATTATTTTATTATCGATAATTATTATTTAACCATCATCGTCGTCTTAACCATAGTTATGGACTTTATTATGATTATGAACTTTATGACTGTAATGACACTGATGACATTGCGCTCAAAGCGGTGGATTTAGTAAAGTTTCCTCATTAGGTTGATAATATTAGCATAAGCATACGTAAATGAAATTGAGCCACTATGTCATTAGTATTTTAAACAATTTATTTTCAAGTTGCTTGAATTAAATTACTATACAGTATAGGACCAGCATTAAGCCGCGATGATCGGGGTCCACACTGCTTGACCGCGGCTTAAATTTTTATTGACAATGCATATTTGACATGTAAACGAAATCACACATAAATTATATTTTTGTAACATCAACAATGTAATAAAATTTTAATATTTTTTTCTTTCAATACAAATTTTATTTTATAGAAAAATATGAAGTGATATCAGCTTGCTTCTTGATCCTTTTTTATGTGCGAACGTTTATTCCATATTGCCGTACAAGTTGGCCGAATGGGTTACGTTGTTCCTGCATACGGCGGTAATGGCAACAGTCGTAATGTGTCGTGTTCGAAACCCAGCCTGTACTGCCGCAAGAGCCCTTGGGAAGGAGCGCTATAGTTTTGATAGTCAATCCCACACCTTACATCAAGTTGCATTCCGAAGATACCAGAGCAATAGATGCCTCACACTCCCACAAATATCTGGGGATAGAGATAGGTGTCCGAAAGCAACCAGCGTCGATCGGAGATGAGATTCAAAAATCTCTCCATTTAATTTCAATAGCACCAATAAAGATTTATGACATTTTATCGAACTCTCGCGACATCCAATCCACCCTATCTCCAACACCTCCTTTTCCGCCGTCATACATCTGGTCTTCGCTCATCTTCCACCATTCAACCACACCAACCAGTTCACAAATCGTCCCTCATCAACAGAGGCTTCTCGTATCTCTCCTGCTGTCTGGAATGCCTTACCTCCCCAAGTAAGAGATCAACCATCCCTTGAGCTCTTCAAACGTCACCTGAAGATCCACCTCTTCAGGACACCAACACGAAGCTAATGAAGACACAAGGCGCCTCTGACGCTATGCAAATGGCGCATTATAAATTAACTATTATTATTATTATGTGCATGGAGGAGTGACACCTACAGAGTGTGTGACGTAGCTGTTGCCTCAGATGACTACAACCTAGACCGGGTGCACGACAACAAAGTCTTGAAATATGACACTCAAGATATTCACGCTTGGATGCTGAGAAGTGTTCCAGTTGACACTCAGAGATTGCTGCAAATGTTGGCGCATTTACATGCAACTGGAGAGGCCTGATTCCCCAAAAATTATTTAGATTTTGGAAAGATTGAGGTGTTCCAAGGATAAGCCTTATCGCCATCGTAACTTCTGTTCTCAATCAGAGCTACAAGATATGGATGGCTCACAGGCGCTATAAAATAATGATGATGATGATGGCGATGACGATGATGATGATGACGACGACGATGATGGCAATGGCAATGGAAATATGGGGTGCAGAGAGATCATAGAATCAAGAATGGAAAACGACAACGTAAACCATCCAAATATTCCTCTTTCAGGTGCTTTGGTCAGAGATAGACATTGGAGCGATATTGCCAAGGCAGAGCTAAGTCTGAACTCATTGGAGCAAAAGAGATCTGCAATAATAATCTTGCAATACAAAGACATATGCCTCATTTGTCAACAAACTCAATAAGGAAGATTAGAAACAGACCAAAATATCGACAATTTCTCAATGATCTCATAAAAGAACAGACAACATCAAAAAGTAAAGAAGTAAAAGCTCTTTGCTCTATCACCCCCATTGAAAGTAACGTAAACAGCGAAGATAAATTAAAACAATTCAATCTGAATCGATATCAGTGCATTTAGCTTCCTGGGAAAAAGCTGACATTATTGCTGTGCAATTCAACAGATAAAAATAGTCAACAAAATTTAATAGACAAGGAATATAACAAGTGGGCTGAAAAACTAATACCCCCATTGGCCCGATTCAGCCGGGGGCAATCAGAACGACTGTCACGCCGGTAGCCTATGAGCTCACCGTCGCGACTCGTGCGCGGCAATTCTTTTGTTAGCATGGAACTTTATTTTAATTTTTTCTTTGTTCGAGCCATATGCCTGGGTACTCAGGCACATAATCATTATCATTAACTGTATATATATAGGCCCGATACAGAGACAGGGTCGTCGGTCGTCGACGCAGTGTCGTCATATAGTATTGTTATTGTTTTATTGTTTTTTTGTTTTTTTTTTATCGAATAAAGATTTCTATTGTTCGAGTGTCTCCGAGCAATCTACAAATTCGAACTTGTGTAGTGAAAGGCTCTTTGGGCAAAACACGTCACATTTTCTGGCGCAGTCGACAGGATTTTCCGAAGACCATCAGGAAGAAGCTTGGAGAACACTCGATGCACCGAAGAGGCAAGTTAGTTGCCAGTAATTTTTTTGTTCAGGGTCGGTGATAGCGACGCCATTTTAAAACGGATCTTTTCAGATTCAGGCTGTGAAAGCACGCCATTTTCCTTTTACGAATCTTTTCAGNAGTCAAAGATCTTTAGTGATCGTCGCAACTTTAAATTATATGGTCTCATACTTTATTCTCGCGCATATTTTATGACTGAAAATTTTGGGAATGATGTTCGGGGAGATGTAACCCGACCATCATTCTTTGAAAGGTGGGAGGTGTCACGCCGGTAGCCTATCTCACCGTCGCGACTCTCGTGCGCGGCAATTCTTTTGTTAGCGTGGAACTTTATTTTAATTTTTCCTTTGTTCGAGCCACACGCCTGGGTACTCAGGCACATAATCATTATCATTAACTGTATATATACAGTCATTGTTCCGGTAGGGAACGAGAGGCTTTCTAAATTGCTTCTTGACGGTCTGTGAGCTATCTTTGGCAGCCTCAACAGCTTGTGTTTCCTTCCAGATTTTTCGATGAGAAAGATCCTGGGAAATGTTGGAAATACACTTTTCATGGAAGGGGTTCCAATCGAGTGTCATCAGATTCACTCTGATCGGTCCTAGGTCCTCGTAGAGAACTTTGTCGTTGATCCTCATCTATATGATGTAATGATCGCTGCCAAGGCTTTTGTTGAGGACCTTCTAGGTTGTTCTGTCGCCCAGTTTGGAGAGGCCGCCTTGTCAATGGGAGATATGCTGAGATTTGTCGCGCGGTATGTATCCTTACCTGTGTTTAAGCTGACAAGGTTCAGAGCATGTGTAAGGTCTTCCATTATCTTACCTCTGCGATCGGAGTGTCCCCCGCAGATGATGGTTGAGGTTGAGCATCTTGGTTGCTCAGGATTTTCTCCAGTTCTTCTGAGATAGATTCCCCAGGAGGCACATAAAAGTTTACTATCTTGAGCCTCTTTGATGCGATGGTAGTGGTCGAGAGACATTGCGGATCCTGAGATGTGAAGAAAGAACTGTACGCCAGACCCTCTCTTATACATGTCTGCAAACCACCCTGAGACACATCATTCCTCCGAGGCTAATTCCACATAGATCAGTATGCATCCGCTTGCTTATATCCGATCCATGCCGTGACGCGGAGCGAGTGATAAGGCGCCTTGAGAAAGCGGCTCTCAGAACGTAGTCGGTCCCTGATGTGATGGAGTGGCGGGCTCACCAGAGAGTCTATAGAAAATTCTTAAGGTCAAAGAGAAAATGTCACTGGAAAGACACCATCGATAATTGATTTTCTTCCTCATATAGACCCATTTCAAATCTAAGTATAATATCGAAGATTCTGGAGCGTCTCTGAGGCGACTTGTCATGAGTTGATCATGAGATACTCCTAACAAGACTAAAAAAATCATTTGGGGTGCATCAGGCGGCACTTGGGTGGATGAGACCATATCTTACTGGTCGAAAACAAACAATATTGTCGTCTGGTGCCCTTAACACGGTTACTGAGGGAGTTTCAACTGGCGCTCCACAAGCTTAGTCCTTGGACTGATACTCTTTTTTCTCTCTACGTGACAGACAGAATAACTTGTTTGGCGACATGCTATCCTGCCATCAATATGCTAATGACATCCAAATATACTGCTATTCCAAGCTAGAGGATGTTTCACGACTTGTTCAACAGATTGCTGAGTGCTTCTGTGATATCGCCGTTTGGGAGTCTTCAAATCGCCTCCGTCTCAACTTTGACAAGACAGATGCAATATGGTTCAGCTCTTGTTCAAAAAAAAAATCTAATTCCCACAACATTGCAGCTTCTGGGACTGATGTTGTTCCGATGATGATGTTGGGCAGTAAGAAATCTCGGGGCCTACTTAGACACGGGATTGATAATGGAAGAACATGTAAGAAGGGTGTATTCATTGCAGACTCTGCAAGCTATTACGCCATACTTCGTGCTCTTAGAGAGGCAAGGCCATTCCGCACAACACACTGGTGGTACAATTCATTTTGACCAGACACGATTACTGCAATTCTCTGCTCACAAATGTCAGCGACAAGACTCTTGTCACTACCAAGAGGTATTGAATGCATCGGCCAGGCTTATATCTCGATCCAGGACCTCTGAGCACGTCACACCATTATTAAAGAGTATACACTGGTTAAAATTACCTTACAGGGTATCATACAAAATCTCCGCAATAATCTACATAGTCATATTCTGCGATGAATCGCAAAAGGGTCAAATGAGTTTATGTCATCTGTCCAAAATTTGAGCTCGCAGGTAATGAAACTGGAAAAAAAGTATATATAAAAGTATATATGACAAAACCATTTTATGCAAGTCGACACTATCCTATCCTATCACATAAAGCTCCAAACCATGCTTCTAGCAACTTATATTTGCTGTCACTGCTCAGCGGATGTCAAGGGGGTCAGATATTTTTGACTAGAATTGTTATCGTATCGAATAAAGCTGCAAATATTAGAAACTGAATGCATGAAGCTTTAGAGGGGCGTCAAACATGAGCGATAATCGAGGCGGTACAGTCTGTTTCCATGGGGGGAAATTTCCCCCCAATTATAAAAACCTGTATAACTCCCTGACTCCTTTAGGGAGTCATCGGTCTTAAAAAAAAGCAATTCTACCCCCAATATTGAAGTGGTCTGGAAGTTCCGTTTTGGACATACGTCACTATAATCAAACCCCTTTTCATTATCATTATCTCAGTTAAAGAACTTGTTTTGTTTTTTTTCTCGCAATATGGCTAGTTGGTAAAGCAATATTCTGCCGTGAGTGTGTGATGTACATTTTACAATTTGATCATCCTTAAAAATTATCAAAGCAATCATCAATGTACGAAACAAACAGTATCAGCCAATGCAAAATCGACATCTTTAGATAATAGTCCTCTAAATAAGTCGATTGGGAAATAAACTTTTATGAGGAGGAATTAATGGTTAGAGCATTTTTTTAGCATGTGGGCACATTTGCAATATTTAAAGTTTTATTTATATGAGATTAGGACATTGTTTATGGGCTGCTCGCGCTTCGTAGAGAGATCAGAGTTTTGTCAGTAAAGTTATTGGAGGCTTTTCACATTTTTTGGAAGGTGTATCGTGTGAAGACTTGCAAATGTGCGTTTCGATAGTTCAATCGAGAGTAAGCTTTGCACGTTAGGACCATAATTGACCGTTAATTCCAAATTTGACTTTGATCATCTCATCTCAATATTTTAAGAGTTAAGATGAAATGAGTGGTGTTCGATCCTATGTTATCATTATGTTACTTCGATTAATAACTTCTAGATAGTGATGTCTTCGTATTGCCTCTTAATTTCATTTTGAAGTTGTCATTGAATTTTTGTATGACGCATACATATACTTTAATAAACTGACAATGTTTCTTTAATGTCAAAACATTAAAGCTTTACCGAAGTTTTTTGAAGCTTTTGAATCAGAGTCTGATATTAAAGGATTTTTATTTCTAGATTTGGTTTATATCTCAGTGTGAGCTCTTCTGCATAATTGGCTACATTAAACAGTTTCAAATTGTAGCCAGAGCTAGTGAAATAGATGCTAATTTGCAAGGCAGTTGATTACTTTTGAAATTTTGATAGTTACATGTTGAATTTGATAATGATACACTTAATTTTAGTTGTAGATTTGGATTAATGGTTATGACATTAGATCAGCAGGATGGGTGCAGAAACAAGTAAAGAAATACAAAAAACTTGTGGACAAGGAAATAGATGTGGACCAATTAATGATTTTCCTAATATACCAATTAAGGACAGAGAAATTCCATCATGGTCACTTCTCCATCAATGCACTTTGGATAACTGGAAACAGGGACATGCTGGTACATTTCACTTTATTTGTTTTGTTCCCATATCTCATGCAAAAATAGCTTCAAAATTTAAATAAATATTTAAGGGATATGTTTATGTTGTTTTTATTCCACTTTTCTTAGAATCATCTAATATTGCATTATTTGTGTTAACTCAAATTTAGTGGTCAGAATAATTAGAAATATTTTGAATTTATTTAATATTAAATACTTTTAGAAATTTTGTCTCTTTCAACATTACTTTGATAATATATTTCAAGAAGCAGCAAACTTCCAAGATTCTGTCTTTTCATGTGATCGTACACTCCACAAGGATTGCAGCACATCATTTTGCATGAGCCGTCAAGGAGTCATAAATGTTGACCGTCCTACATCTGTCTTTAGTTTTAGGAGGAGAAAGTTTGCTAAGATGGCAGAACACTTTGAATACAATTACATACCAGCTCAGATGTCTTCAGTTAATCATTTCAGAGTTAAAAGCATTTTGTGCTTCAAGAACAGGTATAAATGAATACATAATTTTTTAGTATGTTATTTAAAATGTATGTACACAATGTTTGGGAAAGTTTACTACACATTTCTATAAATGTGTTTTTGAAGCAGTCAAAAACCATACAATGCCCTAATTCAATGAAAAAATGACTGAAATTATGTTTCCCGTTTTTTTCCTTGAAAAAAAATCTATCGTCCAATGGAATTAATTCATGTTATGTACTTTTAATAAAAATTCTTTCCATAATATATTTACACCTCTAAAAGCTTTGATTTTTGGAATTAGCTTTTATTTCTGATTCTTAAGACTATGCCTTGGAGCTCCAACAGTGATCCTCAGAGGAGTTCCCCTGTCTTTAAACATTTTGGCCCTATGACTCTCCTTATGTTTCCAGGGGCAGGCTGCATCTGGTAATCATCCGGTTTATCTTCTGGATCCAACGTTATCTTCAGCTATGAGAGACTCTCGCTGGCCTTCTTATGCCGATCATTAATGCCTGGACTGGAGCGACTCTGAAAGCTCTCATTGACTTCTTTTTGTCGCTTAGTGCACCGCTTGGAAGCCGGCAACCTTCGACTATGCAAGGCCCTCTTTGGCCTTCTTGTGTCAACTGCATCTGCCTCAATTGCCTATATCTATCATGAAAGCTCTTGGTGGCTTCTTTACTTAACATATGCAAACTAGGGACTAAATTTTCTTTGTAACATTAGTCAGAAGATACAAAATTTTCAGGACTTGGCCGTGGGCCTTCATTTGACTCCATTTGGATGGTAGCTTACAGTGATTTGCAATCCTGCGGCCAGCCTATTTCCCTGACAATAACACATCACCTGGCCAAGGAGTCGGCCTCATCGTTTTGGTGGATCAATGAAATTGGAGATTGATGGCTTTCCTGCAGTGGCTTCTGAAGACTTCTTCTGGCTTCTCATTTGCCAGATCCAGAATGAGGCTGCTTCTGCCTCCCATAGTACTGTGGGCTCCACCAGAATAATGGCAACACGAGCAAATATGTCCGGCCTCTTGCCACTTTCTATCAGAACCTGGGGTAGTGCCTTATCCCTTCTACGTTGGCTGCAAGAATGTCTATCCTGGACATATGACATCTCTTTTTGTGTGAGAAGCCCTTGTGCAAAAAATAAATCTCTCACTGATTTGCGAGTCTGCTTTGGGAACTGCTGCTTTTGCAGCCTCACCCTCTTCTTGAAGAACCTGGTTATGTCATCATGTATAACAACCATTGGCAAGGGCGATCCCTGAGCACATGATGCAGTGTCTTGGTTCTGCCACAGAGCCTGCACCTTCCACCAAACTCCGCATCTGCAAATTGGAGCAGAGTTGGGGTACTTGGTTCTTGTACTTGTACTCAAGTACTATTTGAATTTGATTAAATCCCACTGTATTATCGGAGCATTGCCTACTTCTCTTGACAACCTTTCCGACCACATGACCTGCCCCGGATGTGCACCTGGTGCTTCATTGGTGGAGACTTGATATTCACTGTCTCTCTAGGCTTATCCAGGACTCACCTATGGGCAGACTAGGTGTATGGTCTATTATTGACCTTGACCAGATTGTGACATTGTACAACCAGGTATTCACCGACCTCCTAGATAAACTTCTCCCAGCAATAAATCTTATTAATCTTATAATAAATAAATCTTATAATAAATCTTAGACCCCATAGACATCACCAGCCTTGTTTTGATGTCCAGTGGGTCATAGAAAGGTGAAATCTCTACAGGATTAGAAGATAAAGGGTATCACCAGTGGTGATCTCAGGGCTGTTAATCGGGCGTATTCTCGGTTTCTCTGTGTAAAGGGACATGCTTACTAATCCAGGCGAATCTCAGAAGAAAAATATCCTGCAAAATGCTGGTCGTTGATTAGAGAGGCAACAAGTATTGGAGGGATTACTTTGGCATCAGCTTGTCCATCTCCTGAGGTCTACATGCTAAATGATATATGCAGTTCAACAAATGGAGCTTCTCTACCAGACTTTGCACCCGACCATCTCCTGGATTCTGAATTGTCACGATTCTCACTGATGTCACCTGCAGAGCTCTAATCAGCTCTCTCCCAAATAATGCAATGCAAACAAAACAATGCAAGATGGACCCCATCCCAACTTGGTTCCTGAAGGAGCTCTCTGTGCTAATAGCATTTTCTTGTTTCACTATTTAATAAATCTCTCATATCTGGTAAGGTTTCATCACTTTTCATGGTTGCCCAGGTCAGACCTATGATAAAAATCCCACTTTTGACCTGAATCATTCTAACCTCAGTGTTATCTCAAAGCTCCTGGGACTGGTGTTGAGACATGTCCTTGTCTATCTTGAGACCAAATGCATTTCTTCCTTCTAGCTTACCTCTAGAACATTCATTTTCGACATTGTTGATGATGCGTGCTCTCATAAATTAGGTTGCTACCTGCTGCTAAGCCAAGCTTCACATCCTTAAGGAAGTAAAACCATTGGTTCCACGTGAAACTTTCATTTCTCTTATTGTTCAGCTTATCCTCAAAGGCTGCAATTTGATTGTTATCAATGCCAGTTGTCAGGTTCTCAATACCTGTCAGGCAGTCATGAACACATCTGCGAGGCTCATCTATGGAGAAAGATCATGACAAGTGACCATGTCATTCCCCTCCTACGAAACCTGCACTGGCCAAAAATTCAAGATAGAATCACATTCAAAATTTTGCTCTTAGTTTATAAGGCTGCTGCAGGTAATGCTCCTCAGTTTCTAACTGATCTTTTGACAAGTGTCAAAGAGTGCCTCTAACATTCCTGGCAGAGACTCTCTGAGATCATCAAGCAGCAGGACCCTTGTTTTCCCCAGGTCCCGGACTGGAAGCCACAGAGATTGGTTTTTCCATGTTAGTGGATCCAGGACATAGAATGCTTTTCCTTCCAACATCCTTTTGACACAACAAATTGGACAATTTAAATCCAAACTAAAAACCTACTTATTTCTTGGGGCTTAATGATTTATTTGTATTTACAAACTTTTTGTTTTGTTTTATTTCATGTATTTTACCTCTACATTTTATTATTACTCTGGCTGTGATAGTGACCATTTGTATGTTATAGTGCCAATACATTCTGTTGGGATAGCTACACATTTAAAAAATCGGATAAATAAATGTGAATAAATGATGTCAATTTTAAAATTGATTTTGCTTAAAATGTACCTTCTATCTATATTGGACTGAGTATATAATGGACCTTTTAGGGCACTGAAAACTCTTTCATCAATTAAGTAAATTGGCGAATTTACCAAAAGTTATTTTGTTTGGATTTGACGATTATTTGTGTAAAAGAACAGTCTGCTAAATGCAAGTTTTGAAAGATAGAACGATTATTGCTGATTGAACAATATCAAACTTTGTGAAGCATTTGAAACTTCATTTAATCTGAGACAAATAAATTTGAGCAATAAACAATTGCTTTATTCAGTCTGGGCAATGGAGCAGAGATAAATTAGGGATGTACTCGTTCATAAGTCATGGGCACTTGTATCTGAGTACTTGTAGTTGAGCCTTGGTACTTGGTCCCAGCTCTGCCTGGAGGGCAACTGGTCTTACACTGACCTTATCATGAAGGTAAGCCGGAGTGGGGACATTTTCCACACATTGCTCCAGACAAGGGATCATTGTACTACGTCTTCCCACATTGCACACTGTCCACCCTGCTGTGCTTGTTGTGCTGCCCTCCTGACTCAGTCTTGTTTTTGCCTCCTTTCCTAGCTAATCATAGCGACTCTGACTGATGAGCTCACTTTGGAATATTTTGGAATTTGATATTATATTTCCATCCAACCACATGATGGCCCTTCTGGGTAGAACCTCTTACTTCCTTGAATAGCAGCATAGCTTTGTTGATCTCATTCTCTGCTTGGAATTTCCTTCCAGCTCTGAACAGTGGCTTGACCTCGTGGATCCTGCTGTCTGGAGATTTGTTGAGAATCTGCTGTGTTCTTAGTTTGGAGAACTTGTACTCTTCCACGATGGACCTCAGTGGCAGTTGCAGACTTGCGCTCCTGCTGTAGGGGCAACTGATGACAGTACTGGAGGAAGACCTAGCCTTTTTCTGGTGTATCAGTTAACTTTCCTCTTCAGATCCTTGACTACTGACAAACCCATCTCATAGATGGTTAACTGCCAAAGCAGCTTTGGAAGGAGCCATTTATGTAGTCACTTTCCAAGAGGGCTCTACCATTTCTGTGGCCATTTCTCCCCAGTGCTGGGTTATGATGATGCATAACTACTTTTATCAGCTCATGCAGGAATGCAACCCTCTGAGCTAACCTGCATGCTTTCATAAAAAGCATTTCCCTTAAAATAAGACCTACCAAAAATAAGCCCTAGTTAAGATCATTCGGCATTTATGGTATTGCCATATATATTGTGAAGATGATGTTTTGAATTATAAAATATTAATAAAATATAGTAGTCAGTTGAAAACCCATCTATTCAGGATAGCATTAAATTGAGAACCAAGGCGCCTCTGACAATGGGCACACTAATTTTATTTAATATTCATATAATGA
Organism: Hirudo medicinalis; assembly: GCA_011800805.1. Classification (NCBI taxonomy): domain Eukaryota; kingdom Metazoa; phylum Annelida; class Clitellata; order Hirudinida; family Hirudinidae; genus Hirudo; species Hirudo medicinalis. Next base: position 271,119 of record MPNW01000064.1, read on the forward strand.
AATTTTTCAAGTCATTTCAAGGTTCATATGTCATTAGTGTGCTTTTGCAAGAATCTTGTTGTATCCTTACTTTTATGTTTGTTATTGTCTACAACTAAACTCTAAGAAGTGTGAGAGATCAACTTGGGAAGGGAATTATTTATTTAGTAAATAATCTTTTCGAGGTCACAACTAAAGATACTGAATATTATATTACAATATAATAAATTCCTAAACTTAATTATCCTAATTATTATACCACTACAACAAATCTGAAATTCACTTTCTGTTGTTCTCAACAACCTGAATGGGCTTCTACATCTCAGACTGTCCTTGTCATAGTATGTTTGAAAATACTCATAGAAGCAACTGAATGCTCTGCAGCATCATTGACAACCTTGAAGATTTGACAACTGCTTCAGTTTCATGAAATTCAACAATTTCTTTCCAGCTATGTGGGTCAGTTCCAAACAACACTGATATGTTGAGTCCAAGTGACCTCAAAGCAGCTGATGATGTCAGAAGGTCATGGATTCATCTCTAACTTTTTCAAGTGTTCAAATGGGCACTTTATTCCTCTGGACACTCCAACCATCACCATGAATCATGGCTTCCACAATCAAATTCTTTTCATCATTTCTTCAGAAACCTTGTTTTAAAAAAGTGAGTGGAACCATTTCTGGTCCAAGATGCCAAAATATATGATTCTGCAGCTTCTTAAAAGCAGCCTGTGAAATGGTCTTGTTGATCTTGGAATATTGTTTATTTTTTGGAATAACATCAAATCATTAATTGGGGCATCACTTGCAACAATCCATGCCAGTATCAATAGACATAGGTGGCAAAGCTACAAATTCAAAAAAGCTTTTCTGTTTTGCATTCAGTTCGAACTCATTTCTGAAGAGATAAATCTTCATGTGGTAGATGACTTTTAGCCATCCACCTGACATAATTCAATAATTTCTTTATATTTCTTGGCATGGCATGTAACAAGTTTCAGCCAATAAGAAAGATTGCAGAAACTAGCCATCTTCAGATCTAGGTTGCTGAAGCAGTAGTTCAGCAAGATGAGAATAATTTAAAGGGGAAAAATTGCTGTGGTTAATAGATGGCCAGGACTATAGAAAACGTTCAAACAAAGCAATGTTGGACCTACGGTCCAAACAAAACTTGAAAAACTTCACAATTTCTTGCATATGATGATGACAAGCAAAGCGTGGAAGGTGCCTTTTTATCAATAGCTCTAACATAATACATGCACCATTCTTGGACCCTGTATTTTTATGGTGTGGTGTCAAAACACATTCCGATGATATCACTTGCTACTTCCCGCATGGTGAATAGTTTGAAAGTTGCTTTTGTTTGTACCAAGCCAGTGCCTGATGTAACTTGACTATCCTCAGTACCTTTTCCATGTTAAGACCAGTCACAGCAACAGCTATTCTATCAACATTGGACTTTGGGTCTTTTGAGTTGCAAATATCCCTTAATATTTGATATACAAAATATGATGTAACATACTCGTGCCAAATTTCTTTTTAGTTGAACATTGTTGCAAGCAAATTTATCAAACATCTTATTTAGGCTTTGCAAGAAAGTTGCAAACTCTTTACAAGTTTAATGATATATCCTTTAGATAATTTTCATGGGCATCTTCAAAGAACCATATTATAATACTTGTGCTTGAAGCTATATATGGTATTTTGATTTAAAATTTTAGTAAATGTTATTTTTGTCATGGATATAAAGTTGTTTCAGCTAGGAAAAATAATGGTCATGAGCTAATCTTTAGTCACCCAGGAACCCAACTTAATTGAAAAGTTTTGGGGAATGATTCTTGATGATTTAAGTGGAGGTGGAGAGACATTTTGCAAAAGGAGATCTGGAAGAGGCCATAATGATGGAGTAGAATGATCTATAAAAAGAATATTTAGAGTCAAATATTAACTCAATGAAATATATTTTAAGTAATAAAGGACAAATGAAAGTCATGAAATATTAAAAATGTTATTTGAAAAAATCTCAAAATTATTTTATAATTTGACCAAAAATTGAATTTTTCGAAATTTTAACCGTTTCCCATGGCCTAAATGGAACATTTTGATAAATTTGAAATTATCACTTGTCCAATCAAAAGGAGATTTGGTGCAAGTGTATAACATCATGCTTTAAATATTAATTCCAAATATGACTTTGGTCAGTTTCATATTTTAAGAGTTAAGCTAAATTAAACAGCAATTGTAACTTGTATTGTAATGTAAGCTGTATTGATGTTGTGCCCAGGCATATGTGCAGTTTGAAAGTAATTTTGAAAGTTATTCAAGCTCAGCATTTGGACCTTGTTGTTTAGCTGATGTCATATCATCCTGTCCTTTGCAAGTTGAAGCAAATTTTATTAGTTTACGAGTAATACAATACCAAGGGAGCCAACCAGAAAGACCATATTCCATGCATATGTCTTGAAGTTGTTCCTTGTTGGAAGCTGCACTGCACTTTGTGATCCCATCTCTTTCTATCTCATTTCCTTGCTTAAATCTCTCTGTAATCTCAACCAAGTAGTCACAGTGTTTGTGAGGATTTGCAAAAGGGCATCTTCCATCAAGGAGGAGCTCAGCTCCAATGCCAATCCACGTTCCATATGGCGTTCACTTCAAAGAATCTTGCACAGTCGCCCGCAACAGCATTTAATTCAACCCTCAATTTATTCATCGCCTCAGCAGCATCAACTGGGACATCTTCAAACCGGATCTCCTCTGTGTCTCCAAAGAGCTCCTGTCATGTGACTTAGACACCAATGACTTATTCTCCTCAATATAAAGCTAGAGACCCTCCTCGACAAACACTCCCCTATTAAGAAGTGGTCTGTCTGTGTCGGTCAGCACTCCAACAGCCAGCTCTCCAATGAGGCGATAGAAGACAAGAAATGCTGCCAATGCATAGAACATCTATGTCATCGCAAAAGAACCAATGCTGCCAAACAAGCATATAAATCTACAAAAGAGACTGCCAGGCTGGCCATCCTCAATTCCAAGGAGTCTTCCATCAAGGAGGAGCTCAGCTCCAATGCCAATCCATGTTCCATGTGGCACTCACTTCACAGAATCTTGCATAAACACCCACAAAAGCATTTCTATTGTGCAGAGTGCCAGTCTCTCATCACTTCGTTCAATACTTTTTTCATCTCAAAAATCACCAACATTCATCAATCAATCACCAACACCCTCGCTTCACCATCCATCTCATTCTTTCCACCCAGGTCTTGGGCACGTCTCTCCCAACAATCATGCCCATCTTGCCGATAGAAGTCCTGAAGGCCATTCATGCATTGCCCAACAAAAACTTATCTTGATCCTCTCCCCACTTCCCTACTAAAAAAAATACTCCCCTATCTTATCTCCCAAACTCGCCAACCTTTCTCTCAACTGCATTGGTTGCCTATACACCTTTGCATCATCTTTAAAATCTCATTAATCACTTATTGTACTCTAGCTACATTCAACCCACCCTATCTCATTCACTGCCGCCAAATCCCTGACCACCTTCGTTCATCCTCCACAATTCATCTACACCAACCAGTCCATAGATCGTCCATCTTCATTCAAGGCTTCACCTGTGCCTCACCTGCCATCTGGAATGACCTTCCCCATCATTCAGTCTCAACCTATACTTGAATTCTTAAAGATAATATTAAACCAAGAACCAAGGCTCTCTTGGACTCAGAGGACTGACACAATTTTTTCTGTTTTACATTATAGAAGAATATGCGTTTTTTTATTATAATTTTGATTGGATAATTCAGAGTTAATTAAACTCGCTAGGCAGTAACACGTAAAATGTGGGTTTCCATCTTTTTATTCTTTCACATCAGGGGAGTGTGCTCTCATCTTTAACCTAATCCAGTAAAATAAATTAACCTAATCGAATGATATGCAAAACTAGAAAGGAAACATTGTTGTAAAAGAATTGAACTGTCTTGAAATGTTCATCATGCTCTTCAAAGGATGTATTTGATGTACAAGAAGAAAGCCTTCCCCAAAATAAGACATGACTTACCTGGTACTTGTAGTTGAGTATTCAGTAGTTGTTCCCATGTTATTAAAATGTGATTTGCTTCAGCATATTTGTTAATCTGTGAAGGACATTATCTACGGTATTTATATTATTCATTTTGATTGCACAATGATCTATAATTTTATATTTTATTGGGCATAACTAAGAATGTCTTCAAGGCTAAATGAGTAGAAGGATACTTTGTAAAAACCAGAATATGGCTGGGGAGCACAGAAAGGAATAGAAATGTACAAAATCAAGTTCATAGGTGTTTCAGATGGCATTCCCTTGCAGATGTCTAAATGAGCTGCAATTTTTGTCAATTTTGTATTTAAGCCAACCTCCCAGTTGAAGTGTAAGTGAACAAGTGTTTAAAGCACTAAGGAATATCAAAAAAGACATCGAAACCCTTGCCAAAGAAAATGGTTACTGTTTCATTAAACATAGCTTATGAGCACATTATTACAGCTCATACCCTACGGCATTATTCCACCTAAGAGTAACAAGAAAGCTATTGAACAGCTATATTTCCACTCACACACATATACATTATCAAATTTTAATTGAGAATTTTTTTATTAATTTCAAAGTTATCCCTGACTTGTTGAAGGTTTTTTCCACCCACTGGACCCAAAGTATAAACATACAAAGTTCTTTCAAAATAGCTCCAGGTATAAAATATATATAAGTTGCATCTGCAGACAGATATTTGCTCTTTTTATATTATTTATTAGATGTACTTAAAATTTCTTAGATTCCTTAACTCAATGATTTAATTCCCTGCCAAATTCCAGCTAAAGTTTGCTGGGCCAAAGCTTAGAAGACTGCTGGATATTGCTAGCATACCAATTCTGTAGTCTAGAATGAGCTCAGGAACATTATCCTCGTTACTAGGGACGTCATTTGAGAGGGGGGACTTTGGGCTAGAAAAAAAAGACTAAGGTCATCTTTGTGTGAAGATTTTCCCCCTGGCAAAAGCTGAAATGACGTCACTGATAGTTATTGTAAAATGTAATTGTCTTTAACAATAACGATCAGGGTGTAATAGCTCTTAGCAAACATTTTCCAAATGTTTCTATATTTTGCACAAATAAATTTTTAACATCAAGTCTAGTTGCAATTTTTTTTCTTTAGATTATGTCAACTTTTTCATCTTGCTTAAGAAGCTTATCATTTACCAAAGATCATCAGCTCAAACCTTACTTCATTTTCTTCAAATTACACAAAACTAAAAAGTAACAGCACTTGTTTTATGTGCACCCTGTTAAACTTTTTTGTGATTTCCCAATCCATGGTCAAAGCAAAATGTTAAACTAAACCTTTAATGTCTTCATCAAATGCATTCAATTTGTTTTTGTCCTCCTATGGATAACGTGGCTGTTAAATAATAATATTATCAATAATTTCCTTTATAAAGTGCCATCATCGTCAGGCTCAAAGCCATTTTAGTAACCCATTTAATAATTCAATACTTTGCAGAATACAAAAATTAGTTAAGGCCTCCAACCTCATGCTATTAAATATTTGAATAAATGTGTCAAATTTGTAGCTGTTTCTGTGCATTATTTTATAATAAATCTTTCCTTCTAATTAATGTAGCATGACATAATTTATTAACATAATATAAGTTTAAAATTCTCATAATTTTTGAACATATATAATTTAAACATTTTAAAAGCCTTGTGGTGTTACACCTGTCAAGAAATGGTAACTCTCAATTTGGTCTTTTGGACTTGGAAAGTAATAAATTTTTGGGAGTTTTTGGTAAACAGCCAATTGAATATGCCAATGAAAACTTTTCTGGAGAATTAAGTCCTGATAGATCCAAATGTTTGGTTCTAAAACCAAAGTTATTCAGATCACCCAACCAGAATGGATTGGACAATTTGACCAGCTATTCTCAAATTATGCAATCTTGTTCAGGTTCAATCCATCACAATCCTTTAATATTCTCTGATTCTGGATTGACTAGCCATGCACCTTTAAATTTACTTCCTTCAATGTTTGATGAGGAGGAAGGTTCTAGTACTGAAACTGTGCCTTTGGTTGAATTGCTCCTTTATGACATGTCTTCAAAGCATTTGCTTTCTCGAGTGCCATTAAAGGATGATTTTTGCCATTTTTCGTTTGACCCTCGCTACAGTTGGCGTCGGATGTCATTAACAAACTTTGTACAAGTCGATGGAGGGAATAGTTTGAGCCTAGTTGAGCTCATGGCCCCATCAACTCCAAAGAAAAATATTGTATCTTTACCTACATCCGGAATTATGTCAAATGAAGATACTGTGTCATCAAGGGTTAGTTATCACTTTCTAAAGAGATGTGTTTAAGTTTGTAAAGGAACAAATTTCTTGAACAGCCAAAGAACAGATATGACATTACTGATTGGACTTGGAGCATCACTTCTATGAATCACAGGCTTGGTGACCCTTGGGAAGAAGCTATTATTGGTGCAAGCCAGATAAGATCGTCATCACCCTCTTCATCTAGTTCATCATCTGATTTTCCAACTTTACCAAAACCTGTAGATTTAAGACACAGTAGAGATGGAAGGTTAATAGTGGTAACAATGTTGGAACTTGGTGAGTGCAGATGCAGGGAAAAAAAATCAATTCGTGTTCAAGACAGAGGAGCAACTAGGGGACTTCTAAATCTAAATCAGCCAGAGCACTTTCGGGGCAGGAGATACCGATATCATCCCAATTTACCTGTAATGAATTGTACTCTGTATATATTTGATGCAGATAATGCCAAGACACTGCAATGCATTCAGTACCATCGATACATATGTCAATTACATACATGTCCAACCAATTATGTGCCAGTATTTTCAATTTGTGGAACAAAAATGGCTGTGACTGTGGATGCTATGTTAAGTGTGTCAGGAGATTCTACTCCATTTGGCCGTGACCGTGATAGTTACAATCTGACTGAACAGTCTAATAGGAGGCGTTGTGATTCTATCCTACTCCACCATGTGAAAGTTTATCGACTGCCTTTACCTGCTTTCTGCCTGCAAGCGCTTTGCAGAGCTGTGCTCCTCGAAAACGGGTTGCCCATTTCAAAGCTCACACTCCCTCCAAAAATTCTCCATTATTTGAAGTTTGGTCCAGAATTTGATTGACAACTTTTAACATAAAAGTCTACAAAATATTGTGGTTTCTACCGTTTTCCCCTTGATTTGTACACAAATTAATTGATCAATTACTAGCTTTGAGTTTAACTTTTTGCAATGTCATGTTTGTTTGTTTTTTTAATTCAAGTATTAATTAAGTATTAAGTTTTAGGGTTGGCTCTAATTCATATTTCCATATGTTTAGCAGTTAGCTTTATTTTATCTAATACCTGTGGTGTAATTAAAGACACTAATTATGTCATTTATGTGTCCTGATAGCTGGGCTAACAAAGAGTACTGAAACTGGTTGTATTAGTGATCAATGTGTAAATGATGGATGCTTTCTTCAAATGCTCTAAAAGTGAATTGGGCTGATGTCGTTGAGTGTCAGAATATTCTCATTTGGAGGATAATAACTAACATTAAATGTTTTCTTATTAGTGAAAAAGCAGCCAATTTTTTTTACACAATTTGCTTCTAATTTTATCAGTATTGGAAAGTAATTTATGTGGTGTTTATTGAAGTTCCTAGAAATCTTGAAATTAACTTTGCCGAAATATGCTCTGTGCAATTGTCTTCCATAAATTCGTTCAGATCTTGGAGCATGAGTTAAAGCTATTTCAAAATGATCTGTACCAATTCTGAAATTCATCACAGTTATTGAGCTAATGCGATCGGAGACCTGCATTCTCCATTATTTTTGGAAAGGTACCAACCCTTATATTCAATATGACCATTGCCGTCAGTATCAGCTTCTTTGAAAAGATCATCTGCTTCATCTTCACTCAATTTGTTCATTCCAATGGTTGTTAAAGCCTAAAATTATAAATTATCATAACCTCGAAATTAAGATTGCCTGCAAAAAGCCAACTTCTTTAAGCTCTTCTTTGTTGATTCGACCATCTCCATTTTTATCAAAGCACTTGAAAGCTTCCATTAAGGAATATTCTTCTTGTTCAGTTGACTTGCTGTATTTATTCATTAAATTGAAGAACTCTTCAAAATTTAACTTCCCATCGCCATTTTCTGAAATTTAGGATATAATCAGATGGGATCATATCTCTAGGGATCAATTTGGTGTTGCTAAGTACTTGTATTTTCCCCTTCTTGTATCATTTCATCTGTTTCATCCTTAGTTGGATTTGATCCCATGGCTCTCAGACCGTCGCCCAATTCTTTTGGTTCTATGAAGCCGCTATGGTCTTGATCCAATAGATTGAATATCAACCTGCATTCTGAATGTTAAGAAATCAAGCAGTTCTTATTTTAAATTAAGGAAATTCAGAGCACGTCAAATGAACTATGACTAAATTATTCATGTAAAGATAGTTTATGTAAACAACCTTCTTTATTGGGTTTTCTTTCGGTCTGAAATAGTATGAAAACATTTTAGAAAGAGGAGCACGGTAAACCTAGGTAAACGACATCACTAACCATTTTGATATTAGTAAGTGAGGGAAAATAGACTCTAGACTTGACAACCGGGGCCTCTTAAATGTGAAACATGCGTTTTAATATACTATGTTTGTGCGTTGCCTTGGTGATTTGATTTACGAACGTACAGCTGATAAATATTACTAGTTTAAATGTTGATATTAATAAAAATGGTTAATTTTTTATAAATTTAATAATTTTTGCAGAGGTTTAAGAATTATACAATTTATACAGCTATCTGTTAAATTGTCGCTTAGTTTTCACCCAAATATCACGTTTTATACGATCTAGAATACTTTGGCAGGGCGCACTCTGGAACCTAGACCCCTTAGGGTCAATCCCTAAGCCACTTGCTGATGCAAATATAAGCCGGCTGATATTTTATAGCTATATTGCTTATTAATTATAAAATGGTTTCAGGTCTTTTATATTCAAATTTATTCAAAGTTACATTTTTATAAAAATGCAAGACGACCTAATCTACTAAAATTATCAACTATTGTCTCTACTGGTAGTACCAGTGGCGGATTTAATAATAATAATAATAATAGTTAATTTATAATGCGCCATTTGCATAGCGTCAGAGGCGCCATGGCCCTCCCCCGTGCTTTTTAAAGTCTAAAAGCAATTTACTTTATTTCAATAATTTACAACTTTGGATGAAAATATTAGTATTTTGTAATCAACAAGTAACACAGTGACACTGTCTCAATAGGCCGGACAGGCTCACTCGATTCATGTATATAGGCTGATATCTTAACGCTTGTACAGTGCGAGTGACATTCATGCCGTGTATTTTTGATTGACTGAGCATGAGGTGATATGCGGCGTTAGACGCAGACGTGTATTGCTGGCTATCATTACTTGTGGGTCGTAATGCGCAGGAATACGTGTGTGTGTGTGTGTGTGTGTTAATTAACGTCCATTTCATAACTAGATGATTAGGAATACGTGCTCACGGCGGTACTTGTGCTTGCGCGATGATACAATACGGCATGCGCGAGCCAATAAGAGAAGTTTTAGGCGGACGACAAAGGCAGGATGGCTCGTAATATTTAAGAGGGGGTCACGTCTAGCGTTGAGGCCCCTAAGTCCAAATCATCTCAGTTATGCAACGGACTTTAATCAAATAAATAAATAAATAAATAAATAAGCGTTGAGGCCGAAAAAGTGAAGCACAAAAGGCTTAATTATGTTCTATTATTCTTTTAAATAAAAGTTTGTTTTTACTATACGATAAGATCTTCGATAATTCTGGTTGTTTTAAAGGCGTGATAAACACCCGACAAAGAAAGACGTTACAAAGGGCATTTGCAAGTGTAGCTGTTGTTATCATCTGAGATCTCATATCGAACTGCCTCCAGAGCAAACTTAGAATAATGATTTGTTCCATAGTAAGCCGAATGTCCAAGGAACTGTTAAAGGGCTCTAGAAGGGTTGGACTTGTGAGTGGCATTGGTTTATTGTGCTTATCAAGTCCAGCTATTTGAAAACAACCCTTGGTTCCACTCTTCCCTCGTTGATCTTTTATAAATGCCCTTTCTTCTACAGGAACCTAGTAAAAAATTACTCACAGAATAATAAATCTAAAACACTTAAAGGACATTGCAACGGTGAAGAGAAATAAAAATGGGTGTCATGTTCTACCCAAAGTTTAAAAATATTTGGTATAAAAATTTAATCTGTAACCTTAAATTGATCACAGCTGCAATAAATGTGCAAGTTTGGACATCCAGGACATTTAATGTTTCTGTCAGAACAATCCAGAACATGCAGAGAGCAAGAGCAAGCCAGAATGTCAAACAACTTGTTCTGGTTTTTAGTCATTAATTTTCTTATAAGAAGCTTTATTTTATTTAAATAACAGGCAATGACATTGTCATAAAACCGTAGCAACTTGACATATATACTATGGTCTATGGTTGCATTTGATCCAGATTTTTTTTCAATTCTTGCGAGACAATTTTCAAGACATCGTGACATCATTTATACAATCAGCATCTATCAATTTATAAATGAACCATGCCACATCTTGATAAGTCGGAAGGTCTGAAGTTGGGAGATCTGCAGCGGAACCTCCAAGTTTTTCTGATTGCCTTGTTACTCTTCTCTTTGCAGGCATTATTAACTTAGGGAAACGTTCGCCCGTATGTATAGGAAAGAAATTTCAAATTGCTAATTATAGTGGCTTTTAAAAATATACTTTTGCACAAAACTTTTCATTAACATATTTTTAAATTACTCCAGCTTGAAGCTTTTAATTCTGAAAAATTGCTGGTGCCTATTGCATAGCTAGATGATTAGGACATGTCGCTTTTTTCGACTCCTTAACAGTTAAATTATTAACTTTTAATTATTAAATTATTTTACATTATAGTATACCTGTCTTATCAGAGTCCCCAAAACTATCTATCTATAAGATATAGGGTTTAAGTCCGCAGAACACGCAGCCCATACCATGATACTCTGGAAAAAATGCCATCGTCTCTTTTGAGGTGTATCTTGATGGAAATCAAAGTCGTTTTCATGGTGAATCTTAGCAAAGGCAGTGAAGATGGTCTTGATATAGTCTTTGGAAGCCTGTTTTCTTCTCAGAAAAGCTAATTCTGTCTGACCGCATGCTGAAAATCCTCTCCATACCATCACGGAACCTCTCCGAATGTTCTACTGCAATAAACCTCTTACTCCATCTCCAAATCATGTCAGTAATAGTGGCACCCATCAGGATCATAGATGTTAAACTTTGTTTCGTCTAGAATAATTACTGACTTCCGTCAAGTCCCCATAATCAACCATGTTTTGCGCATTCCGACTGTCTATCCTCTTTCTTGAGATATGCCAGTTTTTAACGGCATTGATATTAATTATGCAAAATGCGTGAAACCGCTCTCAAAGATATGACGAACAAATTGGCAATTTGCATTTCCTGTTGAAACATGTAATTAATTCGTTTTTAATTTTATTATAGGATTTCGTAATGATATTTAAATTATATGACCAAATTTGAGGTTATAATATTCACATTTAGGAATGTTACGCGAAGAAATACGACGCTCTTAAAGATATGACGACCACTGTATTTCAATATTTTGATGCATGCACATAAGGGATAGTCCATTAAATCTGTCAAACCTTTCATTGCCAGCTGCTATGGATGGTCATACTGCCGAAATGAATAGAATCACTCTAACATTTGAATAAGTCATTGTCTGCCCAAACATAGAATCTACAAAATTTGAGATTGCTAGTCCAACATCTTTAACTTCATGCCATTTTACCCACCATTACCTATTTAATGATAACGATTTTTGAGAAGTTACAAGACTACAACAATGGATCGACAACGACAACTCTAATAGCTTTACCACAGCTACTAATATTTTCGTCCTAAGTCGTAAATTGTTGAGATAAAATACATTTTTTAAATTAAAATATATTTTTTATCTTAGATTTTAAAAAGCCCCCTAAATCCGCCACTGAGTTTACTCTCCTGCCAAAGTGCAGTAAAGACGACAAACTTGCTCGGTAGATGTCAGCGCAAGCAACAAATTTCTAAAAATTGTTAGAATTTGTCAAAAAAGCCCCATATACATGATAAAGTATGATGAAATTACGAAATATAAATCATCAAAATTGATGAAGTAGAAGTACTCTAATTAACAGAAGTTGAAAAGTGTTAAAAAAATATATGACAATATTGGAGATCATTTAATTAACTAATTTATCGAAAGCAATAAAACATCAAGGTTTTTTATATATACAATAAAATGGGATAATTTCTTAAAATTATGAAATATTATTCATTAAAATTTATGTGAGTGAAGTACTAATTAATAGATTTTGAACAGCGCCGATTTTTATGGCACCGCGCATCACTTAGTTAACGAATTTCACAGATGTTACGAAGATTATCAAAAAAGGCTATCAACGTAAAAGTAGAATAATATCTTAAAATTAGGAGATGTAAGTCATAAAAATCGATGAAATAGAAGTACTAATAAATAGAAGTTGAAAAGTGCCGTTTTGATTGGCACACTTGTCAGGAGAGCACGATGTGCACGTGAAAATAAAAGTACTAAATTTTTTTTTTATTTGATTACTTATTATTTTTAATTACTCCGGACAGCGCCGGATTCTCTAACTAGTTGCTTCTAAATTGTAAATCGATTAATTAATAAATTAAATAAATTAATTGTAATTATTGAATTAAATAAATTAATTTTAATCAATAGCTTAAGTAAATCAATTGTATTAAAAATGTAATAAATTAGATGTAATTAATAAATTAAATAAATTAACTGTAATTAAAAAATTTCATTGTAATTACTAAATTCACAATAATTAACAGATTAATTTTAATCAACAGATTAATTTTAATCAACAGATTAATTTTAACTAACAGTTTAATTTTAATTAATAGGTTGGTTTTAATTAATAAGGTTAATTTTAATAACTATATTAGTTTTAATTAATAAGTTGGTTTTAATTAATAAGGTTCATTTCAATTACCATATTAGTTCTAATTAATAGGTTGGTTTTAATTAATAAGGTTAATTTTAATCACCACATTAGTTTTAATTAATAGATTGATTTCAATTAATAAATTTATTATTATTGCATTGATTGCAATTAATAAATTTATTATTATTGCATTAATTTCAATTAATATATTGATTTTATTTAATAAATTAGTTATAATTACCAATTCAGTTGTGATTGTTAAATTAATTTTAATTATTAAATTAGTTGTAATTAGTAAATTAAGCGCAATTAATAGATTAGCAGTAATTAATAAGTTAATCGCAATTAGTAAATTAAGCGTAATTAATAAATTCATCGTAATTAATACATTTATCGCATTTAATAAATTAATTGTATTTAATAAATTAATTACAAGGAATAAATTAACTATAATTTGTAAATTACTTGTAACTCATAAATTAAATAAATTACTTGTAAGTAATTATTTATATAAATGATTATTGTTAATTATAATCTTTCTATATATCACATCAACCTTGCTACGGTTAGCTTAGTTCATGTCTGAACATTGCGGGTTTCTATTACTTATTCATGAGCTTGATGATCGAGAGAATTGCAGAGATTGAGGAAGAAAGGACACAATAGAAAGGAGTCACGCATGTTCATCTGTCTTAATTACCTGTTAGACGCCGTTTCTCGGGCATCATTAATGAGGTAATTATTACTGATAACTCCACGGTCTACCAGTCTCAGATGTTCAAATCTTTTTTTTCATAATTCTCTATCATGTGGATAGTTTCTTATAATTCGATCAGGTTTTATACGTGTTTCATCATCGTAACTTAGAAATGAGACATCTGTCAAAATGTTGACGCTTATAATTTGTCACTTATTGGCACGATTGTTTCTTACTTTGCCCTGATTCAAAAATTTTATAGACAAAGTAGCTTCAAAGAAGTTTGGCAAGCTACCGACGGATCACTTGTTTGGAGAGCATAATATTAGGCACGACTTCATTATTTTTTGTCCCAAATGGCCAGTAACCTCTAAAACGTTTTAAAAGAGGTTCACATTATGTGATAAAACTTAGTTTTGCCTATTTACGAATGAAGCCAGGAAAATGATTGAAGATGGAATGTCCATCCTAGTGGTAATGTCAAAATGAATATCATTGTTTTTTTGCGACAATGTTGCTATTTTAAGTTTCGCTATTAAATAGTGTTTCGTCGTTGTCATGAAAAGTCCATTAGAGAAGGATACTTTTTGCCCCGGGTCCGGAGTGAGGAAAAAAGTGGTCTATCGATAGCGCGACACTTAAGGGCTGCCATGCAAGACGGAAGCTGTCAATGGAAGAGGCAGATGCACTTAGAAAGAATTAATAAATAATTACTGCTTTCATCATCACTTGAAATAATATCTTAAGTTTTTATTCATATGAATCAATTAATCCACATAACAACATTCCCTACTAACTTCTCCAATTGTTCGTTGCATAAGGGTTTAATTAATTTGGTCTAAATAACATGATTTGACGTCACGTCACGCTTGCCTTCCTACGATCAAAGATCGCGACCATTGGTTCCTGATATCGATCGAGCAATTAATTATTAAAGAGTAAACTCTTGTTTCTCTGCGATCTTTCATTAATAGTAATTTTCTTATGTAAGGCGAGACGATGGGACAATATTTTCTTTCTACAATTACCAAACACTAATTTAGTTTATATTGTTCACGACTCTTCATTTTGAGTCAGAGGGCTAATAGGAAGAAATGACTTATTATCGGAGAGGCCCCTTACGATCTACTACTATTTATGACGCTAAAATATGTGAAATCAACGGAGAAAATGGTTGGCAAATAAAAAATTGTAGTTAAAATGAGAAAAGCTATGCTAGGGGTTCACATGGCTTGTTAGCTTAATAATAATAATGATGATGATGATGATAATTTTAATAATAATTGTAATAATAATAATAATAACAAGGTTGTTAAGTAAATACGGACGCTTTCAGCGAGCGATAAGTGCGGGTGTTTTGTTCGAGCTCCCCATTTAAGCAGTTAAAATTCACTTTAAAGTCAATTTTGTAAAATTGTCTTTATTTGTTGCTCGTGTCCCATAGTTTCCGTTAGTTTCTCGGTGTTTCGGTGAACGACTTACTTCCTTGAGGGAAAAATAAAAGGGGAAAAGCTAACCTGCCTATCTGCACCGAAGATTCGTTATTTCTTCCGAAAAAGAAGCAGGTTAGCCAACTTGACAAATTTTCGTTCCACAGCAGTGTGAAGAAGTATACTTTTATTACAAGTTATTGAAGGGAGGTTAATTCGAATAGCGTGAAGTTTGTAGACAGTGGTTGGAGCAAAATGGTTCACGTTCAAAAGAAAGAAACTCCTTAAGGTGAGTGTAGGAAACAGGTGCGTAGTAAATTTTTCAGCGAGAAGTTCGCCACAGTGAGAGGTAAACACATCCATATAAACAGAATCCACCTACTTGAATACCACAAGGCCAGAGCTGGTCTTTCCTCTTCAAAAGCAAGATGGACAGAGGAAGAATATTGCATGCTGGCTGCCATGGAGGTTGAGATGATTCGAAATGGAGTATATAATGTCAATAAAGAACTCCATAAAAGATTTAAGCATAAAACATTGAATGTCATTAAAAGCCAAGGACTCGCTGACAAATATAAAGCAATACTGGAGAAATACCTGACTTGTTCAGCAACAACCGTGCTTACTGAGACGTCAAATCCAACAATCATCTCATGCCAAGATTCAGATCCTGCTGAGGAAAGAATTCATCACCTTCCTGTTCCAAACATTCACGACACATAATCATGGAAAACGCTGGCCAATGAACCTTGGAGGATTAAAAAAAAATAGGATCAACATCTCACTCCAACAGCATTTCCCCATTCTCGACGTGGATGTCGTTATGAAAATTTGAAACAAACCACAGTACCGCAAACTTAAATCCGTTCTTACCGCAAACTGTTCTTAAATATGATAACATTAGACGTGTAGGTCGATTTTAAAGCCATAACCAGTTGCGCGAGAATTGATTTGGAAAACGTTGTTGGTCTCCTGCAATTCATTGAAAAAAGAAGGTTTCTGCTCCGATTGTCAGACGAAGAGTTCAGATTGTTCATTGATCCCGATGAGAAAAACGAAGTGCATAAGTCTAAAGGTCCATAGTGATTACTATGGAATACCAAAGATGGATTTCTGAGAAAATAGTGTCAAAGAAGAAAACACGAGGAAATGTGAAGCAGAAATGTGAATTGAGAGGAGAAAAAAATTGAATCCAATACTCGCGAATTTGTCAGAGTAGCCAGCCATCAATCAAAAAGAGCAATGAAAATGAAGCTGCGAAGGCAACAGTAATGCGAAAGTTCAATAAATGTTTAGAAAAAGTCCAAGTTTGGGAGCTCAGTGTATAATGGAGATCACGAGAAACATTCTGTGCCTCCCGCTGATGAGGCATTACTCGAATATTGGGAAAAGGTCTTCATCCAGAAGTCTAAAATTTATTGCAGACCTTTGGAGAGAGACATACTTTTGAAGAAATTGATATTCCGGTCACGGTGGATGAGATTATTCAGGCTTCGAAGAGCTTGAAGAATTCTGCTCCTGGTCTAGATGGAATGAAAGAAGTTGACTTGAACAAAATAGCTCCAGAAGACATGGCCACCCATATGACTCACCTTCATCGACATGAGCAAAGCATTTGGTTCGGTTTCCCATCAATCGATTTTTAGAGCATCCCACAGACTCAGAACTCCGCCATTCATGCTGAGGTTACATTTCAGATGCCTATCGTAACCGCTCAGTCCATCTAAATAATGGAGGAAAATTGAGTCATGATATTCCAGTTCATCCCGGATCCTTACATCGAGGTCAGCCAACATCAAATTATGGCAATGAACATTCTTGACACCTACAAGTACCTCGGTACATTGGTCCTAAATTGAAATATGCGTTGATAGGAGAAAAAATTCAGAATAAGTTGAATACAACATTCAATATCCAGGCTTCAATGAAGCCAAATCAAAATATGTACAACCTTAGGTCCCATCTAATACCAAGTCTTGTGCATTACCTCACCTTTAATAGCATTTCGTTAAAAAAATTTCGTCTCTCAGTGCTTCTGACTTCAGTGCTTCCAAGGTAAGACCTGCTGTCCGACAATGGCTGCGCTTTCCCAAAGACACGCCGGTTGCTTTTTTCCATGCGGGAGTCAAGGCTGGAGGGCTAGGATTACTGCAGCTCAGAAAATGGAGTGCCGATCACTAGAATCAATAGAATGTCGGCAATGATGGCACAGTCCAAGTCCAATGAGGATGAGTTTCTGCTCGTTGCTTTGAAAGACAACAGCGCATTTATTTGCGAATACAGAAAGTTTGGAAAGTCAAAAGGACCCTCAGCCAAGAAACTGAAACATGAAACTGCAAAGAGTTTAAAAGACTCGGACGATGGATACGGACTTCAGTCTTT
Organism: Hirudo medicinalis; assembly: GCA_011800805.1. Lineage (NCBI taxonomy): Eukaryota > Metazoa > Annelida > Clitellata > Hirudinida > Hirudinidae > Hirudo > Hirudo medicinalis. The sequence goes on from MPNW01000064.1 coordinate 288,667, forward strand.
TTTACAAGGGATGGGAATTAGTGATTGGATAGTGGATGGTCATTCCCGGATGCCTCCAAGCGAGTACATACAATGCATCAAAGTCAGAGCTGCAATCCGCCCAAACAATCTCAGAATCTCCAAGTATCATCCAAAGTCAAACACTTATTGTGATTCCAGGTGTGGTGCCTTTGAGAGCCTGAAGAATCTTCCAGGTTTGCCCAGGTATGGAAGCAGCGAGAAGAGAACGACATAACAACCTTGTCTGTCAATTAGAAAAGAAGCTGAGCAAGAAAGATTACATCACCCTTATTATTGATGATGACGATGACGATGACAATAATGATAATGATAATGGGGTTCATCCTAGCCTTGAACACGAAATGCCAGTCAGCATACCTTACATGTATGTGCTGACTCTTCCACACGAAGTGGTTGGACACAGCATTCAAGCTACTGTTTGCCATTACTTTCCCCTGGTCCGGCTTGGCCAGGAGCAATTGCAGCTGTGTTGCGCGAAACACTGCGATATGAGGTCACGGCCGCGAAGGGTGGGTGTCTCTGCTTGACCACTGGAAGCTCGGCAATTTGGACTTGAGACTTGCGGTTAGTTTTCTCGTTCTGCTCCACAGGTTCTTGTCCTCGTTATTAGAGTTCGATTCAGCATTGAGAAATCGTGCTTGGTCTGTGTTGTCGGCCGTTCCCGTCATCTTAAGAACGGTCGCTTGCAGAAAACCCTGTACCAACTGCGGTAAGAGTTTCTCCTTGCCCCAGAGTCGGGAAGACGGGAAGAGACCGAAGCCGTGATGTGAGTTCAGGTACATGATCTAGCTGCTGCCTCTGTTGGTAATGCCAGTCCATTATCAGTCTAACAACTTTATTGTCATACCGTTTCAGGTCTTCCTTCATGACGTATCCATTTTTCAGTAGAAACTGGAGGCGAGTACCTAGGAAAGTATAGACTGTCGACAGTTTCTGCCAGGGTGCGATCGACGATGCATCTACCTTTTCCAGGTCCTCGATCACTTTGTCTACATTGTCTGTTATTGATACGAGTGACCTGATTCTGGAAATGTTCCAGCATTACCTTTTGTGCTCCAAATCGAAATAACTTATTTATTTATTTGATTAAAGTCCGTTGCATAACTAAGATGATTTGGACTTTTCATAATAACATAGGTAAGGAAACTTATGAGGAAACCTGTCGTTTTGGACTCTAGCGAGGCGCCGACTTGAGAGAAGGCTCTTGTTTCCTGCCATTGCTGCTCGTTGAAGACACGCTATTGGCTGTCTCTTTTTGTTCACAGCCAATGGGACGCCGTTTCAACTGCTGTCCACATTCTTTTCATTATTTTGATTATTTCTCTGCTTGGCAGGCCAATTTCTCTGAGGAAGATATAACTGGACCTACCAACTAGTCCTCGTGCTCCAACTTCAATGGCGAAGAAGTGCACTCTAAACTCTTTGTCCATCAGATCCATCGTGAGCTCGGAGTACTTATCTTCTTTGTGCACACTGCTTAGCTTAGTTTAGAAACTATCAACTCCACCAAGACGACGGTGTTTTTTTTCATGGATGCCATTGTTGCGTCTGGCCTACGTCCTTGCTCTACTGGGTATAGTGTCTCATTCCTCCGATGTCAGCTGTCAGTTATTTGCGTTCTCTAGGATATCTCTCCTTGGAGTTTTGCATTTGTTCCTGGCATGCTGTGATGCGCCTTCTTGCAGAAGGCCTTTGAACAGGCGGCTTCCATTGCTTCGACCACTATTTTCAGTACTTGGTTGTATACCGACATTGAGTCAAGGCATATTTACAGCTTGATAGGACATGCCGAAGCGTCTCTTCACAGAGCACACATCTGGTGTCTTTCTACCAATCCCCATTTCCGCAGGTTGTCACGAGAGGACAGTTGGTCGTATAGGGATCTAACTACAAAAGACAGCCGGAACGGTGGCATGCTCCATAGATCGCTCCATGAGATTGATCTCTGCAAGGCTTCATTCCACGTTGTCCACTACACGTTGTCGTTGTTGGCCTTGCTGCACTGCTTTTGTGATCCTGTCATTTTCTATGTATAAATTTACTTTTCTATTTCTTCTTGGGCATTGAACTTCCTCCTAGATCTAAGCAGTGACTGGAATCTACGGATTATGCTGTCCGTGGAGTTGTTAATCATCAACTGCGTTTTGATCTTGCTGACTCCGAATTTTCGACGATGGACCTGAATGGCATTTTCAGTTTCGCGAAGAAAACTCTGGAGGCAATCCCAGCCACTTCCTGGTTAGTGGGTTGATGTATCTCTCCAGCGCTTCTACTACAGGCAGGCTAATTTCATACATTGTCAACGGCCACAATAGTCTTGCGAGAAGCACAAACTGTACTAGCCAAACCTTGAAGCTTCCGGGAAAAGACACTCCACCAATCGACTCCAAATTCTTCTTCATCATTCTCCGTCTAGCAATTTTTTGATTTCTGTCCTTGAGGGTTTTGTCAAACACTCTCCCTAGCTCTTGACCGGCTCTTCCTGAACGGTTGGGATTCGTTGCCCCTCCACCTGAAAGAAGACATTACTGCGAACTTTTCCTTGTGTTAGAGCTAGATTCCTGGATTTCGCAGGTTTGGAAGTCGTTCATTTTGTCCACACTCCTATGAACTGTCTGCTTTCTGTTCATATCTGGTGTTGTCCATGAACGCCTTAATTGAAGACTTGAGGCTTGCACACTTGATCAGTCTGGGGTCAAATGTTTCTAGGCTTGTCTGATAGATGAAGTATATTTATTTTGCATTTAATGATTTACGAATTTTAATACATTCTTTTTGGTCAGCTTAATAATATCATCATCGCCATCGTCATCAATTCAATTTAAATAAGACAATCTTTATGGTGGCGTAAGTCCGAATCACAGGACCTCAAGGCCACCGTATAAATGCGTATTGAGAGACTTTCTAAAGCTTTCAATGGTTGCTGCGGAAGTGACCTGAGGTGGAAGTTGGTTCCAGATCCTTGGGCCAGCAACTTTAAACGACTCGACCAACACGCTCAGCTCCATCAAAGTTAGGCTTAATTTGTGGTGCAATTACAATCTGAGAGGATAATATATGGCTCGTCAATGCAATCGTAAAGATGCACAAGTAAAGCTTCATCGGCGTGAGCAAAGTCGAGTGAGTCAAAGTCCGTCATTCGATTTTAAGAACTGCCAACACGCTCAGAACTCTGCCAGTCATGCTGAGATACATCGCAACTGCTCAGTTCAACTAAAGATTGGATGAAAATTGGGTCGTGACATTCCAGTGATCAGAGGAGTACGGCAAGGAGAAACCTTTTGACGTGGTGATCGACATGGTGACTAATTGGGCCACCCATATAAAAGCTGAATAACTTATTATATTATACAAGTAAATGTAAAAATAAAAAAGTTGTGGTGGTATTTTGCAGAAATAAATCAATAAATCAATATTATGCTGCACTAGTAGTATTATATTAGTAGTATTTTATTAATGTCCTCAGCATAACCATAATAGGACAACAAAAAGAAAAAAACAATAAACAACAAACAAAAATTCATAATGTATGATAGATGTTGGGTTATATCAGATATAGTCGGTTATTGTAAATCCACTGATATATTAGCTCCACACTAGCAGTATTGCTAAGCGTGGAACTTAACTCCAGTAGATTTATTTTGTCTCTTATTGCTCTTCTCAGGCTTGATTGGGCCGGACATTCCATTAGGAAATGCTGGACATCTCATCTTCCTGATGTTGAGGTTTGGCATTTAACGTTTGCATGACGCCTCATTGCAAAGAGATGTCTTGGAGCGCATTTTCCAAGATGGGGTTTAAAGATCAAAGTCTTCTCCCTCTTTGAAGCATATTGGAATTTATTCTTTATTGACATTTTTTTTCTCCAATAGCTTGTGCTGCTTCTCTTTTCTGTCTTTCCATCTGGTCTGCCAATTGCTGCAGGACATTTTGATAGATCAGCCTCTTTACGTCATTGATTGTTGCCGAAATCTTGCATTCAGTTGTATCCTTGGTTGTAGTAGCTTTCGCCAAGGCAAACCGCTTGCTCATTTCCAGGAATTCCAACTTGGGCAGGTACACAGACCAGTGTGACTTCCTTGCCTTTTTCTTGAAGTTCTGAAATGGTAGAAAGAATTCTGTAATCATCGGGGTCGTTATAGGCATTGTTGCTTTCTTCCAAGTTTATCAGAGAACTTAGGGAGTCAGTAAAAATGACTATGTTGAGGGTCTCCCCCTGGTAGGATTCCTTCAGGTGCAGTATGCAACTCTCGATGGCTGCTAGTTCCATGGAGCTGATGTTGCTGTGACTCGAAGTTCTGATACTAAGGTTCAAGTCTTTTTGTAGGATGTATATCTCGATCCGCGCTTTCCCGTCTTTCGTCATCGAGGCATCCGTGAAACATAGGAGGTTCTCTCGATCATTTCCTTGGCTACTAGCATCCTCAAGGGATCACCGTTACCGAAGGAAAGGTTCGATTATCGAACTTTGGGAGCTTTAGCCTCCAAGGAGTTATTTCGTCCAGCCTTTCCTTGTTTCGGAATGAGCGCTTCAATTGTTTTTGACCGCGCCAGCTGCTTTTTTTCATCATCAGATGGAGCCTCGCTTGTGTTTTATTTTTCTTCGCATCTACAAGAAAATAACTTCTTCCTTCGTTATTATTTGCAATTGATCTGAGTGCATGATACGCCATGAGTTTCTGTCGGCGAAGATCGTGTGAAGGTGCTCTACACTCCACCTGTAAGGATGCAGTTCCATGCAGCAGATTGCAAGAACCTGCGCCTGATCTTCTCGTAGACGCTCTTGATTCATTCACTTCCCAGGTAAACCGCTTCTCAGCATGAGACATATTATCGCCCAGTTTGGAACCGCGATATCCCGATATTTCCGATAATTCGATATGGTTGAAGATTCCTTTTCTCCAGAGTATGTCGAAGATCTTCTCTAGGTCAAGGGAAACTACCAAAGTCATCTTCTTCTGGATGGAAGAAGCTGCAACATCTTGCACTAGTCTGACGATCTGGTCTGCGCATCCTCGACCTTTTTTGAATTCATCTTTAAAGGTATTTAGGAGGTTTCTGCTCTCCTAAACCATCTGAGTCTACCAGCGACCATTATCTCAAGGAGTTTGCAGAGACTGGAAGACATGAAAAACAGGTCTATAAGAGGAAGGCACAGAAGAGGGTTTGCCTTTATTTAGAAATGGGAATAACGGTCTCCCCCTTCCAGGACGATGAAGCTTTCCTGATAGCCAGGATTGGTTGAGAAGCGAAAGGACTCCTTCGAGACTCAAATGAGGACGTTTTCGAAGCATATCGTAACGTATTCCATCAGGTCCTGGGGAGGAGTGTCCGCATTTCCAGAGTGCTTCAGGAATCTATTAAGCGGTGAGTAAATGTGATTTATTTAGACGTTTGAAAATTGAGGCTGAGGTGGATGACTTAATTTCAAGCGGTATATTAAGGTAACTCCGAGGAGCTGAGCATTTGACGGAAAATGATGTCAAATTTGTCCGTGCGGGATCTGAACGAAAGTTATTGATATTATGCAATTTTGTAAGAATGTAAGTCACAGTTTAAAGTGGCCATCAAAGAACGCAGGCAAAATATTATGGCAATATTTATATATAACAAGCCTATTTGAAATATGCTTAGTTGATAAATATTAATAATTTTGTTGCTAATAAACAAGGGCCGTTGATGATAAAGGATAAAAAATGGAAAAGGATGCATAGTGACCTTTTTTGAATAGTATGTAATAATTTTGAACGAGACGTCCTAGAAATATTACAATATGATAATAAGAGAATAATAAGGAATAAGTAAAGTTTTAATATCAATGAAACCGCTGATACGAGACAAAATACCACAATTTTTAGAGACTTTGGATTGAATGAAATTAATGTGATCTACCCAAGTTATATTCTCGTCCAACAAAACACCAAAAAATCTGCAAGAGATGATTGATGAGTGTGTCATTAACATATAAATGATAGTCACAGTCAATAATCTTATTTGGGTAGTGAAATAAAATGTAGTTTGTTTTTTTATTTGTTTGTTTTTTTCAAGTTCATAGATTTGCATAAAACCAGTGGAATAGAATGTCCATTTCATAATTAATATTATTACCAAAACGTATATCCAAAAATCTGCAAGAGGTTACACGATTGATGAGGGTGCCATTAACACATAAATGAATGATCTTATTTGGGTGGTGAAATAAAATGTAGTTTGTTTTTTTATTTTTTCAAGTTCATAGATTTGCAGAAAACCAGTTGAATAGAATGTCCATTTCATAAATTAATATTATTAAATAGATCCCTTAAGTTAGCACCAGTAACAATGAGATTAGTATCAGCACCAAATAATATAAATTCAAAGAAGTTTGAAGTCAGGTAGATATCGTTAATGTTTATCAAGAATAGAAGAGGTCCTAGAATGGAGCCTTGAGGTAGGAAATGAGTTCGACTGATGATTGCACACCACTATAGCAGACTCGTTTGGTTCTGTTTTGCAGAAACCAATCATAGCAATTCACCGTACTCCTTAATATTCTAATTTCTTGATCAGAACTGAATGATTGTCGAAGATAGGTCTAAGAATATCCAAACTGGGTATTTTCTCTGGTCACGAGTGATTTTCGAAAGTAATTGCATAAGGGGCATGGACGTGTAAGTGACCTCCTCTAAATCCTAATTGGTTGTTTGATATCAGAGAAAACTTTCGCTCCCAATCAATTACTTAAATAAATCAGTAAACGCACTGTAAACTTGTTATTAAATTCATTAAATTAACGGTGTCACTGGCAATATTAATTTGTCAGCCAAATGCAATTATAATATATGGCATTTGTGGATGATATGACCCCATGTTTTTCAGGTATTAAAATGAAGAAGCTCCTGGAAGAAGTTGAAGGGCCGTCGATGAAAGTGGGACTGCTAAAAATTCTCGGATGTGAGGAGGGCGGAAGTAAAGAGGGAAAATAATCCTTGGATTGTCAACCCGGAACCATATCTCGAGGTCTTTCAACATCTAATTACGGCAATGAACATGTAGTTATCCTCTCTTTTCAACTCGAGATTAATTTAATGAACTGAACAACTTGGTTATGACAATTAATTTTATTGTAGTAATGACTATTGTAAGAGCTAGGAGCAGAGGTTCGGTTCGGCCATGGCCCATAGCATGCCGCGACCGGCAACCGAGCCCGCTTAGCAAGAAAACAAAGAAAAGGGAGAGAGAGAGAGAGAGAGAGATATTCGAATTCAAATCGTTAATAGATGCGTTGCGCGATAATAGGGATGTGCCGTCACTCAATACCTACTCAATTCTCAATACCTACATTCAGAACGGAAACCATGAGAACATCCTATAATTTCGTGATAACTCACTAAATAAAAATTTGATGGTTGAGAAATTTTAGTGTGTTGTGTAACAATATATTTGTGATTATCCCTGAAATTTTCGTCAAAATATTTTCACGCATAAAATTAAAAATTCAGAAAACGTCGTTTCGAAGCGTCCAATAACCGTGAAAGACTCTTCAAAAAATCATCGCAAATGACTAAAATCTCGCGAAAAACGAGAAAAAAATTATTAATAAGAAATAATGTTTCCTTTATTCTGAATAACTTTAAAATATCTGCTATCCATTGATTTTACTAAAGTTTTTACAAACTTTCCATCCAATTCTTTCCAGGCTCTCCTAATGGCGTTTTTTAGGTCAGATATGGAGTGGAACTGCCTTCATTGTTGCCTTCAGTCTTCACAACATTTTCCAGACGTTTTCACTAAGATTTAAGCTTGGGAACAGGCTGGCCAACTCATAACTTTCAAATTTCTGCTCTGGAAAAATGTCTTCGTCAACTTGGAAGTGTGGATCGAGGCATTATCTGGCTGGATAATAAAATTTTCTCCATAATACGATTTTCCTAAAGGCAGGAGATGACCTAATACTTTAATTTAATCTACTGAAGACTTTCTTCCATCCAGGAAGACCAATTCAGTTAATCCTTCACTGGAAATTCATCACCGATCCCGCTCCATGAAAAATGTTTGTTTTTCCAACCTGAGGTCATGCCAGTAGAACTGATGACCATTAGGTCCATCCAGGTTAAATTTTTTCTCATCTGAAAAAATAATATTGCCCAATCCATCTCTGTTGGATTTTGGCCCATTTCACTCTTGCCAACTTATGATGGTTTTTAAGAGCTGGAACCTTTAATAGTTTTGCGTATAAAGAAAATACCACTAGATCTCAAATAATTTATCGCTGTATTTTTTTTTACAAATTCTTAAATCAAGTTCATTTATAATTTTATTGGCTGAAGACTTTCTTACCAGGAGTCTCTGATGACGAATCGTCAGTTTCTTGGGTCTTCCATAGTTATTTTTTGTTCCATATTTCTCATATTCTTTTAAGTAGCTCCAGACGACAGAATTGGATCGATTGAGCCACTTGGCAATTTTTCTGAGCGAATAATTTGCTTGTCTGAAGGTTTCAATCTGTGCCTCTCCTTGTCAGACGACAATTTATTATTATAAAATAGTAATTTTATAAATTTCAAATTAGTTTTTTTTAACTCTCTTTTGAGTTTATATATCTCTTATATATATATTTATATGATAATATTTACATAAAGTGAATTTTTATTGCGTAACTTTCAAAAATTTCAAGTTTTATTGGTTATAAGTAAAGATGTCCTCATGGTTTTCAAACGGCCCTAAAATGCTATTTTGCATAATTTATAAGTTCTACTCACTGAAAATATTTGAAATTTTACAGGACGTTTTGTATATAATAAAGTAATATTATGTATAAAATTGAGCTTACATTTAACGATTTATCATGAAATTATGGGGTGTCCTCATGGACGCAACGGGATTCGAATCCGTGCTGCCATCATGAAATGGCGAAGTTTTAAGCATTAGACAATGCGGAGGCACTCCTTTCTGACTGTACAAGTACCTTGGTCTTAAATCGAAATGTGACGATAGGAGACAGCAACGCAAACGTTCAATATGCAGAGCACCATTGAAGCCAAATAAAAAATAAATCTACACATTCAGGTCCCACCTAATACCAAGTCTAGTTATTATTTTATCTTTAAAGATCTCGTTAAAGTTTCTCAATGCTGCTGACACCAACATAAGATCTGCTGTCCGACACTCCCAAGGACTCCAGGTTCATTTATTCCATGCTAACATCAAGAAAAAGGAGGTAGAGGCATAGCGAAAAGGCAAAATTGATAATTTGGTGCCCCCTTAATATTATTAATTTGACAACCAATTTTGAAATTTAGAATCTCTAATTGTAGTGCACGATTGATTTTTTTTAACGTTGTTTCTGTAGATTGAAATTGTCCATATGACCTTGAGCTCTTTCAGGCCCAGAATAGGGGACATTAAACATTAAGAACTTAGAAATCCCTTGTTTGTATGTGCTCATTTGTCTTTGGTCGTCAAAATATGTTAATTTGAATAGCACCATGAACTGTTGGAAGAGTCTTGTCTAGAAGTCTCTTGATCTGAATTAATTAATATAATAAAATATATATTATAAAATATTTGTAATGCTTCAAACATTTCAATTTCAATGATGTATTTTGATTAAGGCTGCAGATTTATGTGCGTTAACGGAAGATTAATGCATTAAATTTTTTTTGCAATTAAAATTATTAACGCAACGATTAACTCGTTAAATTTTCTTTAATTTCATAAAATTATTTTATAAATTTTTAATTTTATAAATATTTTCATCGAAAATTTGTGCTTGTCTTTGTTTTGTGTCCCTCGACTTCCTTTTTGTTTACGATGAATTCCTGTTTCGCGCTTGAAAAAGTGGCCACAAGTAACACTGGTAGGTTGATTTTGGGAGGCAAATTTACTTTCAAATCAAACTCTGTTGTAGTTTGCAACATATACAAATGCGAGTTTAAATATAATTGCAGTACGTCTTCTCTTATATCATTAATATCATTTGCGTAGCAAACACCCATTTAGTGCTGGGATCAATTGATGAAATCTGCCAATTGCAAGCCTTCTCAACATCAACCAACACTGATGGAGTTGAANAGCAACTGGCTGAATATGGACTAAGTGCCACAAAGGACTTTATACTTGCTTGAATAAAACTGATTTTGTTGTAAAAATGAAGTGTATTGGGAAATTTATTGGAAAATGGGATGGTGCGATTAAAAATCGTTAACTACGATTAAATACATTAATCTTGCGACTAATCGCGATTATAAAAATTAATCGATCTGCAGCCCTAATTTTGATACTGGAAACTGAGAGCAATTATGAAAAACGTATGATGCACAAAGTTTTTATTAAAGATATTATTCCGTTTAAGTTCAATAATCCTCATTAATTGTATTAGTTTAGTAGTTGTTAAGGAGAGAACCTAATGATGCATGAAAAGTCTTAATATCCACTGAATACCTATTCAGGTGCGTGACGGATGCGTGTAATTCATACCCGTGAGAGAAAGAAAGACCAATTAACATGCTGTGATTCGAAGGGAGGTTATCGCAGGCAGCGAGGTTGATTTTTTTTCGACACAGCGGAGGAATAGCGTAGCTGAAATTAAAATATACCTAACAAGAATTATGTTTTAAAACGAAACTATGCAAACTCTAAAATAAAATTATGCAGTTGAAATGGATTAGTGCCTCTAAAAATTAAACAAAAGCAGATGAATTAGAGAGCAATTAACCAGGGAAGCTCAACATTAAAAACATATTGCGAGATCATGTCATGAATAAAATGAGGATTTCCTTGTTGATATAAAACGGTTGATAATATCATAACATCATTGTTTAAGTCTTCATCAACTTCATTTGCTGGCATTCTCATCGTCATCTCAAACAGCATCATCCTCAGCGATAAGTGAAGTATAACAAAGACTTTAATGAAAGACCTGTTCATGCTCTATAAAGCGCGATAATTCGAAAGCGCGAGTAGAGTTCGATTTCGTTGTTTAGGTGCAGGGGATCTCGCCTTTATAATCATTGAAACCAATCTATGCTTAAATATGGTTTCACAATACCATTCCAGTCTAACACATTAATAATATCCAACAATTGAGAATTTAAACAAAGCTGAATTTATTCAAGTTATAGTGAGAGTTTGTATATAAAATAATTTATCTTAATAAACTTATTTTCTAGTTAATTTGAGCTTCAAAGGGGTGAAGAATCTCATCCTTCTAAATCTCATCCGTCTATTTCAGTCGAATTTCTTCCTTACTTCCAGGGCCCCAATTCTGCAATGAAAAAAAAAAGAACCACTCACTCTAAGTAGTTAATTCAAGTGCTCTTGAAATTCATCGGTTTCAGATTGTTTGAGGTTAGATCAGTAATATCTCTTCCAGTTTCTGTGTTGAAAACTAATTTTGAAAACTTATTTGGTAACAAATAAAAAATATCAAACCGTTTTTAGGCTGCTAGCAATTTAAAGAATTGGTAGAGATCGCGATTTTGGTGAATTAGGATTTAGATGCTAACTTATTAAGAAAGGTTTCTTATGTGGCCAAATAGTTTTAAATTAAATTGCTGGCGTTTGAAATGGTGAAAAACGAGTTATTTTAAAATTTAAAAAAAACTGATAATAAAATTAAAAATCAATAAGTCCTGGCCGTCTCCTGATTGATCACAAATTGGAAACACGAGGAACCAATTATAAAGCAAGAACAATGGAAGGAAGAGTTTCAGGAGCAGCAAGTACAGACACGATAAGAGGCCGGGATTTGAAATTGCATCAATTGATAACGTGGTTGATATTCAACTGTTCGTTATTCCCTTATCGCAAATTGGAGATAAAATGAAAATTCAAAATGGAAATATTCCCTTCAATAAAAGACCTGGGTTCTTTTGCTCTTATGACTATCAATCTGGTCAGTGGTATACATGAAATTTCTCACTGGGCATTAATCTAGAGCCAGGGGTGCATCTGTAAAATTCGCTACAAACTTGACATCTGATGTCAAACGTTTTTTTATGCTATTCCAAATTGAGCTAATTTGGTTGCTTGAAAGTGAGAGTTAAACTATTGTGGGGTTTCCTCAAAATTTTGGCGGGGATGGGGGGAAGGTGAACACTCCTCTCATTCCCTTTAGGGAGGTAAATAAATCCCCGAATCTGGAGGTTCGAAAACTTATGAGGTCAAAGAGATTAGGTGGTTAAACGTCTTGATAAAATCAAAACAAATTACAGAACTTCATATGGTTTCTATAGAATTATAATCCTGTTATTAAATGATTTAAAAATAAAATATTTTATTTTAATACAATTTCTACAAACGTTCTAATCTATAGCGAATGGAACCATTAATATTTAAAATGGAACCACATAATTCAGATTTCATGATTTTAATAAAAAATACTTAATACATAATATTTATACCAACAAATTGAATAATAAGTCGGTGAGGAATTGAAGAAGGTAGGATACTAAAAATGACTGGTTACTGGGCGGAGTTTCAACTACGAATCAAAAATGATTCGACAAGAGAAGAATTTGCGTTGAAGCAACAACCTATAAAAGAGGATTACAAATCAATAGGTGGATGCAACGAGCTTTTATTAGTTAACTAGAATCGGGCCTGCTTCAAATTTACTTTTTATGTGATAGATGATTTCACATTACTTTTATTTTGGAGAATCAGTAAAAGGTCAATTAATGCAGAAGGTAAGATTGAAACTTCAGTATTTAACAATTATTTTCTAATGAAGTAAATGATAAAATAAGTGACAGAATAATGTAAGTGATTTTGAAGGCGATAAACTACTACGAAGTTTTTTCAGGAAAATGTAATTATTATTTTTTTAGCGTGTTAAAGGAAAATGATGCATCGTTACTTTACCTGTGCCGATTGCGGCAAAAACTTCGCCACATCAAGCGGTTTAAAACAGCACCAACATATTCACAAGACCTTAAAACCTTTTCAGTGCAAAGTATGCAGTCGCTCATACACTCAATTTTCGAATCTTTGCCGCCACAAACGTATGCATGCTGATTGCCGTCAGCAAATTGACTGCGGAAGTTGTGGGCAAACTTTCAATACTCTCGTTTCTTTAAACAAGCATAAGAGATTTTGCGAAGGACATAATTTTTCCAATACCAACACCTGTAGCTTGAGCTCAAAATTGTTTGGACCATTCATGTCTCTCAATCGTTATTCCAGCCCTGACCAAATGTCGACCATCCATAACGAAGATGAATTGTCGATAAAGCCAGATTTTATTGAAGTGAAAAATTTCTTCGGAAATGAATCGCCGAAAGTATGGATGACGAATAAAGCTCTGCCCCCTCTTGTCGAACCAAATCATTTGAACCTCACAAACGTTGTCATTACCAGCCTAATATTCCCTTGCCTATTATGGGCGTTCATTGGAATAACTCGTTTGAGTCTAGAAGAGATATGATATTTAGCCATAATACCCCTTTTCCACATATTCCCATGTATCTTAGCAGTTTTTCCGGTTATCCGGGCAGTGCTATAATTTCAAAATACAGCTCTTCGCATTTCCCTTCGTTTTTCCATCACATGTTGTTCCCTCTTTGGGAGTTTCGAAATTCTTCGGAATGCGACTCACTAGAGGCTTTGGATAAAACAGAAACGAAGAAGTACTCATTCAACAATGATTTCCAAAAACAAGTCAAGGATTTGCCTTTTAAAAGGTAAAATATTTGATAGCATACAATTTAACGTTCTCATTGATAGATAAACAAGATACATCACGTAAATATATGTAATAATATAAATATAATACAGCATAAATATATATTTAGTATTAATGTAAATTATAAATTAAAACAAATTAATTTTAAAAAAAATAATTAGAAATTTTCGAGAAAAACACTAAGAAAGTTGGTAACAAGGGGCTACCACTTTAAGTAAATTCAGGACAGTATGGAACTCTGCCGCGCGATATTGTAAACTGTACAGTCATTTTAGATGCCTGATTATTGACGATTATTGATTTTCCAGAGTTTTCACTTAATAATATCTTTTTGTTCGTTTCATTCCGAGAATTATATCAATTTAACTTTGTTAACCCAAACGATGTTAGTGTCCTATGGGCCTTCCATTTGTGAGATAAATATTTATTCTTTTCTGGATTTAAAAAAAAAACTTATGGATGGGCCAAAAATAAGAGTTAATCTAAGTTTGGTTTGTGGAAGTGGATTCGCTTTAGATGTCCTAGTCAACAAACATCAGTTTATAAACTCACTAAATAAAGTGTATTTTAAAAACAAGTTTTTCTCATTGATTCAGAAAAAATGAGCAAGCTAGTGCAGAAATGCTACATGGAACTATGGAATCTGCAGACGAAGTAGACAAGAAAATTAAAAATCGTATTTTCCGAGGACAAAATCCTCCTAATTTTACCATCGAGTTCCTTCTTAAGACAAAGTCCAGCGGAGATTACAAAAATGACGCAAAAAAGATGCAAAACCAATTTTTGGTAGACTTTCGGGATGCACCTTTGGACCTGACCTACTACAAAGACAAATTAACATCAAATTTCATAGAAGAAAACATTAATGTCAAAGATTCAAGACAGAAGGTATCAATCTGCAAAGCTACTAAGACTAGTCTTTACTATCAACATGAGCCTCTTACCAAAGATTCGGAAGTGGTAAATTCTGAGGAGACGTCTTTACTCTCAAGCAGTACCCAGCCAGTGACTCCGGAACCAAAAAATATCTCTGAGAATTCCATTTTAAGCGGAAGTAGATCGAGTCCTTCACACCATATTGCAGCCTGCACCGTTGCTGAAAAACGTTGCGCCACTAACGATAGTGACTTGGTTAGGCCTATCTCAAACTCTTTTAACATTTATGATAATCAAACTAAAGCACAAAAAGGGCTGGAAATCAGAAAAATCAACGACCATGCCAATACTCCCAACACGTCTGCCAACCAAAGAGTTGATTTAGCAGGAATGAAAGTGCGCTATTCTTGCAGATATTGCCTTAAACAATTCCCTCGTTCAGCAAACCTCACCCGCCATTTAAGGACACACACAGGGGAGCAGCCATACAGGTGCCTGTTTTGCCGTAGACGATTCAGCATATCTTCGAATCTTCAGCGACACGTGCGGAATATACACAACAAAGAAAAACCGTTTCATTGCCTTTTGTGCAACCGCAGGTTCGGTCAACAAACAAACTTAGACAGGTAAGTTTATATGCTTTCCAAAAAAAAAAGAGATTGCTCCTGACTTCTCCGATCCTCTCTACTATTTATTTTTTCAGGCATTACAAAAAGCACAAGAACCAAAAACAGGACGAAATAATTGAACATTCGCTGAAGTGCCCGGGCGCCAAACGCGAGACCACGCCTCAGCACTGCACCAAAAACACGAGGAGTCAATATTTGTCGATTCATTCTACATATGACTCTTTGTCTATCCTTTCCCATTTTAACCTCCATCTAGACAGAAGCTTAGAATCTAAAAAGGGAGGTAACCACAGATCCTATTCGAATCAAAAAAGAACTCAACACAGTAACAAGAATGTCGAATTTAATAAAGTTAATTAGAAGGTTTCCCACATTGCAGAAATAAAAGACAAACCGAATAGTAATAATTCACAGACCCATAGAAATTTACCAAAAGTTTGAATATTAAACATCACAAGTTTACAATTACTATGTTTAATAAATGAAAAACGTTGTCAATGACATTTCTTTTGTTTAATGAACTCTTAACATTTTAATCTTAGGAAAATAGTTTGCAACTGTTTTCATTAACTTGGCATCATGATTATGAACAGATATAAAATTGGTAAACAATAATAAAGCATTTCAATTGCTGGGAGTAATCATATATTTTAATAAAAGACAGATTTATTTCACATCAATTTTAAAATTGCAGCAGATTCCACTCATGAATACATTTAGTGTCACATATGCTGGAAACACAAATTATATTTATATCTATATTAATACTTCAGTAGGCCCCAAGCTAGAGCACTGCAAGAGATCAAAATAAGCAGCAGTCAATGGAATCTCCCTCAATCATACTCATGCTTTGGACCTTCTGGCACTGGTGGACCACCACTAAGAAGATAAACCACAGCTTCATATGTTGCCATGACGACTGCAGTATTGGGTATTTGGCGAACCAGTTGGATGCTGAGACCTCTGTAAACTCCCTTGAAACCTTCATCTTTGTGAACACAAGCTAGAGTTTGCCAGAATTTGCTGTGTTTACTGTTCTCTTCCCTTAATCTGGTTCTCGCAACTTCTGCTCGCACATGGAAGAAATAAATATCTAAAGTATTGTATATGCTACTCAATTAAAAATAGTTTGCAATTTAATAATCTAATGCTCTGATTTATGCTTAAAAATTGCTCCCTTTAATACAAGTTCAGTAATAAACTATAATAAAACAAACTATAACATGAATGCATTATTAATATTCTCCAGATTATTATTATCAAAAGTAATAAAACTTCCCATAAAGGAAAAAAGAAAGTGTGAAAGTGTCAGATAATAAATATTTTACTCATATTCTTCTGGATAATTAACAGATCAGGGATAATGTTAGATTTGCATTTCCTTGACATGAAAATGTCATTCAAAAGAACATTTATTGAATAAATAAAAACAAAAATGATTAAAGGCTAATTCACCATGAGGGTATGCAATGATTGTAGCTACAGTCTTAGAGATAGCTCCTGCACCCATGTACTCAAAGAATGACCTTACAAATGCCACAGGTTTAACTTCCACCTTTATATCCTCCTTTAATGATTCTTTAGAATTTTCTTTATTGGAGGGAATTAGGTTGGGGTTGCTAGACCTGGAAGAACTAAGAAACCTCTTGATCTCCTCATAAATTACTAAGTGAATGATTGTCTCTGCCAAGCCATAATATGAAGCTGTTACTCCTTTGTAAAATGCTTTAAATCCTCCTTCAATATATATGTTCCTTGCACATTGGAATGTTGACACTGAGTTCCTTTATACATTAAAAAAGTTATAAAATAAAGGAAACATAATGGTAATGATGATGATAAATGAGATGCATCAGGAAAAAGATTGAAGAACAAAATAGAAGAATTCTTACGGGTTGAGTTGCATTCTTGTCTTTATCACCCAAATAGGATTTGTGCAAGTTGCAGAGGAGAAACCTAAAAAAACGAGGAAGCATTCCTAACATTACACTGATATTAGGAAACCATAGCGAACTTTAACATAAATATAAAAAAAATACAAAGTAAGTTGCTACTCAGTTGTGGATCACGCTACTTTGCTTGCCAAAATAAATAATTATGGATTGTCAAGTATTAACTTGGTTTAAGAATTGTTTTACAAACCATAACCAATTAATTGAATTTCATAATTACTGATCTATGTTTAGGGACATCTCATGTGATGTGCTTTCTCTTCTATTTTTTGATGATGCAATACATTTGCTTCTATAAAAAGCTTAAATGAACTCATTTCTGCTATTAAAAATCTGTTAAATAGTGATAGATATCTGGTTTCATAAAAAATAAAGTGTCACTGAATGTTGATAAAACTGTTATGATATTTTTCTCTAAGATAAAGATTAGTGCTTATGACAATTATCTCAATGTCATAATGATCATTTAAGTCGTCCATTTGAAAAAAACATATTGAATGAATGACTGAATAAAATGATATCTTTCAAAGAATAAGTAAAAAATAAGTAAAATTAAAACTAAAATTTAGTTTTAGAGATGGAGACTTATGAATCAATTTTAGTTTTAATTTTAGTTTTAGAGACAGAGACTTATGAATCGCATGGTATAAAGACAATTGGCTGAATTATATTATTTCCATGATCAGTCATTTCATTGGCAAGAAAATTCTTGCCTCAATACTTCTTAATACTAAAATTTAAAAGTGTACAGTGCACATAAAATTTTTACAAACAACCCATAATTTTAGTGTAACTCCTAAAATATTAAACTGATCTTAGCCAAATTTGGAGATAATATGTAAATTATAAAATGACACACTTATGCCAAATTTCTTTTTGATTGATGCTTGCACATTTATAAAACTGTCCTATTTAGGCCATGTAAAAAGGTACACCAAGCACTTTACAGTTTCCGATGATATAGCCCATAGAAAATTTGTACAAGCTTCTTGAAAAGAACCACACCATAATGATTTTGCTGCAGAACTATATAAATGGTATGTTGATTTAATATTTTAGTAAATATTGTTTTTATCATGGATAGAAGCAGTTGGAATGTTAGCTGAACAAAAAGATGAAAAGTAGAGACTTCAACATATAGACTTTCCTTTTTAAAATGATTGCAATTCAATTAAATAAAAATGTTCAAGTTTATTCTAGACTTTAAAAGATTAAAAATACTAGGGAACAAAACATGTGAATGGGTAAAACCTCAAAAACTCACACGACAAGTGCATAAGCCTTTCATGAAGCTTTCAGTTAAAATGTTTCAGAAATTCTAATTGTAACAAGCATGCAATTAAATGGATGCAAGTACACTGTCTGCAACTATTTGAATAATTCTAAAATATGAAAATATAAGAGATGATCGAAGATCTTGAATATCAAAAAAAAAGAAAGAGCACACATGCCAAGGGTCAATGAAATGGCTATTTTCAGGTCTGGTTTGAACCAAACTATTTTAGTCTGGATGGAACTGAAGGATACTAATAAAGAAATTGAGTTGAGTTTTTAGTCATTAAAAAGAAGACAAAATTCTTCAAATTATGCTGAAAGATAAGTTCGGATAAGTTCTTGTCTCCATTTGCCATGTAAAAAATTGGTTACAGCTTTGTGTTTTAGTAAAACAACATGTATCTATCTTGTTGTACAGAAAGTATTTCCAGCTATGAAAAATCAAAGTCACCAATATCCCTGAAACTTTATCTAATTGAAAATAAATTATGTGGAGATGGAAAAGCATATTTTGCAAAAGGAGAGCTGGAAGAAGCTATAATGAAGGAATGAAATGATCTGGAAAAAGAACATTTAGAGACAAAGTTTTAAATATAAACTTACTAATGTTTAGAAGTAAGATACAATGCACCAACAATGGAGTTAACCGAGTGAAAGATGTACAATAAATTTTATTGTTGGGGTTGCAGCATGGCAATTGCCCTCGAAGGGTCATGGTGCTACAAAGGCTGAGAACTGCTGCCTTAGGCTGTGATTTCAATCATTACTAACAAGGACCAACTGCAAAGTTCATTTTTTTAAACAATTTAGAAAGCTCCAGCACATATAGAATGTTATTTAGATTTGTGACTCTGTATATCAACTTAGGAAAATCATGAAGATGGGTAATAATGAAGATGCAATTTTTTTAAAATTTCTCTTGATGTTCCTTAGATACCAAATCAAAATATAATTTTCTTGGGATTAAAACTATTCTTAGTAATATTAGCAAGAAATTCTGATTGACAATCTTTCTTATGATATAAATAATATTCCTAGACCAGGTTCATTAATAATTACACAAAATCTGATACCAAATTTATTAATAATGAATGAAATAATTATTGTCATAAAATTTCAATCAATTTTGAGTAGAGGAAAAATTGTATGCAGATCAATGTCTAGAAGGTATTCTATGCAATGTCAAAACAATTGAAAAGATACTCTTGTTATGATCTTTGGAATATTTTTCTGTAGGCCTATTATAAGCCTAAATTTCTATGGTAGTTGAATCAGTAATGCTAGTGATTTCACTAATTTCACATTTGCCTTCCACAAAAAGAGACCCTGTTACTTTTATTACCTGTACAGGGCCTGGCGTAGGGATATGACACTCACATCTTTTAACACAATTTTGTTATCACCTGTCATACTTATAACAATTATTGCTATGATGTTCATTAAGTTCATTAGTTATATGTCAATATTAATTTCATTGAGTGTTAATAGAAACCTTTTATAATTTAAGCAGAAAACCAAAAATGTGCAAAGTAATGAAAACCAGTCACCATCATAAGGCAGTAAATTATAAAATAAAGTTAATAATGTCGCTTGTCACCTCTCTTTTTAATTACCTCCTAAAGTCAATTTTTCATTTATTCCAAGAAGGATTTCAGGCTCTGCTTGTCCAACCCTTTCCATGCCTCTTTCAGAGCTTTTTCTAGCCCTTGGATGTCAGAATATTGCCTTACATTGCAACATATTTTATCAAGCAACCCCCATACATTTTCGATTGGATTTTAAGTCTGGCGAGTGAGCAGACCACTTTAAAATATTGAGATTCCTCTCCTGGAAGAACAACCTAATGACTAGTGAGATGTTAATTGGAGCATTATCTTATTGAAAAATTAATTTTATCAACTTGGAATTTGTCATACAAGGGTAGGGGATACTTGTTCAGAGTTTCAGCATATTTTTAAGAACTCTGCTTTCCGTCTAAGAACTCCAGCTCCAATGAACCAAGAGAAGAAATGGCAGCCCATACAATGATGGATCCATCTCCAAAATTTCTTTTTAAAAATGACTTTGGAGGTCCTCTAACATCGTGCCAATGATATTTGAAGCAGTCCGGAACATCCAAATTAACTTTTTTTTTGTCAGAAAAAACAAAATTCCAGTTCACCATTTCCCCGGTCCAGTTAAATCGGATCTTTCTGTGAATTTGCCAAGAAAGGCTTATATTGGTGCTTACTAAACCTCAAAAATCCGCTTCTCCAAAGGTGTCTGCATAATGCAGACTGGCTCAGATTCAAATTCAGCTTGTTTCAAAGATCAATTGAAGAGTTTTCCCCTTTGGAAGCTTCATGGGGAAGAATTCTTTTCTAATGATGATCCAATTTATAAGATATGTACTTTGTTCCATATGTTTCTGGATCCTTCAAAAAACCTCTTGAACATTTAGATCTCCTTGAAATTTCAGATAATAACATTTAGCTTGCTTAATGCCTTCATTTGTCCTTTCTCCCTGTTGCTAAGACATTTTCATAAACCCATCTATAATAAAGTTAACCACCAAACTTTTTAACAATCACAAATTATTAAGTTCAATTTATTAAAGTCCCTTGCATAACTGAGATGATTTGGACTGCAAAGTCATTTAACATTGCTCTTTATATATGGAACATTATTATAGTAGCCAGACTTTATGAACAATGAATTAAAATAACATTTCCTGAAAAGGAAGAGGCACCATCCTTAATCTTTGAAATGCCTCCTAACTACATCAAAGAGATTTTTCCAAATAATCTCATTCACATTCAAATTTTACTTTAAACCTATCGAAATATTATTAAATGTGAATTGGAGCAGGAAATTTCTTTTTTTTTTGTCTTTTCGATAGTTTGTTTTCAAAAATGTCTTCTTTACACACATACTCTGTTCACTCATCAAATAATTATAGATCAGCTTTTGCTAAATCTGGCACTGGCTCTAGTAGTATTGTTTGCATGGGACCCTACTGTTCCATGTAGTATTACCAACTAACAACTTACAACTTTCTAACCTTTATGCTTTTAAGAAGGCATTAAAACACTTTATTATTAACTCTAAATAACCATGTATATTACTCAGTATTACTTAGTATTTCTTACATTATTGGGACATTGAAACGCAACTTTATTCATCAATGGTAATAGGACGTCTGTTAGCGGGAGTTTTTCCCTTATGATGTTCCTTTTTTTTCCTTTCAATTCCAACTTGTACTGGTTTTGTGTTTCAATAAAAAAAATAAAAGGAAAAAAAAGAAATAATTAAAACTTTGAGCAAATATATGTGGTAGTTTTACAGATAACCAGACAAAATGTAAGATTCTTACAAGTGTCTTATCCTAATAGCAGACCCTGTATAAGCTTTGATTAGATCAAACTTGATGCAATGGAATGAAAATACTCTACCACATATTTTATATAATGGTAGTGTCACTTAACAATAGAAAATAAATATAAATATAAAAATTTTTTAAAAGGCATATGAATATTGATATCAATATCCTCATTTTAAAAATGGCAAATTGCTCCCTAATGTTAGGCTGGTATTCATCTTCAGCTTTTCCAAAATGTTAAAAACATTACAAATTTGATTTATAGACATCACAATCAACAAAAGACAAACCAGCAAATGCAGCTGCACATATATGGATGACAGGAGTGTCAGGATTGAACAAACTTGAACAGTTTAACTGAACTTTTCCATGTGCATAAGCAGCAAAATAAATGGCCCTGTATCAAAATTTAATTTCCTTCATTATAACAAAATGATGAGTTTTTGATTTTATTAAATTTGACAAGAATGAAAACAATACGATACATTTTCTTAATACTCCTCAGAGGAGTTCCCCGTCTTAAAACATTTCAGCCCTGTTTCTCCACCCATTTTCACGGAGGGGGCCACATCTGGTGATCAGCCAGATGACCCTGTCAGTTTTTACCTTTCAGACTCGTTGGCATTCTTATGATGATTTTTACTGCCTGCTGCAGACCAAGACAAGTTGGAGGAACACTTACTTAAAACAATATAGTGACACCCTCCACCATAAGTCTCTATAGGAAAGTTTTCTATAGGAAAGTTTGGACATCCAGTGGTACCAGTCCCAGCCAGTCCCTTTTGCTTGGAATCTCCTTCACTCGAGGAGGTGAGAAGCTATTAAGAAAGTGAGAAACCACTCAGCACCAGGACAAACAGAATTCCCTATCTCCTGTACAAGACACTGTACCTGCTGCATTCCTTTATTCAGAGAGTATGGTCTTTTGCCATGGTCGATGGTGAATGGAGGAAGGCATAGGGTATCTACATTTGAAAGGGAGAAAGACTCCAGTAGTTTTTTTTTTCCAATATTTATAGTTACAGGGATTTTTAGATTCAACAGCAAGCCTTACATAGTATCACAACCTTGGTCATGGCTTTCAAAAAGGCAAATTATTTAATTATTCAAAGGTTCTAAAACTGTCTGGAGATAGATGCTTCCTGAGAAATGAATACCACATTTGTGGCATCAACCATAAAATATTGAATATAATAAAATATATCAAATATAATAAAATGATTTAGAGGCATTAAAGGAAACTTAAAGATAAGGTTAAAGCAAAAAAAAGCTTTTAATGGATATCTATAGAATTTATCATCATATTACAAAACAAATTTCTTCATTTAATACATTCTGTGTATCAAATAACTTATCCAAATTTAGGTTTGAAAGAATAGTTAATTTAAAAGTAAATTTTAAAAATCTTTTGCGGTCGCAAAGGTATGCCAATGACTATAGTTGTTGATTATACCAATGTGGTCATTGATTTCTCAGCTTCATCACATCTCATTGTTAATATTTCATAGTTAGTTCAATTCCTTCTAAAAATTTGAATATCGATCTCTTATCCTCAATATGTTGTCTTTAAATACCAAAGCATGAGAAATGTTAAACTCATCCCTGGTTTTTCCATATACATATATTCCCTATTTCTTGAGCGTCAACATAATACATAATCACATGTTTCACCTTAAATACATGTTTTGTTAAAATAAGCCATTTAGAAGAGATCCATCCACCTTATTTTAAATATATAAAAACACCAATGCCAAATTTATGTTTTTAATTTTTACTATCAACTGACTCATTAACAATACTTTCTGACAACTTGTATTACAAATAAAATCTTTGAAGTGTTTTATGCAATTCATAAATTCTCGGAAAATAAACAACAGATGAAACAAAGACTATGAGTCTTATATTTATATATTATTTATTTTATAGAATATTACAAATTAATTTGATTTTATAATTTATAATATATTGGTGATTTTTGCTCGAGAGACCAAGATTTTATAATCCGAGCATAGTGCATTGCACTCTCCAATCCTTGAATAGTGTTCCCCAGTCTGGAGTCTTCTCAATAAACAACTTATAAGCAAGATTGAACTTATTCAAAAGTACTTCACAAGAGCCTTCCCAGATTTAAAAGCACTACTATATAGAAGCATACTCCATCGACTAGGACTTAAGACCCCTGAACAACACATCAGCAACTTTTTTTTTTGTTCACTTCACCATTGCAGACTTACAATTTTTCAAACTGTCTTGTCATTAAAATGATTAATTGATTATGTGTTATTCTTCTAGGTTGTATTTGGATCTTTATTTTTTGTTCGCTTTATATTTTCACTGACCCTTCAGTTTGTTGGAAATAAATAAATATAAAAGTCATTCAATCCAAATTATATGCCAGTCAGATGAGAAACAATCAATTGAAGAGCTTTTCATGCAATTACACTCATTTAAATTTGGGATCATGGGATCTTGGGTGAAGTGATGTCAGCAGAATAAATGCAAATGCAGATGTCTTAGCTACAAAACTACAACAGTTTCAGAGATCAACATTCAAGAAAAAGAAAGCAAAAGTTCGAACTACTACCAAAAATTTTCTATTAGTTTGTCAAGCCTCATTTTCAGGTAATGATTTACCTCTAATCAAATATCTTTAAAATACTAAAGGAAACTTCCAAACCTCACATCTTACTCATATATTTACTAATATATACTAGTAAACATATTTAGCAATGCTGTAATGGAAAAATCTGAATGAAATTCAACGTTTAATGCATGAGTTATATCCATAAAATGTAGACACAAAACATTTGTGTAATTCACTGCAATTAGAACTTTCAGGCAAGTTTACATATGCACAGCTGCAGTCAATTAAGTCATAATTTGTTGCCTGGCTAAATTAAACTTTATCCATTTAAACAGGCAATAAAGTTGCTATAACTTAAGCTGACACAGTGCTTGTCCAACCTCTGTGACTCTTTGTAGTTAACATAAAAATTTATCTAACCAAGGACCAACCTAGAAAACTCTTAAACTTATGCAGCAAATTATTTGGAAACTTATAAACTTTATTAAGCAATAATCACATAGTAGTTCAGACCAAAAATAAAATGTCCAAGCAATGTAATGTAATGCAACTTTAATGCAATATTTAGGTTTGAAATAGAGCTATTATTTTTATTTCAGGTTGATCATTAATTGCTTTCGTAAACAATTTTTTCAACTGTTCATCAGTCAAGCAGTAACTGGTCTGTGTTATTCACTTCAAATAAATCTACACTTTCTCAAATATGCATAACATTAGCTTAACAAATTCACCTTTTAAATATAAAGTGCTTTGCATAAATTTGGCCCAGGTTCAAGAATCACACAATTTGAACAGTTATCTATTACATTACCACTGATTTTTGACCCAAATATCATTTACACCATTCACAAAATTATATTTAATTAATATACAATAAAATTTAGCAGTAAAATTTGAATATTAGTGGGATTTCATCAATAAATGCCTTTGATGTTGTTTTTTGAGGTTTTTGCCGCTGAACATGGGGACTCTTCCTGTCCAGGAAATGATTTTTATTATAGGACTCACAAAAGCTGATTATTATAATAAGGCTCTATATAAATGGTTCCATTTCCAAGACTCACTTATGTAATACAAGTACTGTTAGTTTACATTATTATAGATGGTTCTGGAAAGAGACTTAATGATATCGAAAAAGTACAAATAAAGGCCTTTAAAGACTTGAATTTGTCAATTTCAGATATTTCTAGAAGGGTGAATCAATCTAGAAAGGTTACAAGATGTTATTTGAATGATCCTGAAAATTATGGAACAAAAACTAGTCTGGGAAGACCTCAAAAACTTTCTGAACGTGAGAAATGAGTTGTCCTCCGTGAAGCTTCCGAGGGGTTTAGCTCAACAAGAGACTTAAAAAATAACTTAAATTTGGAGGTTAGTCGATGGACTGTATTGAGATGCCTTCAGAGGATTAGTTTCCTGAAGTGTATTAAGCGTCAGCACCAACCACTTCTAATGGAGGTTCACAAGAAGATCCGGCTAAACTTGGCAAAAGAGATGGTGAGTTCGGAGATGAACTGTTATATTTTCAGATGAAAAGAAATTGAATTTGGATGGTCCAGATTATTATTGACACGATGTCAGAGGGCCCGAAAAAACATTTTTTAACAGAAATTTCGGAGGTGGCTCAGTGATGGTCTGGGCTGCCATTTCCTCTCATGGTTCATCTGAACTCGTCTTCTTGGAAGGGAAGCAGAACTCACTAAAATATGTTGAAACACTGGACCAGTATCTCTTTCCGCTATGTGACAAATTTGGAGATGATGCAGTCATTTTTCAGCATGACAATGCCCCGCTACACACATCAAGACTGACTAAAACTTTTCTCCAGGAGAGGAATTTGAAGGTTCTGAAGTGACCAGCTCGCTCCCTAGACTTGAACACCATTGAAGTGTGGGGACTGCTTGCTAGGGAGGCATTTTCCAATGGGAAGCAATATTTCAGTGTTCAGGAACTGAAAGATGCTTTGAATAAGGCCTGGAAGAAACTGGATGAAAAGAGCTTGAAACCTTTCCTGGATTCATTAAAAAATAGAGTTCAAGAGTTAANTCAGTGTTCAGGAACTGAAAGATGCTTTGAATAAGGCCTGGAAGAAACTGGATGAAAAGAGCTTGAAACCTTTCCTGGATTCATTAAAAAATAGAGTTCAAGAGTTAATTATTAAGAAAGGAGATAAGATACATTATTGGCTTTCATATAAATAATAATTTAAAGGTATGATTTTAATAAATATGAAAATTTGTGCTCCCTAGTGTTTCTTGTTCCTACATGTAATTTTGGGTATTTCCAGTTTTTCTTGGAATTTGCATGAAATATTTGTCTGAGTTCAATAAAATTGATGAGTGTGTAAATCGAATGTGTTTTAGTACATTGTATGAAAAAATGGCCTGTGAAAATTCTGTACATAAAAAGTTTTTGTCAAAAAACGTAACTTTGTCAAATTTATGCAACGCACTGCAGTTACTATATTTTCTTGAAACAAATTTGAGTATTAAGTTTTAACAGCTAGTTTTCTATACGAGTTATATAATTTTGCAAACTGTGGCAGGCTGCATAAAATCATCCTGGCGTGCAGGTTGGCCGAATGGGTTACGTTCCTGCATACGGCGGTAATGGCAACAGTCGTAATGTGTCGTGTTCGAAACCCAGCCTGCACTGCCGCAAGCGCCCTTGGGAAGGAGCGCTATATAANCGTAATGTGTCGTGTTCGAAACCCAGCCTGCACTGCCGCAAGCGCCCTTGGGAAGGAGCGCTATATAAATGGTTGACAAGAAGCGCCTCTGACGCTATGCATATGGCGCTATATAAATGAAGTACATCCTGCAAGCCAAGTGTTGATCTGCACTGAGCTAAGGTGTAGCATGCTAAGACCAAATATTAAATAAAATTTTGCTGGAGGACATTGCAATTTGAATAAGATTAACATACCTAGAAGGAGCCACACCAACAAGATTGGGGATTAATCCCTTAAGAGAGCAGCTGGTCCTTCGTTGACAATGATATTCCTTTAAAGCAATAACAATTTTTATCTGCGATTGAATTATGAAGATGTTTCAATATATTTCAACAACAAAATAATATAGTCCAAAGAGAGGTCTTTTTAAATATGTATAACCCAAAAATACAAAATTGTAATTTTACATCAACTTTGTGACAAATGCACTAGAAATGGAAAAGGCATAATTAATCCAATGTGAAACTAAATTAGGTTATCTTGTCCCAAACTCTATCTACCACAATATCACACTAGTAGGTCTTAGAAGGATTGCCTTCCTCATGATGATGATGAATCATGGTGATCGGCAAGTCATAATGTGTTTTGTTGCAAACATGGTTGCACTGCTTCTAGTAACCCTTGGGAAAGAGTGCCATAGTGCTACATAAATGGTTGGTCCAACATTCTGTTGTAGAATCCTTTAGGATAGGTGGGCACCTACTTAATCACAAACATCACCATAGGCTACATAATTTAAAATAACTACCTATATGACTTCAATGAATTAATGACAAAATGAGTCTTTCCCAGATTAACAAAGAATTTAGTATTTAATTGAAACAATGATATTTAAGACTACTGTACTCACCTTAGAACCCTAGGCATAATTAATAATGGTTGCACTTAAAAAGATTTTAAGTATTAACTATTTTTAGTATTATCTAAACCAAAATGGATTTTCCGATTTCCTATTTTATTAATTTCACAAAATGACAACATGAAATATGACAAACCTAAAACAAGCAAGTATTCCCAGCCGAGGTCTCATGAATGCAGTGGTGTAATCAGCTCTTTCAGAAACAAAAGTAGTTGCAGGTCCACCAGAAGTGATGAATATCCTACCAAATATTTCATACATCCTCACTCTCCTTAGTAAAGATGGTCTAAGTGGTGAGTGAAAACTTTTATAATATTCAATTTGTTGTGGAACTTCATGGATTGGCAATCTATGATCAGTCAAAAGAGATTTTTTTGAAGACTGTAATCTTGTCTTTAGAACTTCCAGAGGGCAAGTCAAAACTGCCCCTGCTGTCCCACCAGCTCTGTAACAGTAATGTTATTTGTTGTTGCTTTATAAGATTTAAATAAAGAATACTAAAGGTTTTAGGTTTTTCCATCTGGCTCTTTCAAGTGCATTAAAATAACGATTCATGTAACTGCTATAATTTCATACTACCCTGACAATGACCTTAGAAGCCAAAACTGATCAGTTAGTTAATAAAAACTACAAATATAAATTTAGTGACAACATTTCAACATACTTAAAGCAGTGCAAGCAGATAGTTAATGTTACATCACTCGAAGCAAGAAGAGAACTAACTAGAAAACATACGAGTCTATTAACTGACAACAAGTTAATATACATAGTCACTAAGTGAGCAAGAGAGTGCGAGCGGTAGCCAGAGGCTACGAAAATATTGAGCCATTATATTGTCAAATAACACAGCAAACATATGTAGAGAAGAGTGCAATGAAACGTATGACAAGAGTTAGAATACAACTTTTCCATGTTCTCATCCCCCAAATGTTTTCCATTTGACTCCAATGTATAGCAGAAAAACATTCATGAAGATATTTCAAAATTTTGGACTGTTCGAGCGAGAGCAATCAGTTTGCAAATATTCATTTTTATTGGCACCCTAAGGCAGACCCTTATCACAATATTCAGTCTGTATTATCCCTTTAGTAAAATATTACTTCAGACAGAAAGAGATACCACACCCAGCTATAAAAGCATCAAAAAATACAACAATGCATCCTATTAATAATATGATTTCACTGCTATAAAATAAAAGTTAATATTTATATTGCTTATGGGATTGACATATCTAGTCACCATGAGATTTTGTGCTTGTGAGGAATATTATAATTTGCATATTAATTCAAAATTTCAGGAATTACACCAAAGTTAAGTAGTGGTGGTGTAAGATCCATTTATCAATTTATCAGGCTGGTGAAGTCTTGAGATTGAAAACCATTTTTTATTTCACAGAAACAAAGTGACATGACCAAGAGATTGAGGAGACATGTGACTCAAAACTAAAGAAAACTTTGGGAGAGAGCATCCTTCAATGCCTAGATGATTAGGACCAATTCCCAAGCAGCAAGTTTGATGATAACAATAATTTATCAACATCCATTTAGCATTGGGTGCCCCTATTAATTATCTATGTGGATGTTTCCCATCAATAAGAAATTTGCATCTCCAAGAAAATGCAATTGATTACACTCGAGACCTTGTCATCTTGCCAGCATGATGAAATGGAAATGTAAACGTATTTCATTTATATAGCGCCATAAACAGTCAGAGGTGCTTCTTATTAACCATTTACATAGTGTACCAACCTGCATGCCAAAAACTCAAATCAAGAGGTTGTCATTTTATGGATTGTTCAAACTCAATGACATCTTATTTTAGGGGTACAGGTAATGGTGGAGGAAACTGACAACCAAAGAAAATGGCCATCAATTTTGGAGAAATATTGAGCTAAGGTTTGCCCGTTCCCCCTCACAGAAACACTAAGTTATTAAGTTTGACACCAGATATCTTTGCTATTTCACTTTGATTTCTTTTTTGTTTTATTGTGAAGGTATTCATTGCCACAATCTTCATTCTCCAAAACGCAAGCTTTGGACTGTTTAATTTTCAATCTTTTTTCAGAAAGTCTATTTTTGTGAAATTGTATAAGTCAAAAATTTATTTTTGAATTTGAGTTGCTGTGAAATAAATTATGTGTGGGTGACCAAAGATCGTGATGGATAAGGATGAGCTGGAATTGAAACTCTTCTTGAGCCCCTACAAGAATCCTCAGAGCGGTGACCCCTCCACAAATATTTCAGCCCATGAAACCTCTGACAGTCTCCAGGGCTGGGCCATACTTGCTTATCAGCTGAGTGTTCCTATTGGTACTGACTTGACCCCTCTTGTCCATAGCTCATTTGAACTATGTGCCAACGATAATCAACTTTCCAAACCTCACCTCTCACTCTTTCCAATACCTTCACATGCTCCACAAAGGGAAGAACTATCTCGTAGATGGTGAGAGTCTCAGAAGCAGCATGAACTGTGATAACTTCAGAATTTTCCTGGCACTGTCGATTGCTTCCATTCCTTCTTGACATAGTCTCTTGACTGCCTAGTTTTTTTCAGAGAAGTTTTTGTCAAGGATCCTTCCTAAGCTTTTAACAAGTTCCTCCGATATCATTGGAACTCTTTGACCAGCATGATGTATAAGGATGACCTGGAAGTGAATTCTTTCCCAAACTATGCAAGAACCTAGCAGCATTTTAATAGGATTGACATCTCTATTCCAACAACATTAAACTATTTGGAACAAATCCTCTTGCATGGCAGCGCTTGACTGCTTATGACAGATACAATGCTGATCAAATTACAGGAACTGGACTTTAAAATTAACCATTATCCACCACATTTACCATACCTTGCACCAACTTTGTCCAGGAGCATTTCTCACAAGGAATTCAACTCATGGAAAATGCCTTTCTCGATTTCATTGCTGCATCCACAAACAAACTACCTTTAATATTGCCATATTAATAGTCCAGGTGCATTGTTTGATTAACTGAACCTCTTATTGTTTAGTAAACAATAAATTGAGCTTTTGATTCAAAACCAGACATTCCACATTACATCAACAAACAGCTAAAATAATGTCCCTAATAAAACTGTTGAATGTATTTCTATACTTGCAAATTACACAGTGCAATTTTACAATATTCCCCCAGATAGCAGTGAACCAAAAAAAGACAGATAACAAAATTGTCAAGAACAAAATACAAGTGACATGTAATTGATTACAAGTACAAGTTCCAAGTATCCCATATTTGCTGTGCAGTCCAATAGTAGTCTGGTTCAGTAAATTAATCTTAAGCAACTGTAACTGGGCCAGATAAATGTTCCAGTTGCCTTTGTTGATAGGCACTGATTGGCTGGAAGCTTTTGGAGAGATTATTTAAGTCTTTCTACTGAGTTAAGCAGTTCTTGCTAATCATAGTTTCCAAAATGTGACTTTGTGCTTCAGGAAGTGGTCCAAAGATGTAAATTTCGATGTGTTGGAATCAACACAAAAAGTCATTTTCTGCACCATGAATCTCGTTATTGTTTCTGTCATGAAATGCACGATTTGTGACAGGAATGAAGAAACTGGAAGGCAGAGATATGGAAATTCTGACCAGCTGCAAACTCACAAATCAAGTCATAGCTGAGCACAATTTTGTCCTGTTTTTATAATTTTTTAAATTTAATCTTGCTGCTGATTTCACTGCACAGTAAAGTTTTTTTCTTCTTGAACACTGTTGGGTGTTCCTTAAATTTTTTTGGCTGCTGATCCTGAAAATCTCATCCAAATTTGCCCATTTGTACCATTTCATTGAAATCTTTAGTTTTGACATGTTTTTTCTTATATTTGTGTCCAAAAACACTGCACGCCAATATTTTGAAAGGTTTTGTTTCCTTAAGTTTTTGCTGATTTTGGTGACTGGTGAGTATGCAAATATAGTTTTGGTTTTGCTAGATCACGTAGGAACTCTGAGAAATAGATTGTTTAAATAAGCTGTTTACCAGCAATAACATGCTGTGTTCATCACTGACAACACTAAGATTTGCATGAAAAAGTCCAAGCATGAGCAGGAGATAAATCTTGTCTTGAGGGACATTCACTTCATTGTTTTGCCTCCTCTTCAACTCAGATAAAATATTGAACAAATAATTAATTTTAAAGATATTTTTAGGTTCTCATCAATCAGATGTTAACAATGAACCCTTTAATGAACAATCGCAAGTAGAAATTTATGATATTCCATTCACAGATTATTTTCTAAAAAGTCTACAGGAAAGATTTTCAAAACACAAATTCATTCTGGTGGGATTCCAAAGTTTGTTACCAAATGATCCAAGTCAGCTTACAGATCAATTCTAGATAAAATAGCTAGAAAACAAAGGAATAATTGGACATTAATTTATAATTACACCTGATCTAAAGTGCTAAAACACACCCCAAAAAAATGTCTGGGGTATGTCACTGCTGGGCATACATGGTAAGGCATCTTGTGAGAGTAGTGCTTGTATGTCCAATGTAGGTTTGTTGGTTTTGGTTAGTGTCTTCGATTTTGGGCAATTTTTTCGAAACTCGGGTTTCAGGTTTTTTTGCATTAAAACCTGGGAATCCAGGTTTTCCCTATCCATACATAAACTTACTAACTATTGACGGCTAAAGAAGCCAAAGGCAATTTTATATACCACATATAGACATATATAATAAGGTTAATAGAATTTATTTTCTGTAAAACTTTCATAACACCATCATTGCACTCAAATTGTCATCATTAAGTCAGTTTCTTAGTTTGTTTGCAAAAAGGGTCATTACAGAAAAAGCTCTTTCTGCTACCACTGAAGTTGGTCGAATTGTTGTCAGCTTCATTAGTCTTAAACAAACATTTCATTAAGTTTGTTGCAAGGGAAGTAATCTTGGTCTTCTGAATTTTGACACCAAACTCATCATGAGACTCATCAAGGAAGTCTGCCAATTTCAAAAATTTAATCAGATGGGCCAGCTCTGGATTGCGCCGCTGTAGGACTCAAATTTCAAATTTTTGAAACACCATCTTCCCAATGGAGTAATAAAAAATTAGCTACAAAGCTTAAATTTATCTAACCAGTTGAAAATTTTAAAAACCCGGATTTCAGGTCCATAAAATCTATGAAAAAAACCCGGGTTTTTGGGTTCGGGGAAACCCAGGGTGAAAACCCTAGTTTTGGTGTGGATAGGGGCTAGAGAATTCATAAACCACATTGGTTTGTTGTAGAAAACCAGGATTTACATATTTATTATGCATGATCTCTTGTATTTGTAGTAGATATTAAAGTTTAATTCGTATTTTGGGACATCCAAAACTTCCACATTTTCTGTAATAATGTTATGTAGTATCTTCTCACCAAGTTTATATCGGGAATGCACTTGGGCAGATTAGTAAATCCGTACACTCTCCAAACTCCCTCCTACAACTTTCAATTGGTTGCCATTTATTTTCTTATTCAAGAATGTATTCAGTGTTTGATCGATCATGGAGCTAATGTAGTTATATTAACAAGAAGGGCTTTAATGCAATTCAGCATCAAAGTTATTCCACGTGTCTGACATTTCATATTATTGTTTGTTCCGTATTTCATGCTTGTCTTGGGTTATATGGTTACAATTTTCTCTTTTTGTCTTTCATTCAGCAAATCGAAATCTTTTAACATAATTTTGAGTGACCGTATTGCAAGTATTAGCCATCACAACTTAAAACAACATACATTACACTTAATAATTATAGAAATAGCAATTATGCTTACTTCATTTACCATGTTTAACACAGGACTTCTTTCCAGTAAACTTTTAAAAGCAATGTGGTTGTAAAATATTGTATGATATAAAAATATAAAATTAATGAATGAATGTATGAATATATAAAAGTTAGAGTGGTCCATATTCAGATATGGACAAAATTTGTTTGCCTGATTTCAGTGCACATTGGCTCATCTGTTGCCCTTGCCGATGTGAAAAACAATTATTTAATAACATAACATTTAGAGGTTGCTCAATGGCATGAAAGACTACAAAACATTGGCTATTTCTCTGAGTGCATTGAAGTGTCTTAAAGAATGAATCTTTTTCGATTGTTATTTTAACAAAGTCAATGTTATTGAAGGTGTTGTGCATCTTTTGAGCTATTTTAATTAGACAACTTGTTTGTTTTCTTTTGTCATGTGACATCACACTTTTTGGAGTTTTTTCAATTCTGTTTGGATATCATAAGCATAGCCTGTCATTTTGCTCCTTGATATTTTTCCAAATCCATATAACTCATAAATAATAATAATTAAATAATTTATTGACCACTACATACAGCTCCAGTAAATTAGGAAAGCTTCTGACATAAATATTTATTACTTATTTTAAGCTTTCAGTAACTAAATTACGAGTCTCTGCTTTTCTTAAATGTCTTTACCATGAAATTAATTGTTTGCTGCTAATCCACCAGTACTATACTTTACTGTTGTAACATTTATGTACTTATAAAAAAATTTGCCCCCTATTTGCCTACCTCAATGACTTTAAAATCCTGGCCACTCCACTGTACATACATAAAGTCATAAAAAATTTTTGCTGACCCCTGATAATCATATGCAAAATCCAGTTTGAAAAACACTGCTCCAAACAAGTATTTAGTCTTCTAAAATATGTGATGCTGGTAATCCATTACAATCATTGTCATCTACATAATAAATAGCAATGCTTTTGAAAATGTAATTCTAGTCTTGCTGCTGCTACAAGACCATGAAAATCAAAGTCTTTCCTAGATGAAACAGAAATAAAAGCTTCGTAGCTTAGTATACTTACGCTCCTCCAATAAAATGCACTGTGTTACCATCCATGAGTTCTTTTAAGGCCAGTATTTACAATATCCTGAACAAATATTCGGTTTCAACAGGTCGAAGAAATTATGGAATATCAGGTCGTATAATAAACTACCGTGTAGCATATGAGACTTTAAATAAAATATCTAATGCTGTGAATTAGCATGAAACACTTTCCCATCGAAACAATTTCCCCCGCGATCCTCGACCTCAGAACTTTGTATATTTACAACAACCTTCAACTTTCCACACGCGAGACGAGTGTGATCAGCAAGTGAGACATCACGTGATGCAATCAAACACATTTGCTTAGAACTTTTTAAACCACATTTTCTGGAAAAAAGATTCTTTAAAATGAACCTGTCGAGTCAAAGACAAGCTGCAAAATCTAAGATGTCATAATTTAATGATAACGACAGAATTCGGTCAATCATGTAGTTTCTAGCTTTAACTCAGTGGCATAGCAAGGAGGGGGGGGCACGTGCCAATGGGTAGCATTTAGAAAGGGTACGTAAAATTAAAAAATAGAAAAAAAAAGGCCGCCCCTCCCCAGAGTTTTTGCTGCCACACTTAGACCTTCCGAAATGTGTCCATTGAAGAGTTAGATTTCAATTTGGCATTTGGTATAGCATGTTGCGGATCTGACAAAAACACAACTGATATTTTTACAGGTTTTTATTCACAGAGACAGAGTCCACCACTCGAAAGGAAATCGCACAGTCAGCAACGAGCAACAGTACAAGTAAGACTAAGAATCAAGCGAGACAGAGAAAGAGTCCTAAGGAAAGGTAAGCGTCAAGTGAGGAGTCCGGAGAAAGAAGTGTTGGTGTCGTTAATAACTTAATTTGTTCATTAACGTCTGTTGCATAGCTATATGATTAGGACGGTGCTCCCTCAACGGGATTTGAATCCGTGCTGTCGTCGAGAGAGGCGAAAGTCGTCACCATTAGACCATGCGGAGCACTGTCGGAGTCGCTCCACCTGGTTCCTTATATAGACTCTCGGGAGGATGGCCGTAGCTTCTCACACAAAGGAATCGTGGTCGATCACTGTGCTACACGTCTAGGACGAAGTTCTTCGTTCTGCTGCTGGAGCTTGGTACACTCGAAGCTGGCCACAGGCAGACCGAAGTTCTCCAATGACTTCGCGCATCTTTGTGCTGTGTGCGTGTGCTCCTACAAGCTCATCGATTGGTGGACTAAATTTTGAGACTGTTATAAAAAAAAAAACTTTTCCGAATGAAAAGCACGGAAAGTTTGTTTGTAACTTTTGAAATTTTTAACCGATTTGATTGTAGTTCCATGAAAATAAACACTTGAGAACTTTCCCAAATTTTGAAGGTTAACGGATTATTAACTGGGGGACAGTTGCTACGCCATTGCTTTACCTAATATCCAAGCTATGGATATTTGATACCGACGGGAGGTATTGGGATTGAATGTTTATTGAGAAGCAATGAGAGTTGAGAGGCGATGTAGGGGTGGAGTGCGATTGTGTGAGGTCAGAGCGATGGGCGAGCTTTTCCTCACCAAGATTGGATTGTCTAGCCGAGAAAGAACGTAGGCTGTGACAAGGATGTCTAAGGATGCAGAAACGACCTCATTATGGATCTGGCAAATGAGAAGCCAGAAGAAGTTTTCCAACGCCATTGCTGGAAAAACGGAGAAAAACGTCGATCTCCGATGTCAATAATCCACCGAAACGACTGAGCCAACTCCGGGGCCGAGATAAGAGGTACTGTCGGGAATAATAGGCCAGCCGCGGGATCGCAAATCACTAACGACTACCATCCAAATGGCGTCGAATAAAAGCTCTTGGCGGAGTCCTGAAAATTTCTATCTCCAGACTGCCGCTAGAAAGAAAATGTAGGCCTCAGTTTGCTTATATTAAGCATACGGCGTGAAGAAAGCCATATAAAATTGCAACAAGTACAATTTATCTCTAGCTGCTACTCTGAGCCAGATCTGATAGTTGAAAGTCTTGATACTAGGTCAGACGTTTCTGAAAAATCCATTCCTTCAGCATTCAAGACATAATCCTCGAGTCTTGTTGGTTGCTTGATCAATGATCTATCTCAAAGTTCTCTCTTTGGAGTTACTGAAGTTTCTGAGTTCTTCAATTCTTTTATCTCACCTTCATCAGTTTCTGAACTGGTTTCTTGAGACAAATCTTGGATTTCATCAGGTTCATCTGAGTCTCTGACTTCTTTCATTTCATCTTCATCAGCAGTTGAACTGCTTTCTTGAGATGAATTGTGGAGCTCATCAATCTCTAACCTGATTGATGTAGAGACTGTTGATTTCAATAAAACTTCTTTGTCAAATCTCACATCTCTCAATATCTTGATATCTCCACTTTCTTGATGCCAAAGCCTGTAAGAATAATCTAAGACAAAATAACTGAATGCAAGAGGGAGAAATATCAAAAGGTCAAAACTATCGACAAAAACAAATACGTTCATCACTCCGACGCCTCTCACAACAAAACACGTCTGCTTTCCTCGCGCTCAACTCTCACTCAACTATTTAGCCTTTGGTCGTCGCATTATTTTCCAGAAGGTTGGCTTTCTCGTTCCCAGGGATACGCACATGAGCAGGTACCTATACATATAGGGGCCATACCAAAACAGTGAAGGACCAAAATATCTAATGCCCTGTAACAAAATATCAGCAACCTTGCAACCAGCATCCTGAGAGGGTTGTCGGCCGCTTTTGTCAGAGTGGAGGTGTCCATAACAGGACACTTCAGTGTCGAAGGGGCGCTTTTCACTTCAGTATCCAAAGATCTTGTAATGTCTTTTTGAACGTTATCAGGCACGAGTCTAGACATCCTCTCAAAAGGACTTGGGCGCTTTGTCTTCGTTATCTTCCAGTGGAGTTTGCCTTGAGGAGTGTAGCTCCCGTAATTAGGAAAAAATAGCAATTCTTAACCGGATTATCGTATGTAGCTAATGACCGGATGGCATGATTTGCGGTGAGCTTTCTTCGACAAAGGTCTAATGGAAGTTCGCCGCATTCCAATTGAAGTGACAAGGCACCGGTTCCAATCATGATGCCACAACAGATCTTGAGAGCCTGGAATTGTTTACTCTCTTGTTCTGTCTGTAGCTGAGATCAAAGGCTTCACTCTCATAATCCATCGGTCTATCTGTCCCTGGTAGTGGTGGTTTTTGCCAGAGCATCGGCCTTCACATTGCCAGGGATTCCAACATGGGCAAGAACCCAGACGAGAGTGACTTTTCTTCCTTCTTCTTGAATTTCTGAAATCAGAGATAGCGTTTTGTAGATATCTCGATCATTATAGTTGCAATCCTTTAGTGTCTGTAAGGTGCTAAGAGAATCGCTGAAAATAAAAAAACTATGTGTCCTGACATCAAACCTGGTGCAGTGTTTTTGCCAGCAATCTTTCTTGGCGTTCTTGATGACCCACTGAGCAAGACCCTTGGCTCTCTTGTATTCCTCAAAGCTCGACTCGGATCGAAGTCGCCGATAGATAGTCCTCCTCCTGTTCCTCTCTTTGATGCTTCCCTGCAGTCATTGTTCCAGTATGGAATAACTGGCCTTCTATGTTGCCCCTTGTAGGTCGGAGAACTAATCCTAGCGGCCTACGCGATGCAGTCGGTGATGAGCCTTGTATTTTCTTCAAGGGTTTCCGATGGCAGTTCCTGGGAAATGGTGGAAAGACACATTTCCTGAAGTGAGTTCCAGGTGAGAGTCTTCAGATTCACTCTGGGCGGCCTGAGATCCTCGTGAAGTACTTTGTCATTAACACTCATCTGTATGATGTTATGATCACTGCCAAGGCTTTTGCTGAAGACCTTCCAAGTTGTTTGGGTCGCCCAGTTTGGAGAGACCAGAGAGATGTAGATGGGAGACATGCTGCCATTCGTCGCAAGATGCATGTCCTCACCTGTGTTTAAAACGACAAGGTTCAGAGTCAATGGAAGACTCTCCGAATATTGGAGAATGAACGTTCATGTCCCCGCAGGTGATGGCATCTTGGTGACAGAATCTTTTCCAGTTCATCTCTGGAAAAGAACCTTCCGGGTGGCACATAAAAATGTATATTGTTAAGCCTCCTTAATCTCGTGATAACAGTGGTCGATAGACACTGCGGTTCCTGGGATGTCATGGCGGAACTGTAAGCCAGGTCTTCCTCACACAGGTCAGAACACCATCACAAGCCATGTCATTCTGTCTGTCCAATCGTTCGATTAGATATCCTTTAATCTTGAAGGTATGCCTGCTTTTAAGAAACGTTTCTTGGAGAAGAATAATGTCCGACAGTACCCTCAAGGAATTTAGTCAAACATCTGTGACACTTAGCCTTATTCGTGCAACTGGCTGCACATTGCAGCATGTGGCCATAGGCATTGCACTTGTAGCATCTAGTTGGCTCTCTTACATAGGGTTTTATCTTAAAACTAAGATACCCTATTTTAACCCTATCGGGAATCTCGTCCTGGAAGCTGAAGATGACCTCAGAAGAAGCCATTTTGCTTCCTCCGATATTTTTAATTAC
This sequence comes from Hirudo medicinalis, assembly GCA_011800805.1. Taxonomy (NCBI): domain Eukaryota; kingdom Metazoa; phylum Annelida; class Clitellata; order Hirudinida; family Hirudinidae; genus Hirudo; species Hirudo medicinalis. The sequence continues at coordinate 327,958 of MPNW01000064.1, forward strand.
CCTAGCTGCGCTTTCGCAACCAGTACTTATCTTCATCATCGACGTTAACGGGAACGCCGATGATGCAATATTTCGGCTTGGCCTCCACAAAGGCATTTGCAGCAATGCCGTCTAAACTTGTAATCTGAGATAGCTTCGCAATCTCAACATAATTCTTGGCAATAATAACGAGAAGATTACTACATGAGAATCTTCACACCAGGTCTGCCCAACATGTCACTAACTTGTCGCTGAACCCGGATTGGGTCTTGATAAAGACCTTTTTTTGGTTTTTTGCGAATCCTCAGCCACCGAAGAAGAGGAGGATGTGACTCTCCTGCGCTTCCTCTTTTGAGCTGTTTGAAAACCCTCCATTAACTTCAACAACTTCAGCAATATCCATGATCGCAGTACCCATAAAAACAAGTTTGAAAATATCGAAAAATGCCAAATTAAATGCGAAAATCAAAATGGCCATCGCCCAACTTAAACTCAAACTCTAAATTCAATTCACTTGCGATGGAAATAACTGTTCATTAACGTCCGTTTCATAGTTAGATGATTTCTAGATGAAAGGAAGGCTAGTTACGTGCGAGCGTGCCCATAACATTGTCGCGCTTTAACTTAAAATAAATCAGTTTATAGTAGGGCTGCGAACGATTAAATTTTTCTTGATCGATTAATCTGGAAATTTTAATCGATTAATCGATTAGATTCGATCAAATGTAACGCACATATATTCCGCCTAATTTTAGCTGATCTGATTGCATCACAACTCTGCATTAGTCAGTATACATTACACACAATCACCCGACCCTAGTTAGCTAAAACAATCAATGACTTAACTTCATACAAACATGTTTTAAATTCTTTTATTTGTTTAAAAACTGAGAAAAAACCGGGAATTAATAATAATGTATAATA
>MPNW01000064.1:334786-350198 GCA_011800805.1 Hirudo medicinalis
CATTTGTTGATAGAAAAATTCTTATAATGCTATACTATTCACTAATCTATCCTTACCTCACTTATTGTAATATAGCTTGGGCATCTAACTATCCCTCTAAATTTATCCCTTTACTCACTCTCCAAAAAAGAATCATCCGCATTAAATTTCGTCTCCATCCACGTGCTCATACAAAGGACTATTTTATTTCAAATGGATTTCTGAATATTTATCAGATCAATAAATTCCAAACTTGCCTCTTTATATTTAATTTTGAACGTAACTTGCTGCCTTCGTCCTTTAATAATATGTTTTCCAAATCTTCAGACATCCACTCTTACAATCTTAGATCATCCAATCAATTCAGATCTGAATTATCCCGTACAACCTTCAAAAAATTCTCCACATGTTGTCAAGATCCACTCTTGTTCTCCTCTCTACCATCATCCCTTACTTCTGTAAACAGTTTCTCACTATTTAAATCCCGTCTTAAAAAATACATTCTGTCCAGTTGTTGAGATTTACATTTCCTCACCCCTTTATCTGTTGTATCATTTATTTTATATAACCTTCCTTGGTATGTGTCACATCACTTCCCCGGTTGATCTATATCTTTCATTGTCACATATTCGTCAGTTTTTCCATGTTTTCTTCATTTTTCATTGTTATCATCAATTTTCTCATGTTCGTTAGCAATAAAATTTCGCATTCTCACTCTCAGTTTATCAATTATGTAAAGATTCTTTCATACGTGTCGCCGTAATTATGTCATTTTGTAACCGGTTATCTCCTAGACGGGAATTATATTATTCCCTTTGGATATACCGTGAATTTATAAATTTTTTTATGTGTTTTTTTTTGGGGGGGGGTTCTTCATTCAGAGTTTTGAAATAAACAAATTCTATACTAAAAAAAATGATTAGGACGGTGCTCCCGCTCCACTTGCGATGGACCTGTCTAGCAGACTTATATGCACATCGCGTCGCGCAGGCAGACGACACAAGCCACCAAGCCAATCGGAGCGCAACGCTCCAGATTTAAAAATCAAATCCGGGGATTTACCAAACGCCACAGGACTTACAGGTCAATAAAATCCGAAGAGGCTTGTAATGGTGGAATTTAGGCTAAACAACTTCATTCATTATTCAATTTGCTTGTTTGTATTGCGAATGGTAAAAAGGAGCTGAATAAAAGAAAATGTTATATTAACGGTTTAGGAAGGTTCCACCTCCAAGCATATGAATTTTCGGTATCCGGAACATTCAACGCCCGGAAAATTTATCGCGGGAAACTACATCGTCTAAAGAATTTTTATGATTCCAGTTGCCCTCCCTGAGTTTCTGTTGCCATCTTCCCTTGACTTTCAGGCTGCCATTTAATATAGCTTATCGATTGACGTGCAACATATGCTATGCCATCTTACTAAGCGAATCACCTTACCAGACCCCCATCAAGTCACGCCGGTTCCTCAGATCGTCTAATTTCTTTTGATCTCACCCTGAATTTCTGTTACCCTCCTTCTTGAACTTTTCGAAATGTGTATACTGAAGAGTTAGATTTTAAGCTGGCATTTAATATAGCTTATCGATCGACGTTCAACATATGCGAGCCATACAAAGCGAATCGCCTTGCCAGACACTCATCAAGTCACATGACCTGTTTCTCAGATCGTCTAATGATTTCTTCTGATCCGAAGAGTATATATGGAACTACACCGAGACCATAGCCTACTGTTTGTGTATTCTGTTAACTTGTTCATTAACTTGCTGGTATTACGTTCATTCAATGTTGTTATTGCTCCAGGCTCTGGTTAATGCATTGTAGTAAATTAATTGAATTTATATTATTCACAAAAACTATGGATGCTACATATACATGCACTTTTTTTTCTAAGGGGTCATCGTTTAGAATTTATTTTCTCTCCTTTCTTTTTCTTCTCCTTTCTCTTATTTTCTCGTATCAGTTCTTATGCTGAATTCAAATTTGAAATCCGCTTTGCTCTGTCACATCGGGTTCTGAAGATATTTGGCGATATTTACAGTGTTGTGTAAATTGCTGTAACATAAAATTAGATTTTACTAATTTCGTGGATTCGATGCATACATCGAAGATTGAAGAGTCTAGAATTTCATCGCGTGATTTTCGATATTGCATCGTAAAATTTAGTGTGACATAGATAAGGTGCATTAATATAATTACATTTAATACAATTTTATTCAATGTGAGGCGTCAAGAAAATGTCAAAATAAAGACTATCTATTTTGTTATGTTCGTGGTGTAGGATCGCACATCCATCATCATCACGTGCTGATCCTAGCCCTATCAGCGATGACTTACCAGGCGCGCATCCTTTGTTTGTGGACATCCTCCTTTGTCCTGACTGGCTATTTAAGAAGCTAAGTCNATCCATCATCATCACGTGCTGATCCTAGCCCTATCAGCGATGACTTACCAGGCGCGCATCCTTTGTTTGTGGACATCCTCCTTTGTCCTGACTGGCTATTTAAGAAGCTAAGTCAGGGCATTCTTCCTTTCTCTCTCCTACTGTTCCCGCTACGTCGCTAGGCTGCTACTCCAGCAGTTATGTTGTCAGTCGGAGCATTGTTGCCGTTGTTGTAAATAAACTTTGTAGCGACAGCGGCATTGACGACGAAGACGAGTTCGATATTTTACTGAACGCGATCAAAAAAGCGTATGTCCATACGTTTTTTGAGGCCGCATGTCGTTTGTTCAACTTCTGCAAATATGTCATCACAAGCTCAAGTCCATACCTTTTGGAGCACCAATTATATGGCGTGAACCAACAAATCACGCTACTAACCTCTGTAGTCGGAGAAGTGACAAGCAAAAGCCAACTCACAGGAAGCTTGACTTGTCAATTCTACTTAGATTTCCAGGATGGAAAATTCATCGTCGGGATCTTGAGAAATAAGTAACCAAAGGTTTCTGAATGTCGACGTAATTTCAATGTGCTGGGATGCTATTTGACAGAATTGTTGTGGCAGCACATCCCTAATATCGCGCAAGACCTCTATATAACGATTTGATTTTGAATCTTTCTCTTAAGTCCAAATCATCTCAGTTGTACAAGGGTCTTTAATAAAATAAGTAATCTCTTTTCTTTTTGTCTTGCTAAGCGGGCTCGCAAAATTACTTATCATAACTTCGTTGTTCAGTTCGTTAAATTAATCTTGAAGCCACTTTATAGCCAGAATTATGTCGACATCAAAAAACTTTGGTTACTTGATTCTTATGATCCCGACCTGATAGAAGCAATTGGTTCGCAGATTTGAAAAGAGCATGTCAAAATTAACCAGAAACGCTTTACCCCGCCCAAGAAAAGAAATTTATTGTCTGGAATTATTTAGACGAATTTTCTGTGATCCGTGTACCTGCCTTCCCCATGGTTCATTCAGGAATTTGGAAACGTAGATTTATGACTTTTTACTCAGTTTTTAAGGACCGAAATTATGAACATAAACACATGTATTTAGACTTCATTCATTGTTTTTATAGAATTTAGATTTGTAATAGAAAGTAGAAATAATTGAAGGCTGAAAATATCGATTTATTAACACAAAATTCAATGCTTAAGCTCTTTCTAGATTTGCAATTTCTGCAGCTTTTGCCTCACCCGCATATCCTTTCTTAGGTTATTGGCCTGGATCAATAGACCCCCCCTTTTCTGGTTGTCAAACTTTCCACAATTAATCTACGAAATACCTTGTCTCGTAAATCTCGGTCATGCTTTAATGTTCAGTTTCTTTCTCAAATCCGTCATTTCTTCTTCTGCTTCTCATTTTTAGCTGCGGCTACCTTTCTTCCTGATCTAAAGTGATGCCTCTACCTTGATGCTATTCAAAGACCAATAACAGATTTATCAATTTCCAAGTTACTAGCACTTTAGTAAGTAGTAGGTTTATTTATATAGCGCCATGAGCGTGAGCGTCAGGGGCTCTTAGACCATTTATATAACGCCTGCTCCCAGGTGCGCTTTGTGGTGGTGCAAGCTGGGTTTCCAACACGACACGTAATGACTGTTGCTTTTACCGTCGTTCGCAGGAACGCTACCCTCCGAGCTAACTTGCACCCCAAACTGTCTCTCATTATCCTTCCTGCAGTTAAGCTTCTTTTTTTGATTTTCACAACCCAGGATCTTGCTTATGAAAAAGCCCCTTTCACGAGATGTCTGACCATGGCTTAACGTTAACAACCTTCTGACTATTTCTCCACGGGAATTTGTAATCGTCATGACTCCCATGTGCTCCGTAAAAATAAATAAATTCTTTGCTCCTTTCACAGGTACCAAGAAGTAGCCTGTTGGAGTTACTATTGAAAGAACAAACTCCAAGCATAATTGGCAGTGTTATCAAAACTTCGAGATCAAAAAGACAAGCGAACGTATTACGATACTGATAACTGAGTGCTTTCCCATGCACATCTAGAACAACGAGGTAGCGAATTCCCGCCCCTTTTGATTTCCCAATGAAATTTATTAAATTCCAATAAAATTTTAGTACTTCTTATATCTTCTTAGGACTTCCCTCGTTTTTTAAGGACTTATCATAACTTTTTAGTACTAAAAATCCAAGTTTCAGAAATTAGGACTTTTTAGGACCATACAAACCATGCTCCCCTGCCCTGGCCAAACTTGTCCCCAAGCACTCCCTATTGCAAGCATGCCACATTGTGATGTTGCCATTAATGCTGCATGCAGGAAGTCAACCACCCTGCACACAGCAAGCAATATACAAATTTATAGCTTCTGTAAGACATATCCAAAAATCAAAGTCAATATTACAGCTGATATGGCATTATATCAACCTAAAAAATATCCCAAAAAAACTGATAATAGGACCAGTTTGAAAGAATCTTATTGGTGTCTACCATTAAACTAAAATAATTTTATAAAATTTGACTTATAATATACTATATTTTCCATGTAGCGAGATAAGAATTTTAAAACCAATATAAAGCAATATAAGGATGGGAGTTGTGCCAAAACAACTCAAATGTTTAGTCATTAATGACGCAAAAGCATGTGCATATCAAAAACCCAATCCTATTTCTGTGGTGTAGTGATTATCAGATTGCCTAACACATGATAGGTCCCCCAACTTGAGCCTCAACAGAAACCATTCTTAAGGAATCAGATATTTAAGCTATCAGGAGAAGTTAACAACACAAATAACTAAACAGGAAGGGATACATTAGAGGATAGATCAAAACAATCAAAATATTTACTGGTAAAATGGACATGAACACTTCTTTGAAGCTGCCAGATATATCAGAGCAAGGGGTCGTCAATAAGCTATTCGACAAATCAATTGGAAGTTTTGGACAGATTCCTTAGTGCTAAAGCAATTGAGACCTGGAATCAGCTTAAGGCATGAACAGTGGAAGCTAAACAAATTCAAAATTGGCCTGGAGTCCAAAGGTTTCTGAGCTAGAAGATAAAGTGAAATGATTTATACTTTAGGTCACAGGTCCACTATAAAAAAAAATACATTATTGGCTTGATATGTAGTGAATAAATACAAAGAACTTAAAATTCATGTGGATAGGCAACCAATGCAATTGACTACATAATAAATCATTTAATGAAATTAGAAGAAATTTTCTCATAAAAATCAATGTTCATTTAGTTCAGCCTTCCATTTCGTGTGAATGAAATGTCTGCCTGCACTGATTGTCTTCCACCTTCAAAACCTATCCTAGCATTAATGAAATCCCTTTTGTTTTTTCTTGATTCTTGAATAGTAGGACTATAGGGTCCCTCTGAGGCAATGCAAGGAACGTTATCAGAGCTGCAAGATCCTTTCTCTTTTTCTTTTCTGAGAGCTGTCCATTCGCCAATGTTATCTAATTTCAGCTCGATTCTTGTTGGTTTCCTTCTCAACATTTGGGATCAAAACTATGCAAAAATTATCCAACAATAAACAGTAACACTAACTTATTTGAAAACGTAACATGTAATAATGCAATAGTATTTAAAACTATATTACAATATAGTTATTACAATATAGAATGTTAAAACTGTTCAAAATTATGTATTAAAAGTCACGTAAGAATAACTTCCATCGAGTAAAGTAAAATCTCTAGTATTAGGAAAATAACCGTTCGCTTACTTTTACAATTTCGAATGATACTTCTTAATGTAATCGAAATTAATATTAGTCTATTAACTTGTTTTCAGCGAACGATCATAACACGAAAGCGCAGAATAAAACAAGGCTGAGCTAAGCTAATCGGATATGTAAAAATTGACCTAGCAGGGTGCAGTTACATGCAAACCAAAACAGTTCGAATTATTTATATAGTAAATATATAAAAGTGTGAAATAAATATTAATAAAATAGTAACCAAATTATAGTAAAAATGAAAAAATTCTGGTTTGTAAATTATTTATTGTTATGATTGTATTCTCCGTTTTTAACGCAGTAGTGGATCTGCTGAATGTTACTTTGATCCCACGAACATCTTAATAAAAAAAATACTGAGCAATTACAAAGTTTGTTCAAATGTCAGATTTTATTGATGGTGCTCAAATGGATTGATATTGGTGAGATCTTATATACCGTATTTTCACCATATAACAATAAATTATGTTCAGGGACGCCGAGAGAAATTTTTGATCCCTAGGCACAGAGGCCACGGGCAACTAAGTTAAGTCAATTTGGCAATGAAAAAGCATAAACAAATGTTTTTTCACGACTTTTTCGTGATCGTAATATTTTAAAACCCGGGCGGGCCCCTAGACACTTGCTCCGCCTCTCCCTTCTCGGCGGCTCTGGTTATGTTCGATTTTACATACCACACACCAGAAGCACCTCGGCGAGAGGAATTAGATATGTATTAAGTGAAGAAAATCTTGCTTTCTTTTGTTTGCTACATTTTAATGTCTTTTTAAAAGCTAATCTCATTAAAAAACGTCCAGTTATTCCGGATCATGTTCCACTTGCCTCCTAACTCATCATGCACATCAACATTTGTTGAATACAAACTTTTAAACATCCATCAGCTGAATTTATTCCAAACCAATCTCTTCTTGTAAATACATCAACCGTTTATTACCATCGCCTTTTTTACCAAATTATCTGATGTTCACCCTCGAGTTCTGCGATCGTCCGGCAATTTTCGTCCTGATTTTGCAAGGACTACTTTGCACTCATTTCAAATGATATCATTTGCTGATTCATTGCAAATTTTCAAAAATAGGCTCAAATACCATCTGCTAAACCTATGATATTTTATTTCAATTTTATTTCAACTAATTTACAGGTCATCCATAAGCGGGAGTTTCTCCCTTCGGTTGAATTTTTTGAACAATTTGATATTTTGATACATTATTACTGCTGCTTCTATATTTTCGTTTGTCTAATGAAGAAAAAAGTTCTGATCAGAAAGCTACCACAAGGTAGAAAGTAGGACTACATGGTCTGCCATGGCCCTCATTTATTTATTTATTTGATTAAAGTCCATGGCCCTCCTAAGTCCGCCACTGCTTATACTCCTCCACTATGGATCTCAGAGGCAACCTTAACTTTGAGCTCTTGCTACAGATAACAAGGCATATAGATAATAGGCAATAGATAACATCCCTGAAGGTAGCCCAAGCCATGATTTAATGCATCTGTTAACTTTCCTCTCTAACCTTAGACTTGGACTGTGGGCGAGCCGATCTCATAGATCGTTAATGGCCACATCAGCTTTGGAAAAAGCACAAACTGGAACAATCACACTTTGAACCTTTTACTTGAAGGATGATGCGAAGGCATATGGGCAACCAGTGCAGTTGCATCAGTAATTCTGAGCTAATTACATAAGAAAAATGCATATTGGATAAGAATAGCAATAATAATGTTAGAATGTCAAGCATGAGGAAAGCCTGGTTAGACAGATACGTTTTTAACCTTTTAATGTTTTATAATAATCCTGAATTATATGCTAAAAGTCATGTCAAAGCTTAGCAGGAGTTATTATTAACGTTTTTAAATTATCTATATAATTCATGATTCTAAGGTTTATAGGCGTTTAAAGCGCGTCGTTTTATCAAATTTCATTTCGATTAAAATTCATTTAAAAAATGTACATTTAACCTTAATCTTTATTATTTAAAATGCTTTATTAGGTTATTAGACGAAAATATATCCAAGACGATTGGCATGATCTTTTTCATAGAATGTCTGCATGGACATCATTTTAGCTTTTTCCGAGGGGAGGCAAACCTTGAAGAGATGACCTTTTTTGCTTCTAGCCAAAGGTCAAGGGGGCAACAATATTAATCATCTCTTGGCTGAGCAATGAAAGGATTTGGGGATAAGCTGCTGAGTTTGATGCTTTTTTGAAGAAACTGGAAGATTTCCTAAAGTGAAGTTTCAGAAAATACCTAAATTAAGTAATGCAAGATAGAATTCTATTCAACTCAAAGAGCAATACTAGCTCGTTTGGCATTTAGTCTTCTACCAGAGAGAAGAAGTTCACTATCCGAAATGTGTAGTTTCATCTCTTACAGATGGGCTGACCATTAGTTTACTGACAAAATATACAATACGGAAAAAAGCTAAGTAACAACTTGCAGGTTCACGAAAAAGCATTAAACTATGTCAAAAAGTTTTGGAATCAAGAACCATCGAGACTGGAAATTCCCAGAACAAATCAATATGCAGACTGGCAATCAAGTGCTTTCAAGATCTTTATGACGTTTAATCAAGGAGAAACTTCAGCACGCTCATGACAAAATCATTATAGAAACAATTTTAATTTTTATTAAAATTTTTTTAATATAATCAAATGTTTATTATGTTAATTAAAATCAATTTAAACGGCTTGTTAAAAATTTTAAAGTTTAAGTTTAAACTTAGTGTGTAAACAAAGATTAAGCTAGCATCGGTTAAACGTGACGAGGACAATAATAGAGGTAACACTAATCTTGATAATGGAACGTGATCCAAACAGATGGACTACTGATCAAGTAGGAATATGGCTTAGTGAAATAGGCTTCAGTAAATACAAAAAATTATTTTGTGAGGAACATCTCATAGACGGACAGATTTTGCTTCAATTAACTGAATCTGATTTAAAACAACCACCGGTGTGCATGGGTATACTTGGTTAGTTTTTAAAAACAATTTTTCTTAATGAAATCACTTTGAAAATAATGATTACAACGATATTATTTGAAGGAGACATTAAAAAAATAATTGGCGAGGTCGATTTGCTAAAACATCACGTTGAAACTCGGCCCTCTGGTTCACATATGGGAACTAATACATTACGCTGTGATAATTATAAAGTAATTGAATTTATTATTTTTCATAAAATTCAGCAGCTTTAGTTTTATTGATACTTAAATCTTTGTTTAGCGCAAGAATTGTAATATGAGTCAAACAAGCACATCTCAAGTATTCTGTGGGAGACCTGTTGTGACAGAATTTAATGATTTGAATTCATCCTTTGGGGATTCTCAGAGTTGTGTATCTACAAACCTAGAACCTGAATTCATTAAATTGTTTGTTGCTACATTTTACTTGCTCTTTGTCCTTCTTCTTACAACTTATACGATGGTTGTGGTGCATGACTGGGTACCTAACATGGATAAGTACCCTCCTCTTCCAGATATTGCCCTTGACAAGATTCCATACATTCCATGGGCTTTTGAAGCTTGTGAAATTACCACACTTATAATGGGAGTCATACTTTTTATTATTCTGGTGTTTCATAAACACAGGTAATCCTATTTTTAAATATTTTACCATTACCAAAATTCATTTTTAGAACTAAATTTATTTTAATGCTTGAATAGGTTCATAGTAATCAGAAGATTGTTTGCACTCTCAGGAACTGTATTTGTGCTAAGGTGCATAACTATGATGATTACATCACTTTCTGTGCCAGGCTCACACCTTCAATGTGAACCTCGGGTAAGATATTTCCAAGGGGCATTCCATGCCAAATCAACACAACAAGTTGATTATTTAGTTTTGATATAGTTTATGGCCTTTGGACTAGATCTAGGATTGCACAAATGTCTTATATTTTGGATGCAAGTGTGACCTGAGTCTAATTGATATTTTTCATTGATACTGAACTTCACAGAATGTTGTTCTGCAGGCATTCTTAATTGAATATAAAATATAACTTATTGGGTCCACGAGAAGGGCCAAGACTGTGAGATCGTGCAGGAAGTATAATCAAGACAAGTCTGAGAATTTGGTGCTTTATATCCTTGACCAATAGAGCAAATCAAACAAGTAGCTTATTAGATCTAAGATAGAAAAGGTTAAGGAAAAATGCTCTCTGGCATAAATGAGACAAGGCATATGAACCATGTATACAATTGCATTTTCAAGATGCAAATAGATTGATATCACTAGCAAAAAGTTAAAGAAACTTTAAAAAAAAGGAAATGGTCCAAAATAGTAATAATTAAAACTATGTAATCATTTCAAATTAAGTTTGTTTTTAAACATTAAAATAGAGTTCATATGTTTTTTTTGTTACATTTGTAATCAAGTCTCACCTTAAATTTTCATGATATTGTGATAGGTAACAACTTCATCCTTAGTAAGCCTAGCATCACATCATCTATAGCATGATTTTAAATTTTTTGGAATTGAGGGGCTCATTTCTGTATTACATTTTTTAAGACCATCAAGTCAAGCTACCATGTATTTTAAATTCTCCAAAGATGATATTTATCTGTTATATAGTGAATATGTATATGAATCTAATTTGTTTAATAATGTCACTATATCTTTGCCAGCCATTAAGTGATTTTGCAACGAGGATGGAAATGGCACTGAAGATTTATTCCGGCTTCGGCATGTCGATCAAAGGTGTCAGGACATGCGGTGATTACATGTTTAGTGGCCACACTGTTGTAGTTACCATGTTCAACTTCTTCATCACTGAATGTAAGTCAGTTATCATTTTTGATATCCAGTAATTTAATTCTAGGTTTATTTGGCAGACACACCAAGGAAACTCTATTGGTTGCATATCTTTAGCTGGGTTGCTAATTTCTTTGCAGTGTTCTTTATCCTTGCTGCTCATGAGCACTACAGCATCGACGTCTTTGTCGCCTTCTACATCACCACTAGACTATTTCTTTACTACCACTCACTTGCCAATAACCGTGTGCTTTCTCAGAAGGATTCCAGGACAAGAATTTGGTTTCCTATGTTTGCATTTTTTGAGTCTTCGTTAAATGGCATTGTTCCAAATGTGTATGAGCTACCATGGATTACTATCGGATCATATTTATTGAAAAAGATGAAGCAATTTCAAGAATCTTGTAAGAAGCTGACCAAACAAAATGATTGCTCACCTTTCAAAGAATTTGGCAATAATATTCCTGAAATGAATGGAACCATAAAACCAAATCAATTATCCATCAGACATAGGAAGCACTGAATATCTGGGCACCTAATAAGCTTTCGATTTTCTCATGCCACAGTATTAAAATCATCCTCTACCTGCTGCATTGAAGCTAGTGCGATATTATTTTCGTATTTAATATAGGTTCTGAAATAAATTGTGCTTGTCTCATCTCTTGATAACTTAGTGAATTCTTGAAGACAATGTTATTTTTGAGTTCTCAACCCCTAAGCAATACTAATAACTAGTAATACTAACAAGCAATCTACCAACTCGATTTTATTTTAAAGTGTATTTACTTTTCAAGTTTTCCAAACCTCAACTTTAACAGAGTAGGAGATTTGGCAATGTTTGGGTTAGCTTCTTTCATGATCATGTATTCAAGAAGTGGGGGATATCTACAAGTTTTGGGTGGGTTTGACTTTTGCTTTGTGGGCAAGAGGCCAGCCTTTTTCAAGAAGGTATCTTCATCTTGCTTGAGAACTATTCTCCAATCAGCTTTGAATTCACCGGTAAGCTTAGTCTCTCCGAGATTTTCCCCACGAAAAATGTTTATCCCATAAGCTCGACTCTTGGGGTCTTTGATAAAGCTTGACTGGTAACAGAAAAATATGTAATGCAAACTGTCTAAATCCCTAACGTTCTATCTAAAAACGGTAAATCTTAGATTATATAGAATATGCAGGCTGCGAAAGCAAAGATTAGATGTGCTCGGTCGTCAACAAATAAATTTACCTGAGTTGGGCAGGACATGTCTGGTTTAACTCTAGTTATTTTGTAATAACAAGGCTCCTCATATCGATTGAAGAATGTGTTTCGATATACTATGCGCCCGACTCCAAAACTGTCTAATCGGGCCAAAATATCAAAAAGCCTCTTTCCACTAAAGCTCAAAGTCCTTCCGACGAACTGAACTGCTCTCGTGGCCTCCATGTCGTAACGATAATCGGCTAAACAAGCTTCGCATGCGCGAGTCCGATGGGAGATTCGAGGAAGTAAATAGATTACGATTTATTTTGCTTAAAAATAAATAAATTTTTAAATTAGCAAAGGTTAACATGAGAAATGCAATGCTTTTACAAGTACATGATGAGATCAATAAATTAAGAGTGAAAATGCCATCCCAATAGCAATTAAATTTTAATTTTAAACAATTAAATAAAGTACATAGCATTTTTATTGATTAATATAAAAAAAAAGTTACTTCAGTTTTTAGGACTTAGGCTCCGCCGGCGACTTTTTGTTGTCGCAGAATAAACGAAGGTCTTATGAATAATTAATGTCAACGCTGAAGCATGATCGGTCGAAGAGGATACGCGGAAAACTCAGCTGTAGCTAAAATTAACCAAATTTAGATGTAGGAAATGGTGATGCCGAGTAGGGCTGGCGACTTCGAAATGAACGATTTTGCTTGTTCTTTTTGTTGTACCCCTACAATCTACGATAAAATAGCGAGTAGCGAGATATTGAAAAATTTAAAACGTTAGAGTGTTTTATTAGCAATATTTTATTAACGCTGAAGTAAGGTTTAATATATGAAGCGTTGCATTCTTTGTTACCGCTCCACCAGATTGTTCTGGCTTTACTCCACCTGACGTCGGTGACGCTAGCATCGGTGCGGGGGGGATCTTGTTTTTTGTAAATTTTGAGGCCTGTACAAATAGAAAGTTTATAAATGGCACATATTTCGAAAGGGGTGAGACTAACCTTTCTGAATATTATAGAATAATTTAATTTACTATTTTTTTTTAATAATGAAAAATGCTTTCAACAAATAATTAGTCAAAAATTAATCTTATTTAACATTGAATTTTTGGACAATATATACCATTTGGCATTACAAAACCATGTAGATATCTTTATAATTTGAAACTTTGAGACGGGATATTTCAACTCAGATATACAAATATACAGAATATACAGAATATAGAAATCAGCAATATTATATATCATTTTTAAGATAATTAGTAGCACTATAAAATTATATTCGTTGTCCAAAAATTCCATGTTAAATAAATGGCTTTAAATAACGAATGACGAAATCGTCCAAACTGCTTGCACGATGATTGCCAGAGCACAATGAATGTGCGAATGCAATGGCCTTAGGGCCGCAATCGTCATATCCTTGTTGCTGCTGGACTCCTTTTCGTATGACTCTGAGCATCGGACCTTGAACGAAATTTCTGGCCGTATAGGCCATGAATATAGTCCATCTTTTGCCAAAACCACCCTTAAGCTATTTTCAATAACATGCTACGGACCTAGACTATACAGCACCATTCCCTCATCTATCAAAAATCAGACGCAGACCGGACCATTCATAGTAGTATATTTATTATTTAAATTGTCCTTTAAATTGTACTTAGTTCATGGTATTCTCGATTAATTGTTTATTTGACAGGTTTTATTACTGTTCTTTCAATTAATTGATATTTCTGGGTCAGCTTGCCAGCGGAGGCTTGCGCTTCCTTAAGGCTGATCCATGAGTTCTTTAGTAATCCGCCTGTTAGTTTTTGTTTGCTTTGTTTCTTTCATTTTTATGGTTAATAAATTTGCTCAAAAAAATAAAAAATAAAATAAAATAAACAATGTCGTCGCTACACCTTCTCTTGAGGATCGACAAACTCGCTAACGACCACATGGCAGCTGTTAAGCGAGTAGTCATCACATGAAGGCGTCCATGTCCTTTGGGTCGTCCTCAATCAATATATTCAGAGCATCCAGTTCGCTCTGATGGACCCGTCCTTCCTTCTTAATTTCGTACCTTATCTGGTCCAAAGCCTACGATATAATTATATGTGTTTGTCAATGGCACAACCACAACTCTGTCAGGCAGACTTACTTTGAACGTTGGAACACCATCTCTGTTACCAATTAATTAAATCTTACTGTTTCGGTGATATCATTGCCCTTTTCCCAGATGTCTTCTACGTCCGAGACTTCAGATATTGCTGATAACTATTTTTTTAATTTTACTAGTCATTCATTCTCTATTACGCAATTAGTGATGAACTTCTTACTGTAGCTACGCTGTCATTGATCACATTGTTTTTCAGGAACATCTTTTTTGTCAAATTCACTTTAATACGTCTATAGTACAAATTCTTCATTGCATATCTTGAGTTTGATGTCCAAGACACCTGAAGTTCTTCGCAGGTTCTCTTGCAGATGTCGGAAAAAGAACAATTACCTACTGCATACTTCATCATAATTTCTAAAACGTGACCAATTGAAAACTGAACACGTTTTACACCCTTAAAGAAAATAATATCAGACATATTGGTTAATTCATGGAACTATCATACGGAAACGGGTGCTCCTGAAAACCTTATACAGCGGAGAGGATATATTTATTTCAAAGGCAAAGAACTTCTAAGCCAGTTCCACTTTGTAAGGGCTTCTTAACCCACAATTTCCTGATAACTCTGACTAGATCAATACAAATCTAATGTACCAATTACAAATCTGATTAACTGTGACTTTTGAGACGTGAGAAGTTGTGTCATCATCTAATCATTTCAAGGCGTTAGAAGTTGTGTCATGTTCACATTTTCAAAATACTGAAAAGATGAAAATATTGGTAAATGATTTGTGGTTAATTACATGTTCTTTGTCCCCTGCACCGCTGCTCTCCACACCTTGAGTAAAGTACATTATTGATTCATGCGCTGACAGTGAACATAGATTGGAGGCGTTGATAAATGCCAATAAATAAATACATTTATGCTAATTACATAACTTCAGATCCAAGGACCATCACATTCCTGATTACCTAATGAGATTACTTATCCGGGGCAAATACAATCATTCTGTTAGCTCAGCAACAGCACTGCGCTATCGTGACGTGGATGAATCTGTTCGTCAAAAGTTTGGAGAATTATTAAAATCTGGGTACTCATCCACTTCTACCTACCATCTTCATCAATATGATCTTCAAAATGACTTTTTTTTAATAATGAAAAATGACTACGACATTCAGCATTACATTGTCAATGGTGACAGGCAGTGGAATCCAGATAAAGCTTACAGATAATGTGACAGGTTTTTAATGCAT
>MPNW01000064.1:382429-392652 GCA_011800805.1 Hirudo medicinalis
TTCGACTATGCGAGGCTCTCTTTGGCCTTTTCATGTCGATCGCATCCACCCCAGTTGCCTACAGCGGTCATGAAAGCTCTCAGTGGCTTTTTCACAACGTGTACTTATATGCAAACTGGGCCTTATAATTTCTTTGTAGCGGCAGCCGGAGAGAAATTTTAGGGACTCGACCGCGGGCCTTTACGCGACTGCGGTTTGGTCCACCCGACAATACCAAGCGTCTCTCGGCCAAATCTTTGGCCTTGTCGTTAGGTGGATCATTTGCACCGGAGGTCGACGGCTTTCTCCGGCTTTTATGAAGTGGCTTAAGATTTCTTCTGGCTTCTCATGTGCCAGATCCAGAATGATGCCGATTCTGCGGCCTCAGACATCCTTGTCATAGCCTTCTTTCAGATAGACAATCCAATTTTCGCGAGGAAAGCATAAGTCGACCTGCCGACTAACGCCCCTTGCGCCAACCTCGATGGGGAACAGGTCTGTCGCTTCCAGGTCCATCGACAGATCTGCATACTTATCTGCTTTGAGCGCGTTGCTGTATTGAAGCCTGTCCTCCCACGGTACCTTCAGCTCCACCAGAATGATGGCATCCGTCTCAGTGTGTCTTCTGTATATTTCAGCATTGCATGCTTACTTTATGACTTCCTTATCAACAAAGAGACTAGGTTTGTAGGCTTGAGTTAACTCTGAGAAGTCTCTTTAGCCTCTCTGACTCTCTGGCTGCTTCACTTGAAGCCACAATTTCAACAACCTCTGATTCTCTAGTTTAAATCTAAACTAATGATTGTCTTTCACTGAACCTTGACAACCGACAAGTTGTTAAAGTCACCATCACGATTTGAATCACTATCTTGACCTATAACTAAACTAGCTTGATATTTGATACTATGACTCAATGCTCCTCGAAGGTATCTGAAAATCCTTTTGGCTTTCGTAATATCATCTTCTGCTGGATTCTCTAAAGATCTTGATGCAAATCAAATTTTAAGGTCTTGTACCACAATTAAATTTTTCATCAATGCTCCAATTACAAAACAAAGGGAATTTGCTCTCTGCATCTGCTAGCTCAAGCTAAGATAGGAGTCTTTATAGGATTTGCATTCTCCACTTTGAACCTTTTTTGGAAGTTTGCTACCATCTCTTGTTCAATCTCTAATCCTAAGTAGAACTTGGCCTCTGAACCAGAAATCTGGAATGATTTATCAAACGTTGCAGATCATCTTTATACAATAAGACCATCAATAAGACCATCATTTACATGTAGAAGCAAAATCTCACTGAGAACTAATTTCGGGAAATGTTTGGAAGATTTTAATATCAGTTCATAAGTTTCTTCTGACACCATATTCCTTTAATGAACATCTCAACAGGAACTGTTTATTCACCTACTGTTTCTAACTATTTTTTTAGCAGTTTTGATCTCTATTGAATAATAATCTAAATTAATATGCCTATCTTTGGTAACATGAACAACGGTACGTTAACTTTGAACCGATCAGAATCATTCTCAGTTCCAAAATTATCAATCAAGTCATTTCTTCCCCGAGTTTGACTTTTTTGACAAAGATCTTGTTCTGAAAAAACTAGAAACTGTTCTCATTTTCTGGAAATTGTTGACGGTTATTTTTACATGTCAAACATGCCATCACATCATCATCACTGGTCCCGGCTGGCGTATTCATGCATTAGCAACTTTTTGTAGACAAGCCAAGGAGCGACGGATTAACTATTTATTATATGTAATAATTATCAAATGATGTGAAACGGACTTTAATTTAAACTCTTCGAAAATAGTGAGTTTCTCTTACCTAAATGTAATATTCGATCCGTAGCTAGTTTTTTGACCATCAAAGTAACCGTTGTAAAAAGGACCAGGTCTTCCACAATCCACAACTGAAATAATAAAATTAATCGAAAGATAAAACTTTTGTTTAACTCAATCATTTGATATTAAGGACAAGTGTCAGTTTCATGTATAACGAAATATTGAAATATTGAAATGCATAAAAACTGGCAGGTACTGAAGAATCATGCGCTATTGTGATTACAATACATGAAAAATTAGTACTCAATAAATGAACGAGTACCTAATGTCTATAAATATTTTTTTTTTTGTATGAAATTTGGTACCTCAGAAGAAAATGTTGCACACATACTAAAAACTGCCTATATAGACACCTTGATATAGGGAAAAACTAAGTCTATGAATATTTTTGCAAGAACGGAATGTAATATAATTTGACCCTAAATTATAGTGCTAATATAATTACATGTGAAACCTTAGCAAAAGAATACATGAAATGGTTGCGAAACTTGCCAATAAGAACTTTTTTTAACACAAATGTAAAAAATGACTTTGGATTTGTGCTTATTTCACATAATTAGTTCTGTTTCGCACTTTTTCGTAACTTTTGATCGAATTTCAGTAGGAGAGTTATGTCAGTAAAATCTGGTCGCCATTGGAAAAGAAAATTGAAGATATTTTTTAATTTTGAAAGGACTAATTCTAACTCAAAACTTACCAAAGTTTTCAAAGTTATCCGGCATCAGATATCGAACATAATCTAAAAGAAATATGAAAAGAAAAATGGGAAAATTTATGAAGATGTCAAACGAGTAAAAGAGTAAGAAGCATTTATTGCGAAATTCATGGCAAAGAGTTTGAATGAAGCTAAGCTCGCTCCAAGAATACACCAATAACAGGTCCATTCGAGGTCCAGGAGTTGGGGTGCAACAATTTATAACTGTCCGTTCTCCGGATCTTTTAGGAATTTGTTGCATTGGATGAAAGATGTGAAATCGCACGTGACAGTGAAATTGAATAGAAAGCATTGTCGAGACTGACAACTGCGACAATTTCACACAAAAAGCCTGGAATAAGATATCTGAGCTATCATTCTACGCCAATTCAAGAGAAACTATTTATCAATGCTTTCTTAATAAATTATACAACTGCAGATTCTTCTTGTGTTAAACTTTTTATCAATTTGTTAACTATTCCTTTGGTTTAACATAGACACATTGAAAACTGCCCATATAGTAATTTTATGTTGGAAAGTTAAAATGTCCCTTTTTGCAGTTTTTACTGTAAGTAAAAAAAAATTAGTGAAAAGAGAAAGTTTCGCTCAAGTTTGCGATAGGCAAATTCACACCTCAGGAAACATGTTGACATAAACCGAACCAACTTGTGCAAATAGGGCTTGGTTCACTCCATTCGCCGTTAGATTGACATTTTCTCATAACAGAACCTTCTAGAATAAACCCCTTTTGACAGCTATATTTCACAAATGCCCCAAACGTGAAATCGGATCCAACTATTACTCCATTGATTGGTGGTAGAAGTTTTTGACAAGCGATTGCTGAAAAAATTAAATAATTTAACTAATTTATTCATAGACCGTAAAGAATTCAGATTGAATACAATAAATGTTATATTATCCAAACATTAAAGCTTGTTTTACATCAATAACATCTTGAAAATTTGGTCGACTAGGTTTAACCAGTTTTTTAAATTAATCGAAAATCGATATTGCTTGTAAAATATTGATATATCGAGTTTGGTTAAAAATCGAATCTTCTTGTGAATTTATTAGTAAGCACTTTGTATAGGTAACAACACACTAGCACAAGCTTTCAAAGTTTCACCTTGGGACCAATACTTTGAAAACTAAAATTTCTATTTGATGTCTTAGTGTAATTAGAGTCAGCACTATATCCTGGTTATATCATGATAAATGATATTTCAAAGCTCATAATTGGTTGCTCCGGAAATGTTCGAGGTTCTTGAACCTACCGATTTCTCTACTTTTAGGTATAATTTAACGAAGTTTTGAACAATTATTTCCATAACTTGAAATGTTATTTATTTATTTTCACCATTATTTGCAGAAACGATCGCCAACAAGAACTCAAGATGTCTCGCCTCGAGGAAAAAATATTTTGACCCGTTTATCCTGGTACATTTAGTCCCGATATATATTGTCTTGAACCAAGACGAGACTTAGCAGTTATGTTTTTTAATATTACTTTATATTTTTTTTTAAACATTGTAAATAAAGATTTTAATGTTTCTTTGGATAACAATTAAAAACTTATAAATCCTAAAATACAGAATAAATCCTTATTCATTTCAATGTCTAACAAACACTGCCATTGCTAATCTTGCTTTCAAAAACTATGAAACTAAGGAAGGGACAATGCTTACAACAAAGTTGTTCGTGGAAA
The DNA here is from genome assembly GCA_011800805.1 of Hirudo medicinalis. NCBI lineage: Eukaryota > Metazoa > Annelida > Clitellata > Hirudinida > Hirudinidae > Hirudo > Hirudo medicinalis. Next base: position 386,651 of record MPNW01000064.1, read on the forward strand.
GATTTGTGTCAGGATTTGTGAGGCACCCACATCATTCGACTTCGAATCTTGGATTTTTAAATTTTGGATTTTCCGACTCCGGGATTTAAAAAATTTGCGACCCCGACTCCGGAGGCCCAAAAAAGGTCAAAGTCAGACTCCGGCTAATTGGCAAGAAAAACATTCCGCATAAATAAATCATAGGATGCAAAGGATAGAATGTTTCTACTCGTAAAAATGTTCAGCCCTAATGAAACTGAAGTAATAATTTCATAATTTTAAATATGTGATTTCCAAAAAACGGAAGTCAAAGTATCGCTGAAATGACATATTTTATTTTTGCTTATTTTTTTTCTTGCATGGATGTGTGCGCGCGTGATGTGGCTGTTTAATCGTCTGCATGTTGTCGCGCGCTGTTGTTCAGTCACAACATGGCTGAGGAGTCAGTGTGCGTTTATGATTCGATTAATACGGGCTGTGCATATAAGGAGGCAGACAGGAGATTGAGGATTTGTCCAAATCATCTTAGCTATACAAAGGACTTTAATCAAATAAATAGATGAATCTCAAAGTTAGGAAGAAGCCTGCTCTCTCCCTAATTAATTCAGATCGAAAATGAATGGAGATTGTTTGAAATGAAATGAATTTATAGGCAATGAAATTATGAATGGACTTAAATTCTTTAATTTGAAAGAAATTCAACTACTGACAGCCAGAAACAGAAAATTATTGATCTTGGACCAAAACGTTAAATGTATAGTAATTTCTAGTAATGTGGAATTAATGAATCGTCAATAAGAGTTTTATATTTAATACAATTTGAACAACAATGGAGCGATTTGAGAAACTAATTCCGTGTTTTAGTTTTTTCCAATTCATACCTGTCCCAATCCGTTAAACACCTGATTTTGCTCACATGGGTTAATGAATTGGGATTTCATGATACAACATATCTAACATTAATAATAATAAACAATCCATGTTATGACGCAAAAAGAGATAAAGACATGCAGGTTAGCTCAATAGAATGCGTAAGGCGCCAGTCCAGCGGTACACGCGCTTATTTTCTAAAAATAATTAAATCATTCCCACTCCCGTCAATGTCCCGCCAGACCTTTTATTGTAAACGCAGAAAATCATCAACCAAAACTTTAACGAAACTTTTCTAAAGCAATACTGGATTTCTCACAATTCAATTTTCGAAATTCTTTCCGGTGTAATATTAATATGTTAATAACTTCGATCTTTGTCATTCTCTACAATTGATGAAGTATTCATATGTATTTTTGTTTTGCTTTTGCGTTTTCCAGTTTCGTTTTCGTGGATTATCACTAAAGATTGATCCGCCGGTTTCTACATGGCTCAAATTAAATACACTCCTGAGGAACTGTCTTTCTTGTCCCGAAAATGTTATTTTCTCATAAAATAAAGAGGCCTCGCTCCAAAATTCTTATCAAACTGAACAGCTTAAGCCAAACCTGGAGACGTCGCCAAGCCAATTTGAAATAAGTCGCAAAACTCAAGATAAAAAGTTCCGGTCTATAGATATTTTAATCGTGTTAAAATCCACAATTAGAAGACCACGCGAATACAGGATGAGAAGGTTTCTTTTATCTTTTCATTCAGTAACTTTAATCACATTATGAATTATCATTTAAGATAGAAAATCTGGACTCAAGGCGTAAGGTTTTCTATGAAGGAATAAATCGGGTAAAAACAAACACTTTCAATGAGACCCATTGATGCTTGATTACTCGAATGAACATTAGCGAGCAAGATTACACACAAATTATACAACTTAGGGTTATAATAAAATAAAATATATTTATAATAAAATAAAAGTAATAATGAAATAATGAATGGTAAATTCTATTCTAATAAAAGGGCATCGTATTCCGTGACACTGCATTTTAACATTTTTTCATTGCCTAAATTTGAAATTAATACTGAAATTATATCTGACTTTTTCGTAAGTGAATCCAATTAAGTGAATATTTACACGCATAAGAAAAATAAGCTGCTAAAGCTGTGAAAAGATCACTAACGTTTGCAAGAAGGTATGGAACTGGACCACTTTCCATCTGCTTGGCAAGTTAATGTTGCTCTACCTATGAGTTCATAACCTTCACTGCAGGTGTATCTGACTTTGTTGGGATACACAAAGACATTGCCCTCCCTTTTTGAATTTAGGGTATCTCCGGGATGCCCACATTGTTTGGCTGAATGCGGATTCAAATTGTTATTGTACGGTTATTATTTCACAACTCTTTTTTTACCAATCACATATCTTACGATGGCAAGTCATCGTCGGCCCTACCCATCGACCTTCTCCTACACATGTTGCCCCAAAACTTCCTTCATCCTTAAATCCGTTGAGGCAAGTGTAAGTAAGCTGGATACCTACAGGAAATGTTTTGGATTTTGGATTTCCATCATGGACTGCATGCAAGATTTCTGGAGGTTCTGAGCATATACCCGCTGAATAGAGTAAGTATTTGAAAAATAATTCATATCTAACTTAATTTGCATGTAACTTAAATTCAGCATAACCTGGCATTGTAGGTACAAAATGGGAATCTGGTCGGCAAGCAGGTGCATCGCCATTCCAAAAGCCATCTCCTTGACAAATTCGTTCTCTTAAGCCGACTAATTGGAAACCGCGATTGCAAGAATATCGAACGCGGGCTCCAAAAATATTGAAAGGAATAATTTCAAATTTGCCGTTAAACAAAAGTTTCACAGTTTCGCACTTTTGAGCTTCAATATAAAATGAAATGTATCAATAGCTTGGATCAGAAATGTTGAAAAAAAACCAATATGGACATTATTAATGTTTATACATACACATTTTCACACAACTCATTCCACAAACGTCGTCACAGACACACTTCCTGCTCCTTCCTTTGCAATTTCTGTCACTGGAGCATCTCTTTAAGCACTTCCGATTGACCGACAGATCCTTACGATGTTCGCAACCAGCTTGTTGGTAGGAATTGCGTGAAGAGATATGGTCGGAAAAAACCGAGTTAATTGGTATAACGCCTGAATAATTTTATACTTGAGTTATTCCTTCTAAGATAGCAATAGATAATTACAATAAATATTTGAGTTTCTTTTATGCCATATTGTAGAGAAACATAACTAGAATAAGTAAATTCGAAATTTTTTGAAACAAAGGATTTTTGTTTAAAATAAAGTATATTTGATAATTATCTGATAAATGTTTAAATGATAATCCAGCCCGACTGTATATGTATGTAATATGTATGTGTGCGTGCACGCGGATTAAAAATTAAATTAAATTAAATGCATCCCGAGTTTTAATAATTTGCTAAAAAATCATAAATCATTAAAATATGTTTTATAATTTGGATTATACGAAGGACGAGAAATTGAATGCAAAATAATTCGAGATTATCAATATAATAATATAACGGCAAAGTACCATCTCACCAATAAAATAAATTATAATAAATTAATAATGGTTATGGTTAATCTATATAACTTTAATTTTCACCGCAGGATGAAATTTTAAAGATATAAGCCAAGTCAATTAATGATGCCAATATCTGTTTGATATCCGATTTTAATTGCTTATATCATTCTCACTTCAACATATCATGATTTTTATTTTTTTTTTATTTCCAAGATTTTATAAAATATTTTATCAAATTTTTGATTAAATGCAAACTGCAAAATTATTTGTAATAGTTCAAAGTAAATTTTTGTAAAAATTATAGACATAAACGCGAAATTGTAACAAACTTAACTGGTCGATGACCTTTCGTTCCAAGAGAAGATTAAATATATAATGGACATTATTTGTAGAAATCCTGCAATTTCAATCATGTGGAGATTATGTAGACGTCCTGATGATCCAAAAATTTAATTTTGTAATATATATATAATAAAGGATTAATTATTTTAGTTCATTTGTTAGCACATTAACATTCATAAATCTCATCAAAATTTGTCTAAATCCAACCCTTCTTAGTCATTTAATGTCTCTCCAACAATCGCATGGAACTTTTCTCAGTAAATTCGAAATACATCCAGGCTGGGCGAGTGAGGAAAGGTCTGAAACAAAAATCTGCTGGTAAGGTAGCATTTCAATGCTGTTGCGCATAAACATTTCTGAGTTTGTTAATCATATTTCTTTTTTTTTAATTAAATAAAATGATTTCTTTTATAATTTATAATTAAATAACATAATAATTATAATATAATTAAATTTTGACAATTTTGAATTATAATTGACATTCAATTATCCGACTTATATGTTCTAGATAATTATAACGATTCAGAGCTTGATTTCAGAGAGTGGAGTTCAAACAGAATCAAGACCACTAATATATATTGAGAAATGAGGCGAATCGGCGCGCCGAGGTTAACGCAGATCTTCTAACGTTATAGAAAGCTCCACATCCTCTTAGTACAAGTTGAAATTGGTCCGAAATTCATCTAATGAAAGTATCCTAAAAAACTATTCTTGCCTTCCAGACTTTCACCATATTTAGGATTATTGATTGTCGCCAGGGATGTCTCCCTGGATGTTTTGTGGGTTTTTTAATGTACTGTAAGTTAATTTCATAGTTTGTTATGACGACATTTCGATTTTGACATTCGTTTAATTATGTCAGATGTCATATTTTGTCATATTGTGTAAATTAATTTGTTCTGTTGAATATCTTTGCGCTTTGATTGGTTGTCTGGCTTTGTGTCGCTTGGTCGCGCGAAGCGATGTATAAAAAGACAAGGAGGCATGACCAGCGTTGATTGGATGATCTTTTATGTATCTTTTAATAAATAGTAGTTTCTCTTTTTTTGCCCTGAAATTTAATAGAAAGTTTGCGACAGAATTGTGTCATCTGAAGGAGTCATATTGCTTCGCAATTGTGAATATGAAATGGTCATATGGACCCCTCAATTTAAAACGTAATTGCGCTTGACTGTTTTTCATTTAGAAGAAATATATATGACGTATCCTTCAGAGCAAAATCTCATAGGCGAATCTTTTCTTCAGTTTTTACAATTGATCTCGAAAATCCCGTAAGATATTGTTGAACCCAATCAGCAATGAAAGAAGGTTTACTCCAGATATTGTCTTACAATACATTCTTATGAATGACCCTTGGCCATCCTTACTGTCGACCGGAAGGTATAAAAAAAAGTGTGCATCCACTCTGGTGCATCTACCGCTTGCCCATATAATTTACATTTCACTTAAAGATTAAAATTTGCCACGTGATAGGAAAATGGTCCCACAACCTCCCCTACAAACTACAGGCTACTTTCAATGATATCAACCATGAAAGGAGCGGTTTGTTTTTAGAAAGTCGCTTATGCATTACCTAAAAGAACATAAATTAATAAATAGGAATCAATTAGGATTTGTGAGTAAGATCTACCGTAACAATGTAACCGAATGATCGGCGGAATGTGTACGTTCTCATCCGAGAGAGCTAAGGTTAGAGTAAACGAGTAAATGAGAAAAAAAGCCTTAGACACTTTTACGAGTTATAGATTTTTAACTGTTATGGATGGTTTGATAAGAGAAATGAATAAAATCATTCTAACATTTGGGTCATTGTCAGCCCAATGTAGAGAATCTACAAAATTTGATATTGATCCCCCAACATCTTTATCTTCATGCCATTTTACCCACCATCCATACACATACTCCACGATTGTAAACCACGAATCGATGGCAAGTCTGGAAAAGCGTCAGCAATCCTTATCAGCTGATAAGAATTTTTAACAGATGGCACCAAGTTAGAGGCAAAATGCAATGTCACTGTATCTTGGACTAAAGCTCTCCTGAAGTCCCTGGATCATATTATCAATAAATAGTATGAAGACGGATTGTCGGCAATAAACAACTGGATCATTGCTTGATATGGGGTGCGCGATATCCCCCTCCCTTTTCGTACTAGCGATGCAACTTCTACTCAACGCAGTTGGGTCTAATGTCCCAGAGGCGCATTTAGGTAAGGGCTTGTATATGCCTTCGTTGAAGGCGTTCA
>MPNW01000064.1:393623-418454 GCA_011800805.1 Hirudo medicinalis
GCCTGATCAACGGGTGTGGCCCACCCCCCGAGAACGTAAGGAGTTTGGGCCGAAACGTTCGGTGACGGGGGCACTCCTCTGACGATTCCCTGTCGGTACGCTCCGTGGTAGGAGTTTCTCATTACTGATATGTTGGTCCTCATGGTTTGCCTTCCACGTGTTCTTGGAACAGATGGTTCCGTGCCTGAGATGCTTGCTATTTTCTCAATGTTATAATAAATTTCTACATTGACTCAAATGTCATTCAATGTGGCTTGAGTTGATTTAACTCCATGCATTGCTTGGCATAAATCTTAGCATTTGTAGCATCAAACTGAGTGGATTGGTGTAATGAAGTTCAAACTCGGCACTCATAAGGGCTGCAAGAAATTAAAATTTACTCGCAGCTGCTAGGAGTGCCATCACTTGAAATTGAATTCTTTTCTAGAGCCTGTACTACAGTATCATACAGTATCATATAGTTCTATAAAAACAATTAATTAAAATTTAATTTATTACATGCAATATTCGATGTCTTTGGAGTGAAGCTCTAATGACATTTAGCTCTAAAGCATTGTGATCGCTATCTCACAAACGTATCTCAATCTCCCAATCAACGAGCACCACTCGCTCTCGATCATTCCACATGATTCTTAATAAACGTTCAAATCTACTTCCTCCTGATAATTATCATTACCCCACAATTGGTGACCCTTTATAACGCAACCTACGAAAGAGTTGGAGGACTTGATCAATTTATCAGATGAGAGAACACAGATGTGTAACTGCCATCAACCTCCAGTTGCCATCATTTTTCTCATCGAACCCCAGGCTCTGGTTCGCCAACATCGAGGCATTGAGAAATGAAACGCAGCGATACGCGCATGTTGTACACAACTTGCCCTTCCACATTGCGGAGCTGTCAGAACAGTCGATCTACAAGAAATGGCCAAACACCAAGCTGCAGAAACCACATCCCGTACCGACATGCCATCATTAGAGATCATAGAAGTGCCTCTACCAATAGTCAGTCAATACAGTCAATAGTCAGTCAGAGTGCCCAGGCCGCTTGTGCCACACAAGGTGTTTCTGAGCCTGCACGCCCTCTCACACCCTGGAACTTGCGCGATATCAAAACTAGTTCGGCAACGTTTCGTGTGGCCTCACGTGGACAAATACATTAGAGCATGGTATCGAGAATGTATCAACTATCAGAAAAGCAAGATGTCTCTTCAAGCACATCCACATGTACCTTGTCGGACCATTGCCATCATCCAATGGACACACTCACACTAGATGGCCTTGTCGCTATCTCGCTCGCCGTCACATCAACCGAGAAAAACAATCAATCTTGAAAAACTCTGGATGGGTAGGGTAGCTATCTACTGAGTTCAAAAGACCATCAACACACACAGGGGAAGACAATTATCCGCAATTGCTTTCAAGACTGTCTTGTATTGTCACCAATATGAAATCCTCACCACAAATACCTAATTGATAGATTAAAAACTTTCACCAAATCAATACATTCTGTTGCTAAATACTCCTTACATGGAAAGACTAAAACTTCTCAAACTTAATACAATGGAGAAACGCCTCCTGGCTGACTTAATATTCTGCTTCAAATTACTAAATGGCTTTGCGGACTCTCCCATGAGACGTCTCCTACATGTCCAGGATTAATTGCATTAGTAATTAGTAGTCTCAAGAACCTTCAGTTTGTTTAATAAATAGTAAATGGTAGTAAATAATATTTCCAATTGCCCTGTTGAATTGCAGGACTAATTTCAATTATCGTTTTTTTTTTAATTGTAAAACATGCTCTTGATCTAAATTTTACAAAGTTAGTTAATTTGTAAGTGAAATAACAAATTATCTAAAGTGAATAATGTTTTTATTCAGCATTCATTGTGGTGTGAAATCAAATTCGAAGAAAATTAAAATTAGTCTCGGCAAGCATGTAGATCGCTTTTGACAGTTTCAACAGTTCTATGAAGGACAAAACGGAGCTTAAAAACCTACTACTCGTTGTCACTAGAATCTAACAACTTCATGATAAATAGCTAACAGCAAAACTATTCCATCTACGTTCGTTGATATCAAGCCCAAAAACATTAGAAGACATAATTACCTAAGATTATGAACATACATGGTAGCAAAATTGGTACAAGGAGACAATCACTAGGCCCAGATATGGCGATCGAAAAATATAAAAGTACGGAAGATGATTATTGCAAAATATAATTATAATCTTTCTGAGGGTCATTCAAGGCCATTGAGCCATCAAAATAAGTCTATTACCTAGCCGTACATGCATAAGCCTCCACATTCTAACCATACTAACCACATTCTTTTTAAATATATTTGCATCTAACAAAATCAACGAATTGAAGACAATCAATGCCCAATTAACACAAACGTTAAATATAGATATGGAAATTTAAGAAATAATACAAAGCGTGATCATTTTATTTCGATAATGCGATCAAGTATTGATGGTTCAAGCACCCTTTATTTAACAATCTCTAATTGCTCACATGATGGTAATCAAACTGATCTAAAATTTTATACAAGGAGACATATCTAAAATTATTGTAAAAATTGGCAGGCCTACAGAGAAAATTAAAGGAATTCCAAAAATTTGTTTAACATACAATTCATAAAAATAATTATAAATAAAACAGAACAGTGTTTTATTCATTCGGAACGAGCTATTTTTAGCAGCAAAATGTCTTAATGAAAACATGGACAGCTACTTCGTTGGCCAAATGTCAAGGAGGTAGGTAATGACTTGAGCTTGTTTCCCGAGGTCAACTGAAGCGCTGGTATGATAACTCTTTTGATTCTGAGATTTATGGCGTCGTCTGTAATTTGAAATTGGTGGGCAGAGCAATAATGGTCCAAATATTACTCCTATAGCTTCAGCATTCATCCTGTTGAATTGCTTATGTTGAACAATTCTCTTCAGATGATCCATAACGAAGCTGAACACTGCCTGTATCAAAAAAGGCACAAATATTATTTAAGTAATAAATAAAATTATTATTGCTTTTATGCTCAGTTGCATAACATTATTTTTTACAACGTAATTTTTCAAATTATTTCTATTTATACTTTAATTATACTTATGATATATATTATATTAATTATATATCTATTTATACTTTAATTTCGATTAAAAAGATATTAAAAATAGATTTAACTAAAAATAAGATATTCAAAATCTTTTTGCTCTTTATAGAATGGTAGGATCCATAAAAATCCAACCTTAATATGAAATATTAAATGATAAATTTTAGTTCTAACAAATTTTAATATTAAAATTAGTAGAATTAGTAGATTAGTAGAAAAATTTTCAGAATAAAGCATCAAAAACCATGGTACTGCAATTTCGTTGACCATGGTCAATTTTTCATTATAAATGTGACAATTTATTAATGACACCTGTCAGGGTTGTGTCGCCCTTAATGTTTTTTGATTTTTTATTATTAATTTATAACATGTTTATTTCATTCAATTTATAGTTTTTAAAGACAGTTTGCTTGTTAGTAAGTTCCTACAAATTGCACTCTGATTAGTTGGCTGGCTTGTGTCGTTTGGTCGTTCTTTGAATAAGTTATTAACATATTTTCGTAACGAATTGAAATTTTTTTTTATCTGAAAGATATTGACAATTATCGTGTTTGTAATAAAAGGTTTGTGTGTATTAAGAGAAAAACGTGTTATCGTTGGACGAAAAAAAAACTGTAGAAGCGCCTCAAAAATCAGTCCATTCATTCGTTCCAGTGAACGAACCATCTTGCCCAACAAGTAATCTCCTCTCGACTCTCTCCCCATAACTTTGTCAAGAAATACGCCATAAATCTTCTCTCCAATTATTTTTAAATTTTCTAATTTTCAGCACTGGCACGTTTCCCTGTATCTTGAAAAGGACCCAAATCCTCCACCTTCTTAAAAAGCCAAGTCTTGACCCAAGCTTTCCTGCCAATTACAGACTTATCTCCAATCTTTCAACCACGTCAAAACAGCTCTTTCAGAATTCGTCCCCATATTACCTCTTCATTCTGCATATAGACCCGGTTTTTCTAGAGAAACTGCTCTTCACATATTTTCAACAATCTCTCATATGTGGCAAAGGCAATTTCGTCGGTCTGGACCTCTCGGCGGCATTTGACAGTATCAACCACCAGATACTGGTGAATCCGTTTTTGGAAATGATTTCCTTGCATTCTATTGGATACAATCTTATCTTCTAATAGAATATGTGAAACTTGGTGACCACTCCTCCTCTCCAGTTGAACTTCTTGCTGGTGTTCCCCAGGGTTTTGTCTTAGGACCTTTGCTTTTCACAACTTACTCTTCATCTCTATCCAACTTAATCATGGCTTCGAAGAATCTTTCCATCAATATGCAGATGACACAAGTCTCTTCTCTCTCGGCATGTCCGATCAATTCGTAAGCGCACAGCTGCAATCGATGATTGGCATCTTGTTAAATTTCAACTGAATCCGCAGAAAAACAAACTTGCTAAACTTCTTTTTAACCCCACCCTTGGTAGCACTGACTGCCTGGATAAATTGCACTGGCTACCGCATCACGCAATCGCATTGTTTTAAAAATTTGATATATCGAACTCTCGCGACATCCAATCCCACCCTATCCCCACCATCTTCTTCTCCGCCGCCAAGCACCTGGTCTTCGTTTATCTTCCACCATTCAACTACATCAACCAATTTCATAAATCATCCCTCGTCAACATAGGATTCTCGTTTGCCTCGTCTGCTGTCTTGAATGCATTACCCCCCTCGCAAGAGCTCAACCATCCCTGGAGCTCTTCAAACGTCACCTGAAGACCCACCTCTTCAGGAAGCCAATGAAGACACAAGGTTCTTCTGACGCTATGGAAATAGCGCATATATAAATTAACTTAAATTATTATTATAAAAGGCTTCCAAAAGAGAGGAGCGCGTGAGGGAGTGAAAACGTGGTGAGCAGAGTGCTGAGTTGAGCGCGACGTTGAGGTTTAGTGTTATAATTGTGAGGAGATAATTGTGGAGAGTGTATACTAGGCACCTGCAATTTTTCAGAATTAATAGCTTCAAGCTGGAGTAATTAAAAACATGTTAATAAAACGTTTTGTGAAAAAGAATTTTTAAAAACCATTAGAATTGAGCTTATTTACAAAAAACCAATCCGAACATGTGTTGTCCCTTCGCGCGTATAACGTGCAACATATTATTTGCATGTTTCCTTGTACACATATATTCTAACTTCAACTAGCTTCAAATTGAATTTTATATTAAAAAGAAAACTTTAAACTAACTCCCAAGAGCGATAAAAAGATTAGTTATATTAGCAATTTTAAAAAATTTTTCCTATAAACACCTTCGAACGTTTCCCTCAGTTGATAATGCCTGCAAAGAGAAGAGTAACAAGACAATCAAAAAAATTCGGAGGTTCCCCTGCAGATATACCAATTTCAGACCTTCCAACTTATCAAGATGTGGCATGGTTCATTTATAAATTGAAAGATAATGATTGCATAAAGGACAAGCAGGATATCTTGAAAATTGTCTGGCAAGAATTGAAAAAAATCTGGATTAAATGCAACCATAGACTCATTTTATTAAATGAAAAAAGTATATATGTCAAGTTGCTACGGTTTTATGACAATGTCATTACCTGGAATTCAAATAAAATAAAGCCTCTTTACAAGAAAATTATTGACTAAAAACAAGAACAAGTTGTTTGATATTTTGGCTTGCTCTCTGCCTGTTCTGAAACAAACATTAAATGTCTTGGATGCCCAAACCTGCACATTTATTGCAGCTGTGACATCCAATTTAAGGTTACAGATTAAATTTTTATACCAAATCTTATAAAACTTTGGATAGAACATGACTTCCATTTTTATTTCTCTTCACTGTTGCAATGTTTTTTAAGTGTTTTAGATTTATTATTCTTTATTATTATTTTTTACTAGATTTTTTAGAGGAAAGGGCATTTATCAAGATGGAAGAATGGAACCATAGGTTGTTTTCAAATAGCTGGAATTGATAAGCACATTAAGGCAATGCCACTCACAAGTCCAACTGCAGTCAGGATCCTAGCTCTCTATTGCAGAACTCTTCCTCCAAGTAGAGAGTTGATTCTTATCGTAAAATATATTCAAATGGTGTACGGTCCCAGCTGATTTGCTATCAAAAAGTCCAGAGATTTTACAGATGGTCCTAAACTCATCTTCCAGATGATACAAGCCATACATCATTTGAATGAGAAGGACGTAGCAAGAATTACTTTACCTGTTATTCAGAGGAACTGCCTCTGCCTTCAACATGGTAATTTCCTGGCTGCCCTACTTTATTAAAAGGAGGAAAACCACAGAGCTCAGACCATGAAGAAAATATTGGAGAGCAAAATAAATCCTATACTGATTCCTAGACATGGAGAGAAGGATGGTATGAGGATAAATGTCATAAACAATTATCTTCAATTCTCAGGAATGGTCAATGCTTATTAACTTAGAGGATGTTGATTGTTTTCAACTGCCATGTCTTGAAGAATTCAATTTATTGAATTAAGTTATTGCCAATATTGTTCAAAACTCCTCCAAACATTCCATGCCACAGTCAGACAGTTAAAAGAGCTGTTAAGCTGACTTCTGATTCATCAAAGAAGGCAATCAGTCTCAGCAAAAGAAATAAATCTAATTCTTGCAAAATGCTACTATTCAAAAAAGGTCATTAGGTATTCTCTTCTATCTTCATCCTCTATCTTCAACATGACCCTTATTTATAATAATAATATGGCAAAATTCTTAATTATTTACCAACTAAATATATTTCAACAAAATATCTATTGGCTTGCTTTTACATAAATATTATCATAATATTTCGTCTGCGTTTTTGATAGCTACACGTGTACGTGTCTTACATTCTTAAAAATTACGTAATATCAATAACTTTCTCATTCAGATCCCGCACGTAGAACTTTGAAATCATCAAATGCTCAGCTCCTCGGATTTATCATATTGATCCAATTGAAATTAAGTCATCCACATAGGCCTCAATATTCAATATAAATTCTTTATAAATCACTTACTAATCCACTTATCTAATTCTGCAAATATCACCACAACGTTTTTATTTGTATACTTGTACAAATTTATTATGTAAAAGGTTATGTAGATTCTATGTGAATAGCCCACATTAGAGGGAACAGCATTCGGGAGTCATCAGAATTTATTTTATGCATATTTGAATTTTGTTTATGTTTTTCGTTTGTAAGATAACCTCAAGGAATGAATAAGTGAAATAAAATATAACTTTTAAAAAAAACGTTAAAATTGCTATTATGCTGTAAAGCATTTTACCAAGCTATTCTTTGGCAAACAGTCGAGAATACTGAGCATAAGGCTGGCGTTTCCATCCGGATCGGTTTCGATTTGCACATTGATCGCATCAACAAACATTTGATGAAGGTCGGAGGTAAGCAAAGGCTCTGGAAGTTCTTGAAAGAAAGACTTTAGAACATCTGCGATTAAGATAACTTTTAATTATTTATGATATTTAATGCGATTAATAGCTTAATAATAATTTTTAATCACAATCTTTGAAAATTATAAACTTATTATAAACGCGATAGTTTTGTGCTTCATTATTTCTATGTTCTCAATAATTTTACGCATCTGATAAATTACAAGACCGCACCACAATACTCTGAAAATGAATCACAAAGTAATAGTAATATTAAAAGTATTACTAAACCATTTAAAAGTATAATTAATAATTAATAAAAGTTTAAAAGTATAAGTGTACCCAGGCTGCAAAACGCACTAATTAACTGACTTCTACTCTTATTCTCACTTGAAAAGTCTCCCAAGAAATCTCGCTTTGGTCAGGGGGAAAATTCGCAGGGACGTGTTCTTCGATGTGGGAATCCCCAACGTGTCCGAGGAACCGGTGAAAAGTGTTGGAAGGAATTTTTTGACTAATCTCTCACAAGAAGTGCGCTATATTCCAACAAACCTGACTGATGTGGGACTGCAAGACATAAAGGCGGCGCCGTTGCTAGGGTTAGGGCGCTTTAAAGTGTGGCTGCTCCTTCCAAGGCATGTAGGATGCGAGTCTGCGACTTCCACTAAGGTCCATCGTGGAAGAGTAGTACAGCTATCCAAAATAAGAACGTAGTGGATGCTCAACAACTCCGCGACACTGGATCCGCGAAATCAAGCCGCTGTTCAGAGCTAGAAGGAAATTCCGAACGCAGAATGAGATCAACCGTAGCCGTGCTGATGTTCAAGAAAATTATGCAGATCTCTCAATGGACCTGCAAGCGAAATGCTACAGAACAGATCTATCCCCAATCAAGGTTGGCGCTAGGGGCGAGGTCAGAAGGAAGACTTAGGTTTAAACCTACCTCACTAAGATTGAGATCACAAAATCCAAGATTGGATAAGCTACCGGCTAGATAGTGTGTCCAACTTTTTTGGCCAAGTGTACAAATTTTAGTAGCGGGCCGTATGAGCAATTTCACAACCAAAAAATATAATAACACACAAAATATCTCTTTAGATTTAAACTAGTAGAGACTACCTGCTCTACTTCCCCGTATATGATAGATGATAGCCCCCATCTATCGTAATGCCAATTAGTTTGCCAATAGAAAGCTTGAATTTCTTAATTTTCTATTTTGCTTTCCTGTTGCGGTGCCCTACACAAATATCCAACAATTCCTCGACGACATCAAACGTTTTCGCAACCACTCCATTTTGTTTGAGCCGTGTCAATTATGTCCCTGCTCTCATCAACCGCTGAGGTCAATGTATCATTATTAGCTGCCATGTCATCATTTCTTCTAACAACAGTTTGGTGAGAATGACTGACATTTTCCACATAAGTAACTCCTTTTGTGCACTCCAAGTGGTTTCATCGCGAAAAATTCTTCCGTCCATGAACATTTGAACGTGCGATTTTCAACATCAATTTTATGTGCTGGCGCCGCCATTACAAAGTTTACGTTTAAAGCGCTCTTCTTCAAAAACTGGAAAAATTAAAAAAAATTAAAATTTTTTTTTTATTTATATATAAACCTTTTTTTAAAAATAAGAGAAGCGTCGGGGGCCGAATAGAAACCTGTGGCGGGCCTTGTGTTGAACACCCATAAAATTCTAGCCGATAAAGAACAAAGCTTATGGTAAGTAGGTCTGATGCTGCAGATGCGGCCTCATTCTGGATCTGACAAATAAGAGGCCAGAAGAAAACTTGCCACTGCATGGAGAGCCGTCGATCTTCGGTCTCAATGATCCACCGAAACGCCAGCTCCTTGGCCGAGGTCCATGTTTGCATGTATTTAAGTACACGGCGTGAAAAACCCACCGAGAGCTTTCATGGCCGCTGTAGGCAGAGTCGAATGTTGTTGGTTTCCAAGCGGTGCAGTAAGTGACACAAAAAAGCTAATGAGAGCTTTCATAGTCGCTCCAATCCATGCATCCAGTCCGGTCCGATCTAATGATCGGCATACGAAGATCAGCGAGATCTTGCCATAGCCGAAGATTGTGTTTGATCCGAAAGGGGATAACCGGCTGATCACTGGATGTGGCCCTACCCCCGAAAACGTACAGAGATATAGAATAGGGCCGAAACGTTTGAAAAATGGGTATCTTCAGAGGAGGATACCTGTCGGAGCTCCAAGGCGGAGTTTTAAGAAAGAAACCTGACAGATTGGTTCTCCTCAAGAATTTTTAAACAAAAAGGTAACTTCTCTCACATTCAGAGATGCCTTTGTCATCACTAAGCATATTCTTTTCTTTGACTTAATGCTCAACCAATGGAATCGTATTTCTCTGATTTCTTCCAGAGAGCTGGACCATTTCGCTGCGTGGACATGTATGGCACATTTCCTAACATTCAAGCGCACATTTCACATATCTGCAGATATGTTTCCAATTCTCAAGTCTTCAGGTTTGAAAATAGCGCCACGAAAAGCTTCTTTATTGAACATTGGAACTTAACATTTCAAATTTAAAAACATTTAACTTCAAAACATTAAATATTAGATGAATTTATAAATTTGCTTACATATTTCAAGGATACATGCTTACATAAGGATATATAAGGATCAACCTTTTTCTGATTATTAAGACAATAATTAAAATTCAAATGAAATTGTGCAATAAATGAATTAGAGTTTAAATTTTAAAGAAAAATGTTATTATTTAACCAATGATTTTTTAAGATCTTTAATATTAAATTTGAATATTTTATTAAAAAAGCTAATGCATGGTGTATGTTGTAATCACATGTCTTTCAAAAAACTTTTTCATGAAAATCGTGAAATCTGCATGTTATGTTCTATTCGAGTGGTACTTCATACAGTCTTTCACAGACATCATGCAAAAAAGATTTATAAAATTATTTTGCTATTTGCAGGAAAGGTTGTTTCCATTTCTTAAACTGAGTTGCTACTGTCATCGAAGATACTTTGAAAAAATATAATACAGAGCTGAAATGTGAATTTGATTAGGTTTTTAAAGCTATCAAATATGTTTGACTAACTAACTGGCAACAACGTTGATATCTGGGATGTTATCTACGGACAGTAGTTCTTCATTTAAACTTCCCCTTTCAAGATCCCTTTTCAACTTTTGCAGTCTGTCATATGATCCACAGAGCCTATAAATTCCCACACAATCCAAACCTCTCAACTCGACCTGTCTCACACAAGCTCTGACAATCCGAGGCACCCGTGTACCGATTGTTGCAACCTCTGAAGCGATCACTTCACCCGTTAGTGTAGTAATTTGCCCTTTTCTTTCCCTCGACACGATCTCATCGAGATAAACTCCAAAAATGGCGTCTTCTGCAGGAATTAGAACCCTACCAAATCTTTGAGAAAGATCTTTATAGAGCAATTCAACATACAAAGTTCCAGTTGGATGCAATTTCATGGCCAAACGTCGATGATTTCCATGGATGGATAAAAATTCAGAAATGACAAGCCTAGCAATAAAACAAAGTTTTTGTCTTGCTACTGGATCCCAATTATAAATAGAAAATCCGACTAAGTGTGCGTCATCTAGTTCTACTTCAAAATCTTCATCCCAGTCAAAATTTAGAGCCCCCGTTTTTGTAGCCGTCCTTGCTTTGTTAATTCCATCAGAACTAATTACACAATACAAATCTCGCATAATAGTTCTTTTTGAGGATTTTAAACCATGGCCACAAAAAAGCTTGATATACATCAATCCTTCAATTCCTTCTTTTTGTTCTAGGTCAGACGATTCCATAAAACATTTGTTGTCATCATCTTTCATATATCTTTTAGAAACTTTTTGTACTTCCCTGGCGCTATGCGGGTGAAAATCTTCAACTCTTATTCGTAGAGGTTCTTCTTTCAACTGGTCACGCTGTAGGCTTTTCTTCTTAGGCTTTTTAATTCCACGGGAGTCTTCCAAGTACACGATTTCTGATATTTGAGGAGAATCTCCAAAAATTTCATCATTGGGCAAGGATAATTGATGACGAAGGTGGTGATGAACCCGCTGAGTTTGACTTTGTGATTCCAGTAACTCGGACGGATGTGTTTCAACTTCTCTGATATCATGAGCATCGGAATCGTGGGACATTGGAATGTCAA
Organism: Hirudo medicinalis; assembly: GCA_011800805.1. Taxonomy (NCBI): domain Eukaryota; kingdom Metazoa; phylum Annelida; class Clitellata; order Hirudinida; family Hirudinidae; genus Hirudo; species Hirudo medicinalis. The sequence continues at coordinate 405,240 of MPNW01000064.1, forward strand.
CGGTTTTTGATTTCATACTTGTCGAATGATGAGAGATTCTTGATGGCTCTTGATCCAAACTATGAGATTTGCGTTTTTCTAAAATTAAAACAAAATCATATGAAACTACCTAGATTTATGTAATCATTTCAACTGATTAAATAATTTCCCCATTTTTCGTTCGCAAACCTGGATCAATAGTCGGAGTTGTTTGACTAGCAGACGATGTAAACTTTTTTTTGAGCAAGTCTGAAGTTTGAGCGGCATGCTTCTTATGTTTGCTGAACAAATTTATCACATAAAATTTCAATTTGAAATGATTTGGAAAAATATAAATCGATTAATCAAACAAACGATTTACTAACTCCAACTTGGATGGTAAATGACTCAGATGAGAATGGGCTACTTTCTGTCGTGATTCAGAGAGGGCAATCTTAGCCCTATCACGACCAGATATAGGTCTAGTTCCTGTTCTAGAGAACATCTCAGATTTTTCTTTATGAAGCTTTGATTGCAGACGTCGATCAGAAAGCCATGATTTGTACTCCTCTGAAGTATAGGAAGCGCGTTCAGTCGTTTCACCTTTGTTAGCAATATCAGCAGTTTTCAGCTTTTTTTTATCCTCTTCCAATTTTTCCAATCTCTTTTCAAACTCCATTGCATCAATTTTGATATCATTTTTTCTTTGCTTGTCTTCAGGTAAGTCTTAAATAAATATTTGAACTCATGAACGTTTTAATAAAAATTTTTTTTAAATTACTTTGTTTACCAACCTTTCATATTACCATTTTTGTTCCGATTGTTATGATGGTTGAAATCTCGGAGATCGTATGATAAGCGATCAAGCTTGCGAAGCCAATGTTTTAACTGAGTTGGATCATCGCCGTTGCTAGCCGAGCCACCATTTTCAATATCAGCTGGTAGCGAATTGCACTTGCCTCCATTCATCAACAGGCCTGCCCCTGTAAACAATTTAGTCGATGGCGAAGATGTTAAGATACGGCTAACTTTTCCATTGCCAGTCTGAAGAATTTCTGAGTCTGAGCTGTATCTTCGCCGATGGGGCATGGCTCGAAATTGTGCTTCTTTGCTAGAGACACTCATGCTTTGGTCAGATTTTAATTTCATTCTTTTCTTATATTCGAACCTTTCCATTAAGAAATCGTCTCTGTCCATTACTTGTTGCTCCACATGACGTTGATGGAGAGGCGGGTAAAAGGAAATGTACTTGCTTTGAGAATAGCGAGGTTCATATTCTTCGCGACATTGGTCAAAGCAACTGGGATAAGACAGGTTATGTTGCAAAAGGGGCCTGGAAAAAGCTTGGATTTGTTGTTGTTGTTGAAGTTCGAGCTGAAGTTTCTGCTGCAAAAGATACAGTTGTTTCTGCTGTTCTTCGATTCTACGTTCTAAGTTTATCTGTTCTCGCTGATGTTTCCATTTTTCCATCTGAAGTCTTGCAGCTTTTCGTCGCCTCGAAAGGGATCTCGAAAGTTCTCGAATACCCGCTAGATCATCATTCTCGTCCCTCTCTTTGCGATGAATTTGCTCTTGCCCAAAGGCCTCTAATTCATCTTCTTTTTCATAAATCCAGTCCCTGCTCTCTGATTTTAAAAGGCAATCAAAATATTCTCCGTTTATTTGGGCCTCGCTGTCAGAATAGTAATCGTGACTACGATACTTGCGAGATAACACCGTACCGTTAGTTCTACGATCTAGACTTTCTGCCTGAGGTTTTCTTCCTGGTTTACCAGTCCTTTTGCATATTCCCAGCCTCTCAAATACTCCATCAGGTTGTAAAGCTTCTATTCTACTTCTTCTGTATGGTTCGTGCGAGGGATCTTGGGTAGTATCGATTAACTTTCCTGGAAATTTATAACCATCCTTTTGAATGAAGTACAGATTGTTTGCGTCAAGTTCAGGCGGGGGGAATCTGATGTAATAGGAACCATATTTTGGTTCAGGAGTAAATTCTGTCACGTGAGGTTTATGCATTTGTTGTTCTTTAGAATATAAAGGTTGCATGGTAGATTGGTGAGACTGAGTGAAATACTGACGGCTTGAAGATACCTTATGAGGCATTTGAAGGCTAGTTTGATCAACCTGTTTTTGCGTAGATTTCTTGCTAATGTAAACCTATTGATGTTAAATGCAATAAGATTTATTTTCAGAATAAATTAATAACCAATTCTCTTGAAAGTTGAGATTCGATGAGAATGAAGTTAAATAACCTGGGGTTGTTGAGATCGGTCCTTTTCCATTTGTCTTGTGGAAGTGGGAGTTAATGGAAGACTAGGGCATGAAAGATTTTTGCAACAGCTGCGTTTAGTTCTCACAGTCAGCACAAGTTTGCTCGGTATAGACATAAGTATAACGACGTCGTCAAGGCAAACTCCCTTCAGAGACAATCCATCGATGGCTAAAATTTCCTCTCCAACTCTTAACAAACCGTTCTGTTCAACAGCGCTCCCAGCGGCTATCCGTGATATGAAAACTCCATCATTACGATCAATCCCGTTTCCTTCCCTGATATAAAAGCCTAAAGTCTGACCAGGTCTTTTATTTATTTCGACCGTTTCGACTGTAGTGTAATCAATATAGGTTTCTATAGATTTGATTCCCATGTCAACCTGCTGGGTAGATTGCTGTGGAATTTGCAATTGTAATTTTTGAGCAATTTTGAGTTGATGTTGCAACATTTGTTGTTGCTGCCCTCCAAATTTGTTTCTCACCCAATAACTACAATAAACGAATTATCTCTCTTTACTTAAAAACAAATAAATCTGGTCGGTAAACTCACTCTCTCTGCTGTCTTTGCCGCTTGCCATCGGCCGTCCGTCCTGCTCTATCCAGGTCCCTTCCCTGTAGGAGTGGCCTTCCACCAAATGCCACTGCCTCAGACTCCGGATACGATCTACTATATAAGTGTTTCGGCTGTTTCCCGGAAGCTCCAGTAATTGTTCTGGGTGCCGATCCACGTCCGGCATCCAAGAGAGAGCGATGGTGGGTGGCTTGAACGTCTTGCTCAATGTTGTCCTAAGGTTTATTTTAGTAACTTTTGTTACTAAAGATTTGATGAATCAAAGCCTATTATTTTGATTTATGAGATTTTTAGTTAATTCATACAAACATCCATAGATTAAAAGTATAGTCAGAAACCATGAGGACACTCCCTAATTTCGAGATAACTCAATAAATAAAAATTTGATTGTGGGGAAATTTGTGTATGTTGTGTAACTATATATTTGTGATTATATCAGAAATTTTCGCTATTTGGGGTTAAATTTCCACTCATCTCAAAAATAATATTGCACCAAAAAAATAAAATTGCATGATTTTGGCTTATTCAACTCTATTCAACCTATGCTTTTTAAGAGCTGGAACTACGCAACTCTTCTGTATGTCGTCCGAGCCTGATGGTAAAATAATGTGCTTCATCCTCTACATTCCAACATATTCGATGCATCATTCCAAAGATGAAAAATTATTCCCTGAACTATATCTCCTGAAAACTATAGCCCAATATCGATACCTGCCACTTGCCTGATGGAGAAAATAAATATACACCACAACCTAATTGATAACAACCAACATGGCTTCACTCCAGCAAGATCAACGTTAACCAATCAAAAGAACAAACAAAGGAAATATGGATACCATTTATTTGGATTTTCGTAAGGAATTTGAATTCTGTCTCTCATGTTAAATTAATGAACAAATTATCTACATATGGCCTTGGTAACAACGAGAGAGGATGGCTTAGAGTCTTTCTTAAATCATGGACTCAGAGTTGCCATCAATGACTTTATTTCCGACGAGATCAGTCATCAGTGGAGTTCCTCCTGGCCGACCCTATTTCTACTCAGCATAAATGACCTGCCAAATTTGTTTCTAAACTCCAACATTACCTTTCTGGTGATCAGTCCCCAACTCAGTTACAAAATTCGCTTGATAAGATATCGTAATGGAGCGACAAATGGCAATTGCAACTTACTCCTGAAAAACGTCTGGTTTAATCATTGGTTGGCTGGAAAAGAAGCTTAAATTTGTACGATTACCATATCACCTTCTGCGAACTGACAAGGATTGATATGATTCGACTTAGGTACATATTACGTAGGTGTATTTTAATGGATTCCTAATTCCGTTTTGCTAAACACATCGACACATTACCAAAAAGGCTACCATAATCTCCCGAATGATAATTTCTTTTTTCGCAGCTAGGAATCAAGATATCATTTTGTACTTACCATTCTCGAATATTGCTCTCCGGTATGGAAAACCCATAAAAAGTATCTTATCGACAGGATTGTACGTATCCAGAGGTGGTACCATACCATATCATCCGTACATGGCAAGACTCAGACTTAACCTACCAACTCTTGCAAAAAGTCGACTATGGGCTGACCTATCACTTTGCTTCAAGTTAAGAAATGCATTGCTTCCCTCTCTCTGCTAGTCTCAACATATTCAACAAGTCACGATTAGTAAGAACTGATAAAATCAGATGTGAAACTAATAAGAATTTCATTTGTTACCGAGCTGTTTTATTATGGAACTCTGTCGAAATTGTAATTTCCTCACCTGTTTCTCGTTTCGACTCGGTTATTCGTGAACTTAACTTATGTTAAGTGGTATCAATACCTCATCTACAAATAATGTTTTTACTTTTATGTGTTTGTCAACAAACGAATATATTTAATTTTTATTTTTGAGCTATGGGGACTTAGGTTTAGTTTATTGCTGTCATTACTTGTTGCTTTCGCTCCAATTTTTGCATTTTTTTCTTTTTGCATCTGTTTTCTTGAGTAAATGTACTCATGTCAATGAGTTATTTAAGATGTCATGTAAGAGGATCATCCCATATTTTGACCAAAGTTGATAATAAATAAAAAATAAAATAAAAATATAATGAAACATCACCAGATCTCAAATAACTTAACGCTGTGCTTTTTTAATTTCATTTCTAATATGATTTGCTGAAAATTTACCTTTTACCATTCTTAACAGGTGCCTCTTACTGACGAATCGTCATTCCCAAGGCATTTTTTTGCTCCACATCCTCAAGAGCTTTTAAGTAGATCGCTTGAGTTCCTTGGCAATTTCCCTGAGCGAATAATTTGCTTGTCTGAAAGCCTCAATCAACCCCTCTTCTTTGTCAGCCAATATAGCCATTTATAACATTGTAATTTTATAAACTTTTTTGTAGTATTATTTTATTAATGTCCGCAGCATAACTTGATGAGTAGGACAAAAGTTATTTTTTTAACTCTCTTTGGGTTTATATATCGATAATATATAGTGCATTTTGATTACAAAACTATCAAAAAATTAACGTTTGATTGGTCACAAGTAAGGTTATTAACGATTAATAATTTATTTTAATCTTAAAATAATTGAGGATTACTTAATAGTTTAAAAGCGAGTAAATTTATTAACAAATTGAAAATCGAATTTAATCCACTTATTAAGTAGTTTGAATTTATAAAAAAAAATTTATTAAGCCGGGAAAAACTAAAATTAATGTTATTGTTCAGATCACTCTGTTATTATTAATCATTTCATAGATTTCGACCAGTCTATTAAGCAGAATAACTTCTTCACACTGGGTTCATGAGTTGAAGATGCACGCAGTTTATTCGCAATGTAACCGGCTGTGAGTCTCTCACATGATACAGATGTGGCTGCAGTGACGACTCAGCAGTATTTAGATCGAGTTTTGCGTGTTGTAGATTTTTATTAGTAAGCATCTGTTCTTTGCAGGATATCATACCAGAAGATGTTGTAAATACCTGTTTCAAGATGATTTATCTGTCTTAACAGTCCTTTTGCTTCACAGCGTACACACCCTTTTTTTTAAATATCATCACCAATTTGTTTCAGTACATCCTTAATCTGCTGGTAGTCATGCTAGTGCCTTCGTTGCGTCAGCTCTGCAGGACCAACGCGTTGTTGTGACACGATTGAGAGTCAAATCATTGATGACGAATCAATGATAAATGTTTCGAAGTCAAAAGTTGATGCCGATGGGTTGAAATTGTGAAGAAGGCGAACAGCTTTTCAAAGAAGTAAAAAAATGTACAGCATTCGAGCAGCATTCTACAGCACTTTTCCAAACCAAGTTTACAGAATGTGTTGTACAAGGAATCCAGGATGCCAGACTGTTCTTCTCTCTGTCACTTCGGCTTGTAGACCATTGCACGTACCATTCATTGGAGATGCATTGTCGTAGCTTTGTCCGCGGCAGTTTCCCAGTCATGTATCTTCAAAAATTCCATTGGCATTGGGCATCTTTGTTTGCCATGAATATTAAAGCGTTACACAGGGCCATCTTTTTCCATGTACCTCAATACAAGGGCCAGGTGGACAATGTGGGCTGCATCCGGTCTAGAATTCAAAGAGATGGAGCAGTAATCATGTTGTCTTCAGACTCAGATTCCGAATCATTACAAGTCATCATCAGTCGTGGTTTCTTTTGTGGAAGCTCTGGCTCTGCACTCATCCTCCCAACTTATTACAGTTCTTTTCAACTGCTCAAGATGTCGAATGATTTTATATTCTCAACTCTGTTTTGAAAGTCGCTTTTAGTAAAAAAAATCTTTAAACACATTGAAAATGTACACCTTCCCATCATCAATAATGTTATCGCCCACTTTAAAACCAAAATGGTTACGCAATTTACCATTAACCTAAGAGTCGACCATTTTTGACGGTAACAATAACAAATTAAAATTTCCTTCGCAACTAAATATCGACATTGTTTCAGTAAGTAATGAAAAAAAAATCAAAATTTAATCGTAATAAAATAAATTAATCGTTAAAAATTTTTATATTATTGATATGGGCAGCCCTAAGTCATAACTTATTTAAAATTTTACACTAAGTTTTGTGGACAGCAATAAAATGGACTGGACAATAAAATGATGTAATTGTATACTGAGTGATACTTAGAGAGTTATCAGGAAATTATGGGGTATCCTCATGGTTTTCGTTCTGACTGTAATTACATAATATATTCTTTTCCAGTTTTTATTTTCGTTATTAATATTAATTTATTTAATAAATTTTAATAAGTTGTGTAAGTTGTAAGTAAAATTTCAGCTTAAACTCTTAAGCTTCTAAATTGCCCCTGAAATAAAATGATTAAAAGTAATTTATGGCGGTAGAAAATCTTAGCTCGCGAGTGAGCTATGATTTGCACTCTTAACAAAAAATGCAGCAAATGGTATATTGAATAATTAGGGTCATATTAATGGGGACAACGTTTTCATTATGGCATTTCTTTTCTAAATGATTGAGGCAACATTTTGTGAATCATACGAGACAATACAAATTTATAAAATATATGCTTTCTCAATCGTTGTTAAGGACTCACTTTTTTTCGTCCGCAACAAAGCATCACGTGAAGCAGTTGAAGTTTGAGGAACCAAAGTTCATAATACCTTGACAATCACATGGCAATTATTCTTTCTAATCCGATAAAATGAAGTATCATAAAGCTATTCAAAGTGACAAGATATATGATTTCTGAAAAAGATGTGCCACTGGATTTTTTGAATTAGAATCTTGAAAAATTGCAGAGAGAGCTTAGAGAAGTTCGCCCTAGTGAACAAAATGCTGCCGAACTTTAGAGACATATCGCTTGCTCCTCAAGATTCCTCATGATGTCATTCTGTCTTGAGCTGTAAACCGATGGAGAAAATCAAAATATATATATCAAGAGGATGATTAACGTATTTTGTACGAATATAACACGCACACGAATAACGTTATAATGTCCAGAATTTATGTAAAAAAGATGTTTATAAAACAAACTTACGACTACACATCTAATCACGCACTTCAAAATCCATTAAAATGTTAATAAATAATCATTTATTTCATTACATTAAATTTGTGTACTTCTGATTGATTCCTTTTATGGCCTTCGGCTTTGAATTGTTTCATTGGAACAGGCAGCCCATCAGCGGGAATACATCCCTTCGGGCTGTCCTTTTGTACAAAAATTGTATAAAATTGACCACGGAATATTTGATGGATTGTCCAATTTCATAATTATATAATCATCTTGTAATAACTCAAAGAAAAATATTATTAATGCTTATTTTCAATAGCATTTCTTTAAACAAATTTGTTACAAGGGATAATTACGTAGAAGGATCAACAAACGCAACCCTTTGAAACAAAAATTGAACAAAATGCAAAATGTTTAATAAAAGAATCTGGAAATAAAGTATATTGTGTACTTGGTATTTAGTATATAGCCGATCACCTTGAGGTGTTTTTGAAATATCTGGAACATACTGCTATAACACATTGATTAATTTAATTTATTTGTTTTTATTATCAAAAGATAATATTATCTGTGATGTATGGAAATACAAATTATATTAGGCCTAATTTATTTATTTGATTAAAGTCCGTTGCATGACTGACTGTTTCTGTGCATTTATATTGCTATCCACTATTCATATCGAAACTATTAATAATTAATATTAATATTTCACTTCATTTTAAACAGTTTATTATTTGGTTCCACCATTAGCGGAAACCCTTGAATGCCGTCGGAGTTTTTTTTACAAATTCGAATTTTGGTTTGAGTTTTTCATATGCATAAGATGCCCTCAAGAAATGAATAAATAAATAAAAAAAATTTTGGCTGGGTCTTGTTAAAACGTAACGACAAGCTTTAACTTAATGAATCGAGCGGAAGCAGGAGCCTGTCATCCCAATATTTCTACTCGCAAAGTCTCCACAATTTCAAATTAAGAATGCGGAGTAGAACTTAAATATTTTAAAATACGTATATATAATACAGTTAATTTATATAATTTTACTGATTTCCTGATAGGTTGACTAATTTCGCGAGTGCATTAAAACCTCATCACATCCTTTATAAGCATTAACAAGATTTCTTTTCAGTGACTGCATTATATGACTTGATTCTTTTTCATGAGGACAAAGATCCTTCAGCAGTTGCAGTAATAAAATTCACCATTGCAGACTGAAAAGGAATCGATTGGTTTTTCTTCACTAGTTTAAAAGTTCTTACAAGAAGCTCAACAACAAATATTTAATGGTATTTCTAAGATTTGAATTAAAATTCGTGTGAATTTATTTTAGCATGGCGTTCGTACGGCTATAGCACGCAGAAGGGTGAGAGGTAAATTAATAATAATAATAATAATAATAATAATAGTTAATTTATAATGCGCCATTTGCATAGCGTCAGAGGCGCCTGCATAGCGTCAAATGTAATGTATGTAGAGTTCAGAGAATGAGTCTTCGAAGATGGCTGAAATTGCCGAAACTGATCAGTCAGCCTTAAGTTCTAATGAATTTCGCATTTTTGAAAGGTTAGTGAAAAGAAACGTTAATAGAAAATGGACTATATACACTCCCCATTAATTTCCTATTGAAATGAAACCCAATTTAAATTTCAGAGTTTGTCGTATCCGATATAGTAGTTGTAGATTAACAACCATTGCATAACTAGATGCTCCAACAACGGGGTTCGAATTCATGCAGCCATCTTGAGAGGCGGTAAAGGTCTTAGCCATTAGGCAAGTGAAACAAGGTTGTGAAATGCCATGATGGCATGATGCCTTCTGAAAAAAATCCATTTGATTTGCAACAATTTAAAGGCCTCAGTCTGTTCCTTTTGTGTGGGATTTCAAGAACTAAAATGCAAATGAGGAACCATGATGTCTGATCCCGTTGTAAACGGCTGTAAATGGCGAAATCCCTCTCATTTGGAATCGCTCTTAAGGCTGACAAACCATGGGAAGCTATAGAAAGAAATTCATTTCCAGCAGATTTAGGGGGGAGGGGCAGGGAGGGCCCCGTGATTTCTTAAAAATAATGACCCTCCCGCCAAAGTGTTCTAGATCCGCTCCTGATTTCGAGCCATAAGACTCGTTTATAGTTTCGTACTCTTTTTCTTCGCAATCTGTTAATCATTCTTATTGGATTGCTGATGGCTATTGTGCGGAATCTGTGAAATCCGATGGTTTGTGTCTCTATCAGAACCCCTGAAAACCTGAAAAAGTTGTTTTTCACAAATAAATTATTGTGATTATCTCATAAATTTTCGTCAAGATATTTTCACGCATTAATTTAAAAACTCAGAAAACGTGATTTCGAGGCGTCCAATAAAACTGTGAAAGACACTTTCAAAAATCATCGCAAATAACTAAAATCTCTATAGGATTCTATAGGATTTAAGTCTGGGGAATAAGCTGGCCAATTCATAACTTTCAAATTTCTGCTCTGGAAAAATGTCTTCGACAACTTGGAAGAATGGATCGGGACATTATCTTGCTGGAAAATATAATTTTTTCCATAATAAGCTTCCCAAAAAGGCAGGAGAGGATCTTCTATACTTTGATATGCTGTCTCCCATCCAGAAAGGCCAATTCAGTTAATCCTTCATTGGAAATTCCTCCCCAAATCATCACCGATCCTGCTCCATGATTTCGGCTAAAAAATGTTTCTTTTTCTGAGTCATGTCAGTAGACCATCAGGTCCATCCAGGTTAAATTTCTTTTCATATAATATTGCCCCAGCCATCTCCGTTGGAGAGCATGGTTTTGGCCCATTCCACTCTTGCCAACGCTATCCTCGTCTATGCAAGGCTCTCGCTGGCCTTCTTATGCCGATCATTATTGCCCAGTGGAGCGACTAGTACTAGAAATCTTAATGAAGGTTTGATGTATATTTTAAACCCTAAACGTTTAAGTTATTAATTACACTGGACAACACTTTTTTGCCAGAATATTCCGATGGATAATTATACATTATGACTATGAATATGTACATAATTAATACTGTATACAAAAAACTTTTTAATTGGATCATCATGTTTTCGTATGAGTTCTTCGATGCTATCACATTCTATAACACAAGCTCTCCCATTTTCTACTTTAGCTCCTATCACCCCGCATGAGTATGTGAAGTAACATCTGCCATCACAGCACATGACTCTGATAATGATAATGATTCAGCTACGAGTATTCCAGCACTATGATTCTCAAATAGTTTCTCTTAAGTTCTTTTTAGCATCATTCCTATGGTACCATGTCTATTTGAGAATGGCGTCTCCCTATCATAATCAATGCTGAAGCTGTTACTGAACATTGTGAAGTCTCGTTGGATGACACCAATGCTAATTCTAACCATTGGCATCAATTCTATTTCCGATGGGGTTTTCATTCGAAAGTATTCTGATGCTCTCACCTTCAATCACATTCCGATCTATTGCCAAAGTGTTTCATCTGCCAGCTGGTAGAATTGTAGCTCTAACGATATTAGCAAATACCATACCATACCATCACACTGGATTCCAGCATAGCCTGATGTAAAGATAACTATTAGCTTGATGCCATGAAGCATGTACGATTCTCGAAACTTCTCCAATTGTCATGTAGGCACTCTAATATATTTAGGTTGTGGCTCTATTTCTGTAACATGAATAACATATCCATCATTGAGTTGGACATTATTGTTAATTGTTATGTCTCTGTATAATGGATTATTAGCTACTAGCCATCGTAATGCATCATAAATTCGAGATCAAGATATTGTCTACTCTTGTAATGTCAAGATTTTCCAAATGCTCGGAAAAGGCACTGCCTGTCCACAAAATCTGTGCTATCCAGAGACCTGAGAGCTTAATGATCCTAATAAATGGTACGATGCTTGACAATTTGCGGTGTTCCTCAGGGATCGGTTCTAGGTCCAACCCTCTTCTCAATATATACTGCGGACCTGTCAAGAATCATCACCAGCCATGGGCTGCAATCACACTTCTCTGCCGACGACACGCAGGTCTATGGTCACTGTGATGTCAACAACGTCGCAGGGCCTTCCACGCTGGTCTCGGCGTGCGATGACGTCTACCAATGGATGAAATCGATTCGCCTACAACTCAATTCAAACAAATCAGAAGTCATTTTAATCACAACCGTGATCGTAGTCACCAGTGCCCATCTGCGCCTGTACGACTGGGAAATGATTGGATTTCGCCATATTCCTCAGCTAGGGACCTCGGCGTCTTCCTGGACTCCGACTTGACCATGTACGCTCATGTCGGCCATATAACATGATGTTGCGACAGATCCGAGCAGTTGCATCATACCTTCCGTCGTTCGCGACTAGAACACTTGTCACCTCTTTAGTCCTTCCTAGCTCAACTACTGCAACTCAGTTCTGGTCGGGCTACCCAAAACTCTAACTCGTCGCCTGTAATCCGTCGTCATTGCAGTTGCCAGGGGGGCATACCAAAACAGCGAAGGACCAAAATATCGAAGCCCGTAAAACCAAAATATCTAATACCCTGTACCAAAATATCTACGACTACATACCAAAATATCGAAGGATTTTGATCCAAAATATCGAAGGATTTTGATCCAAAATATCTAAAGCCTTACACCAATATAGCGAAGACCCCTGACCAACATAGCCATAGAAGCGCGGAAAGTAGGAGCACGAGGTGATTATGAACAATAAAATATTAAAAAGTGTCTCAATGCTTGAATATAGTTCCATCAATTTTTTAAATTTAATTTTACTGTTTTATGTGCATTTTGTGCAATACATTTTTGAAACTTTGTTTTAAATTTATAAATTGAAAAAAATAATTTTGCTTTCACGTTATATAATCAAGAAATTATAATTTCCTTTTTCGGTCAATCGCGACGAGAACTGGTTAAGATATGGCTTTACGTTCGGCTTGTGAAAAGTTTATTACCAAGAGAATGTATAGTTTTATGCGAATATTGCGAAGGATGGATGCACCTTAAATGCACGAACGGTAAGAATATACCACGATGTTATATATTTTCACTAAAATCACTGTATTAGAAGTTATTATTTTACTTTCTTAGAAATTTCATCGGAGAGTTATAGGGAGGCAGTTAAAGAAAAAAAAAGCACATTTAAATGGAAATATCAAAGTTGTAGAGTAAAGAAGGAACGATTGGAGGATCATGAATCTAATAAAGATGGCATTCCACCAATTATAGAACCTTCATATAAGGAACTCATGGGGAATGGAGACATTTCATCCATTAACCTCCAAGACGTCAGCATGGATAGAATGGAATTTGAATAATTCCAACTCATTGAAAACGGTTCAAATAAAGTAAGGCTGTTCTCTTGAGCTACATTGGCTTTAAATACACCCTCAGCAGGAAAACAAAAACCACCTCATATTGGAGATGCTATAAGCAAGCTAAA
>MPNW01000064.1:418488-430467 GCA_011800805.1 Hirudo medicinalis
GCACCACGTTTCCACCTGTTTCGTGGTCATGTTACAGAAAATATGTGCGAACCAACAACGACTGCGAAAGTTGGCATAGTCGCCTCAACAGGAAAGCAGAAACATCGGGCTTAAATCTATATAAACTCTATGATTTGCTTCATAGAGAAAGTCTTCAAACCACCCTGACATTGAAACTGTTGACTGACAAAAAAATGAACAGTGTTGGCAAGAAGAGATTTTGTGACTACCAACGGTATGTTGCAAGAAGCATGGAATGACTATGAAAATGCCACTATTGATATTCATGATTGGATGAAAATATGTAGCAGTTTCTATTCCAATAAATGATATTTCAAAATTATTTTTGTTATAGGCCTTCGCTATTTTGGCCTTTTAGATATTTTGGTTTTAGACCTTCGCTATTTTGGTCTGGATATAAAAAGGCCTTCGCTATTTTGGTGCAAACCTTCGCTATTTTCGACCGATCCCCGTTTTGCTCGCACACCTTTCGCTATTTTGGTATAGACCCAGTTGCCAGGCTTGTGATGAGAAAGCATAAATACGACCACATCACCCCTATCCTCAGTGAACTCCATTGGCTGGGGATCGAACGCAGGATTGAATTCAAAGTGGCACTTCTAGTTTTCAAGTGTCTCAAAGAGATAGCCTGCACGTTTTTCACCCGAGTCTTTTTCTTTGTTCTCTTTCTTTGTCTAATCCAGCACGTTTTCCTTAATTTTGTCTAGCCTTTTCTAATCGTTTTTTTCGTTGTGTAGCAACGGTTCGAACATGTAGTTCGGTTGTCATTGCTTATTGCTACTCTTTATAATATATATCCATATATTGTTACACTTAGAAAACGAAATCTACCACTACTAACTCGTCGCGAGATTACACACTAAAAAATGCGACCTAATTAAATTGCCAGCCATAGGCCTCCATAAAGGCTGACATCAGCCTCAAGAATGCCCACTGGCTAACAAATAGAGCAAATTATAGGGATGGCAAAATTATTTTATTTAACTGTGCTAACAGAGCCCTACCACTGCCTAAAAGTGGAAACATACTACATTGTCATTGAGAATACAATTGAGAATATTTGAGGAAAGTTTCAGAACGATTGGATATCCGGAAGTGGTGGAAAAATCGATTACAAGATTTGATGCGTACACACAGAACGAGTTAAATTAAAGCTTGTAAAAAAATACCCTTCACCCACAGATTTTAAGAAATTTAGATAATTCATTTTCATACTAATATTTTAAATATATCAAATTACATAGTGAGTACTTATTTGTATTCATTTTTATCCTAATGCATTTTATTTTAACAAATCTATTGACTCATTCTTTGGACTTGTTTATACTTGTATATGATGTGATACTGTTATTTTTTTGATTGGTCAATTCTGTCACCTGATATTTTCTTACATAAACTATGCATAGGCTTGAGATCGCTCATTACAATTGCTCATTTCTTAGATTATAAAGACATTGTTACAGTGCACAATGTCTAGAAAGTGTTTAACTGATTCGGATTCATTCAGTTTTATTTGTGGTGAAAACCTCAGAGAAAGAACTAACGTCTTTGATAAAAAAAAAGGCATTTGTATTTTGGTATAAAAGTGGGAGACAAAAACAAAACATAAGTGTCGTTATTCGTTGTTCCGTTATTTGCGAGGTTGGCTTAAAGGTACACATTCATCAATGCCTTTTGGAAAAAACAAAAAGATCATTCAACTGATTGTTATTTTTGCATGACTCAAATATCAGGTTTTTCATCAAAATTAAAACATTGCATAAAGTATCCTAATATACCTTCAGCAATTAGACCTGTACCTCATGATGGCATTTTACCTTGTAGGAGCACATGCACACAACACAAAGATGTGAGGTCACTGAAGAACTTCGGCCTTATTGTGCTCCAGCACACGTACCAAGCTTCAGGCGTGCAGAACCAGTGATCGACCACAAATCCTTTGCTACCGCCATCAAATAATAATTGTTCATTAACGTACGTTGAGTAGCTAAGTGAATAGGACGGTGCTCCCGGTATTCGCATCCGTGCTGCCATCGGGAGAGGCGGAAGTCTTAAGACAATTAGACCATGCGGGAGCACAGCCACCGCCATCCTTCACGAGAGTCTATGTAAGGAACCAGGCGGAGCTACTCTCTTCTCTACTTTGTCCCATTCATCAAGTTATGCTGAGGACATTAATAAAATACTACTACTCTCTTCCTCCGGACTCTTCACTTGTGACGCTTTCTTTTCCTTCGGACTCGTTGTCTCGCTTGATTCTTACTTGATTCTCTTGCTCGTTGCTTACTATGTGATTTCCTTTCGAGTGTTGTTCATTATGTGGACTCTGTTTATGTGAATGAAATCATATATTTATAATATGATTGGTGTTTTGTCAGATCCGCAACAAACTAAACAACCGGAAAATTGGAGTTGATTTACTTTCGTGTTCTCATAAATATCCAGATTATTTAGAGACTTCGTCAGTTTATAACATTTCACAAGACGGGGTTAATGATCTTTTAAGAGATTTTGATTTGTCTAAAGCAAAAGCTGAGATCTTGAGTTCACGGTTACAACAATTGAATCTTTTGCAGAAGGGTGTAAAAATGTCATCTTTTCGATCACGTCAAAGAAAAATGTTGGAATTTTTTGACGTGGATGGCGATCTTGTATTTTGTAATAACATTGAACACAAAACAGAAGAGTGGCATTTGTTCATTGCACCATAATCACCCATCAGAATCCTCTGGCAAAAAAGAGTGTTGTCCATTGCTATTGATGGAAACTCTATGCGAAAGCTATAAACGACAAGCAAAAAGAGTCAAAGCATAACTTTATTAAGTACTTTTGACTATTATTTAAATTTTATTCCATAAACTAAGTAATTTTGGTGATTATTAAAAAAATGAATTTCTCATTTTTTTTTTAAATTGGAGGGTATAAAAAAAAACCAATATCATAATTAGAATCAGCACATCTGAATTTATAATAATCAGCCATTTTAATGGCATAAAAAAATCTTTTTTTTTGACTTGTTGTCCATTGTTATTGGACTTGGAAGCAAATCAAACATTGCCTGAAGTCCCTCTTGGTATTAAAGGTTCACAACTTTTCAAATGCGTTTATTAGGGTGCCAATTTAAATTAAGGTTTGCTTAATTGATTGCTCTCATTCCCAGATTTGTTTCTTTGCACAAAAATTGTACAATCAATCATTGTTTACAGGTGGCACAGCAACCCTGAAATTTAAATAAAAGCATTAAAGACTGAGTACACTCAAAAGTGTTCAAACGTGACCTTGCACAATACAGAAAAGTCTTATTTCAGCAATGATTGATTTCATGGACACAGCAAACTGTTATCACCATTTTAACCATCTCCGGGGCAGAGACTTCAGAATCAAAGAAAGTGCTTCTTATTCCCACAAGTGCTTCTTATTCAAGAACCATAAATGGAGCATTAATCTGCATATGCAAGAGTCTTGTTAAGTGTATTAATAGCAACAAGATCAATTGGAGCTCAATTCTTAAAATTCTTAGTCCTCGGATATTGAGGACATGCAGATATACAATGCTATGAGACACGTCTTCACTTTGAAGGCATGGAACTGTTGTGGTCCAGACAGTGCAGCAACCACCAGACGAAATTGAGAAAAACAGATTTTAGGGTACATATTATATTTGCCATCCAAAGTGTGCGATATGCTCTTGGAGCAATGATATGAAAATTAATTGACTCATCACCAGTGGTAATAATTCCTTGTAGTTTTCTCAGCTAGAATTCTTATAACTGGTGCCAAAATAATGGATAAGTCTCTCATTTTGTGGTCCAACAATGACTACAAAAGACTGATCACTGGCATTGCCATCAAAATTGCATCTGTTTAAGCTTTAGAGAAGACTTCAAAGAGTAGCAAAACCAACCAATTAAAAGATTGAAGATATTTGTTACAATGAGTTCACTCATGTTATGTCTGCATGTTAAAGTGCAAGTAGCGCCTTCCAAAATAAGGTGCCTGATTTCGCTTCAATACCATTATTGTCAAAACAGAAAAATCTGAAACCTGTCTTTCAACGATAACATCAATAATAATTATAAGTAAAAAATACACAAAATAACAGAGTACCACAAACTACAGGTTTCCTGTGGTTGCCATCAATAAATTTCAGCTAAATAAAAGTTGATGAGACACACTGATGTGCCACTGAATTGATGACAAGACTCTGAATCTCACTATTTTTATCACTTGTCTAAAATCACTAAACTTTGAAATATCTTGAAATTTTTTCGGTTGCACGGTTATAAGGGGTCCAATATAAAGTAGAGATGGGAAAGAACTCAAAATTTTGGGTTATAGTTCGTTTAGAGTTCTTTGCAAATACGGGTTCTGTTCGGGTTCTTCAAACGACATATTGTGAAATTCGCAATGAAATACAACATTGTTCAAGAAAGATACATCATTCATTTTAAAATATTCCAAATGTATAATTAAGAAAAAGAAGCATCTCAAGTGCTGATGTGTTCATCCGACAAAGTCGGTTAATCTGTCGGTTAGCAAAACACCACATATTGAAAATATGTTCAGTTGGTGGGCTGGTAAAATGAGAAAGAACCTTGAAGTGTGGGTTCTAGCTCGGGTCGAATTCCCAGTTAATCTGAGTTCAGTTCTGTTCGGCTTTTTGCAAAAAAAAATTTGCAGGTTCGGGTTCTTTCCCATCTCTAATATAAAATTGTGGGTGGGTGAGTTGGGGGTGAAAACACAAAAATGTTATATTTTAATTTTTACCACAGATTTCACTAACACCCTAGTGTTTATTTGTATCATAAATATAAATTTTCCAAAAGTGGACGTTCTCTACAGTTTAATAATTTCGAGATGATTGCTCATCCATAAGTCGTAAACAGAAGTACTTTATACGAAGCTTGAATACTGCCAGGTCACTCATAAAATTAAATCAAGAAACTGGTTCTTGTTAACAAAAGAAGCTATTAAAAATACTTGCTAAGGGTGAAATTTGTAATTTTTCTGATCAGAAAATTTACATTTCGTGTAAATTTAATTATGTATAGCCCGCATACGACTACAACAAGCAGAGAGGGAATGGGTGAGTGCGTGGTATGTAAAATCGAATATAAAGCGAGTTTATGTAGGCAAAAATACGGTATAATTTGCTTGCATATTTGACACATTTTATTTATTATTGTTAATAAATAATTGCAGTTTCATTTGGTAATAGTTGCCTAGCGATTTATCCTAACATAAGCTTTAACATGGTAAATCTTCACATTGATTGATCGCCCTCTAAATATCATCCAAAAATCCTTTAAATGTGCACAAGTGTTGCTTTCCATAAAAGGTAAAAAATTAAAACCTGTGCAACATTGAATTAAAAAAATTTGTTTTTGACCACTCTGTATGTATTTTGCCGACATTTTAAGTGTCTTAGGCAGGAACGCAACACACAGAGCTAACCTGCGCGACAGACTGGCGCACCAATTTTTGTTATATTTAACAACTAGCAATAAATTTGTTAGAGATATAAGATTGTATTTTACAGTGTCGAAACGTATTGTTACAATTAACGAATTCATTTGAGCCTATCCCGACACCATTCAAAGAGGGTAAGCAAACAAACTAATTAAAACATAAATGAGTCGTTTTAACTATTCCTAAAATCGGTTAAACTACTTATTTAAAAGATATCAGTTTAATTAAACTTGTGTAACTTTCCGCGTCCCTGGAAACAAGTCTGGTAATTGGCAGGACAACTAGGGTCAAGACTTTTTAGGAGTTAGAGGACTTGAGCGCTCTTGAAGATGGGGGGAAAGGTCTGAAAGTTTGGGTAAGATTAAGGCATGTTTCTTAGCAATAGAGTGGGAAGCAGGGTTGGGATAAAATCGATTTATGACCATTTATCCCGTCCGTGCGGGATTTTTACAGGGTATTTATGCGGTTCACATTTACAAGTAAGAAATTATTTTCCTTTATAAACTCTCTGAAACAAATGGCTATAAATAAGTACTGTTAGGAAAATTTTAGAAATTTCTCCAAGTTCTAACAATTTCTAGAAAGGTCTACTAATTAATAGAAAATGTCTAGAATGATATGGAGTATACTTTATAGACTTGTCTCTTCTGTATATAAAGCTCAACAGCAATTAGATCATCATTAGTCATTACTAAGTAAGTTGAAAATGAAGTAGTAAACAACTGAAAAGCAGTGAACAAAATGCCAAAATGACAGGCTGTATAACTGGTCGGAAATTAAGTGCTGTGTGGCAGGTCTTCTCAAAAGTGAGTGAAGGTGACCATCACGGATGGATTGAATCTTCATGGGGTGACCATTAACTGCTGCACGAATATGCTGTCTCCCGCTCTCAAATCAAAAGTATTCGCCAAAAACCCAGAATGAACGCAAATACCTGATTCATCCAAGATGAAGAATGGAACACGAAACACTTCGACAGAATTTACAAAGACGAAAATGGTGAAAATGGCAATATTGAAAGGAATATGAGCATTCTTTTTTTGAAGTAAAGTAAGGTTGGAATAGTTTTATTTTTTTAAAAGCTCTAGCAAATTACAATCTATTAATTCTCATTAAAGCATGATCGTATGTTTTATGCTCATTTAATCCGTCAAACAATGCAATCATTTTTGGGCGAGAAGTTAAACACAATTATGGTTATTTTGAGAATTTGTGATAAGGTAGTTTCACTCATGCGTTTAATAATTAATTTTTACGAAATAGTTACAAGTTCATCCATTAATCTTACAAACGACACGAAGGATTTTTTGAACCATTTTTTGTATGATGCGTTATAATTATTACACATGAATCATAGTTGATAAGCTAAGTACAAACATTGTATTTCAGAAAATAAAAATGGTGAGACGTAATTATGCTGACTGAATCAAAGACATCCCTAAATATTTTATTAAATTCTTTTTAGTAACTGAAATACGGTAAGTAGCAAATAGCAACTGATTTTTTGGAAAAAACCAAGCATATTTTGGCAGAATAACAACTTAAACTCACCAGTCATGCTGTCATCTTTCGCGTATTTTTTGTCCTAGTATATCCTCAGCTTTCAACGAATATCCACAAAATTTTAGTGAAGTTATTTTAAATCCCCCTTTATAAAGCATTTAAACAACACGTTAAATTACTCACTATTAATTATGTTCATAAAGTTCGTTTCTTTTCCACACAGTTCGGGAAAAGCTCGACAATGGTTTATGCTTTAAGTCTATCATCGAACCTCTAAAATTAATCTCAAAGAGTGCACCGAACAATTGTTCAATCGGCAGAAATATCATGTCTATTTCAATTCATATTTAGAGCACAGTTTAAAACAGCTAAGAGGAATCTATCTTCAGAAGCGGTTGTGTCCATCGTTTTCGAGGCAGGACAAGCTTAACGTCGCCTGTAAACACATTACCGCAAAGGCAACTTCAAATATTCCAGTATTTCAAATCGAAGTTGACATTGCATCCCATTAAGCGAGACAAGCAAATATTTTTTATTTAATAGATGTCCTTAGATTTAGAATTATGAACACACGATTTGCCTACTACTTTTTAGATTTCTATATTTAGGTTCGTCGTAGCCCATGGCATTGTTTTTGTGCACAAACCAGTGTGTAACACCATTCGAATGCATTCCAAGCTTTGCGAAAGTCAGTCGTCTCCTTGTCAAATAACAATTATTTTCAACAAATTCAACAAATATTTTCCTTAAAAAAACTTACTATTAAGCAAAATGGAAAATATACATGAATGACTTACCTAAGCATACAACCCTTCCAACACCTAGCAGACAGGCAGCATAGATCACGTGATAGTGTACGTCGAACGAGACAATAACGAAGACTCATGATCTCCGAAACTCCATAAAACCATAAATTTTAATAAATGTGAACTGCTTATTTCTTTAAGATTATTTCTTTATAAACCTTCGAGTTTCGTAATAATGCAAATTCAAATTAAATCAAATTAGATTTTTTAAAGTGAATTAAACATACAAGTTGAAGACAATTTCAGTTATCATTTCTTGTGCATTTTAATAGTTGTAACTGCTCATTTCTGATGTAATAAAGAGCAAATTAAATTTTAAAAATTAAAATATAAAATTAATCTTTTTAAACGTAAATTTTAAAATGTTTATTCATTAATGCATGATACCGAATTTTTGATTTATCTTTGTCTTGGTCGAAATTAACAGAATTCGATAATCGCTTGTCATCTTTGCCTCCGAAATGGTTAATTGGGAATTTTTGTAGAAATTAAGTTTTACACCATAGAAACTATTTGCATGCGTTTTTTAGCAGCTTGATAAAAACTTATCATTTACTTTGAGTCAACATTTGCAGAATAACTTTCCAGCCTTCAGAGCAAAAACCAGAGGGCCGGCATATTTTAATGCCATCGACGATGTTGATTGTCTTTCCAAGAGTTTTGTGCTCCATGGGTATTAACACTTCTATTTCTTCTAATTATGAGGTTGTATTGAAGCAATTGTCAAGGCCATTTCTTTTTTTTTTTAGTGCATCAAAGAAGAAAGACGAAGTGACATGTAGTCACCCATTAGAATACTCAGAAAAGACTGTTTGTTTTGAGAGTCTTGCTTAACTTGAATATTTCTTAATGTTTGCTTTAAACCATTTATGAAATTGTGACATTTTAGTATCATGCCAATTTGGAGGAACAAGACTTCCTGATGTTGAGAAGCATACAAGGTCTTCATGCTCCTCTGCGGCTTCAAGTTGAGAGAAAATTGGCTTCTCGAGTAAAGAAATTTGCTTTTGATGACGTTTGGATACCATGGTGATAGTTAATTCATGAAGTTAGCTGTAGATAATTAGAAGCTCGGATTAGGAACTATTGAATTAATTGCTTCATTTATGTTTTAAAGGATAGATTTATTCTGCATTTCAGGTTAAGCGTTTGGATTGTCTTCCTTCTTCAAATGTGATGATAAATACCCTAACAGGGAAATTGGATTCTATGGATTTTCAAGATGTTTTTAGTGGTAATTTGGTCATATTTTATACATATTGGTGTTATTTATTAATGATTTCATTATGCTAGGTCCAGTGAGCTGTGAAATGGTTGGACAACCCCACATGCTGATGGAGAAACAGCTTGGAATTTTGTAATCTTCCAACTTTTGGATATTTGAGTTTTGTTGGATATAAAAACAATAGTTATTCTTTGAATGTTGCATGTATATAAATTACATGAAAAAAATTCTCAGCAAGCCATGTGATTTGACTTTTTCCCAAGCCCTATTTAGTATTTAAGACAGGTTAAATTTTTTTGGGGCCCAACAAAATTCCTTAACAAATAATCTTTAAAAAAATTGCTTAAATTTTTTGTGAGCCTTTGATCTGAGGAGGAGTAGTGGATTAACTTTTATGGTCACAAACTGGATGAGTTAAGAATTATTGCAGATGAGAGTTGTTAAGTCGATATCAATATCAACTTTTACTATCAACTGAGTCTTGCCATGATTAAGGAAAAAAATTGCAGATTTGATTTGTTATGTAGTTTTGAAGGAACTGTTCAAAAGTCTGGGTCAAGTTTTTAGTCATTTCCCTGCTGACCAGCAAATCAACAGTTAGGAGATCTTGCAGGAGAAAATGTGATTGTTCCAAGTTTGTTAAGGCCTTACCAATGGTTAGAGAAGACAATTAACCAATACATTAGAGCTTGGCTTGGACTCTCTGTGCAGGGGTTATTTACCTACCTATTTGGGGTTGCACACCCCCAAGCAACCAGGAAACTAAATTCCAAGTGATTTTGCCATTACATTATTGATTGGTACATGTAGCGACAACGGCATTGACGAGTTCGCTACAAAGTTTAATTATAAAAACGGCAACGATGCTCCGACTGACAACATAACTGCTGGAGTAGCGACGTAGCGGGAATAGTAGGAGAGAGAAAGGAAGAATGCCTAGAAGAACTGTTCATTAACGTCCGTTGCATAGCTAGATGATTAGGACGGTGCTCCCGCAAGGAAGAATGCCTTGACTTAGCTTCTTAAATAGCCAGTCAGGACAAAGGAGTATGTCCACAAACAAAGGATGTGTGCCTGGTAAGTCATCGCTGATAGGGTTAGGATCAGCACGTGATCGTGATGGATGTGCGATCCTACATACACTTGCATCTGCTGTCTGTGTTGAATGTCAGGCTCATCGAGTTTCTGGATGCACAAATATGTAGACAAACGTTCATTTTTATTTATATAGATGAACGCTGGTTTGGGAATTTCCCAAAGTTTTTCGTGCAAAGTTATATTTATGGTTATAACATAACATAAAATATGTGCTATATTATTTTACAATATAATATATTATATTTGTTACATATTATACATATTTTTATTATAATATAATATAGCACATACTTATGTTATGTGTGTTACTTGTTATATCATATGTAATATTGTAATTGCTACAAAAAAATTTAACGTTTGTGAATATGACTGTCCGTAATTTTATTGTCTAATGGGGGGTACAAAATCTTTTGGTCTTTTGCGCAAAAGAGGCTTTTCACTCTTATCAAAAAATGATTACATGCTGTTATCACACACACGTTGAAGATAATTCTCACAAAAATTCGTGACAACATTTCAACAAGAGATTCTAGGATTTCAAAAAAAGGAAACTTTGGGGTACACTTTTACTGTATGTCACCAATCACAAAGTGATTTTTATGTAGACGTTGGCTTGCGTAAGGGTTTAGCCCTGAGTCGCTTTCGTGGGGTCGAATAAAACCTTCTCTGAGTTTCGACCTTTTTGTTGGCTGGTTTTGTGACACTTGAAGGAATTAGTGCTATGCTGGTGGACTTCTTTGTGGCCTAATAGTCGGATTTCAATTTGTTCGATCTTTCAAAACATTCAACTATAGTCTCTGAGTCTTCCCCATTTTTAAAGGACAAAAGAAGTAACCTTAGATTATCAAAGAATCCTACTTCCTGCTTTTCTTTGAGGTCACGTGAATGACCTACAAAAGATGCCAAAATGGATTGTCTCCACCTGAGCGTGTACTAGACAATCCTCAGTAGCTAGTTCTGGCCTTGCAACTACTTTGGGGCCTGCTATCAGTGCTGTAAAAGTACAAGTAACGCCTCAAAATGTTACTTCAGTAAAATTAGAAGTATTTGTTAAAAAATACTTACTCAAGTAAAAGTAAAAGATATCAGCATTTTAAAGTTACTTTAAAAGTAAAAGTACTGAAGCTGCTTTTGTAATAGTCATTCGTCAACCAACTTTATGCTATTTTAGTGTGATCGTACATCAATCCATCACGTTTCAAACGTAATTATCTGAAGTAACGCACTAACTAATGTACTACTAAGTAATAACATCCACACTAATGAAAGTACTAAACCAATATAAACTGATACTCTTGCCGAAGTTACTGTTACGTTTTGTAATGTAACAAATTAATGTAGTGTAATGTTCAACAATAGAGGACTGAAGGACAAACGTTTGTTCTCGAAGAACCCTACAGTAAGGTAGAACAAAAAGGGAAAGAACGAAAAGTAGCAGCACCGCTAAGCAGTGTTATTTCAGTTAGGACTTTTCAGTTAGAGTTTGAGTTACAGTTAGTACTTTCCAGTTAAAGTTACAGTTAACTTTATACTGTCTTTCCAGTTACCAGTTACAACTTTCCAGTTATCAGTTATAGTTACAGTTACTTAACACAACTTTACAATGTGGCCATTTTACAATTGTGTACTTATGTAGTTATTTTCTTAACCATAATGTACAATCCAACTTTCATAGTACACAAATTGAAGCTGAACCACATGTGCAAGATTTCAAGTAATTCTAACATTTTCAAGCGAATATTGACCAGAGCATATTGCACTTATGTTCGGCCAATCCTTGAATATTGTTCCCCGGTCTGGAGCCCCCAAAACAAGCAGCTCATAACAAAGATCGAATGTGTCCAAAGGTTTTTCACA
>MPNW01000064.1:431287-452904 GCA_011800805.1 Hirudo medicinalis
AGTTAAAGTTATAGTTATAGTTATTTAGGCGCGGTCAGTTATAGTTATAGTTACAGTTAACTGATTTGGTTTCTGTCAGTTATTAGAGTTTCCAGTTACAGTTATAGTTAATAGAATTAACACTACCGCTAAGTGAATATGGGTGTAAAAGGTTCTAAATATTTACAAACAAATATTTAAAATGTCTCCGCAATAGTTACAGTCGCATGTGCTTGCTAACTTTTAACATGATCAACCCTCAAATAGTCTATCACTCATTCTGGTGCGCAGGCTGCTCAATGAAAGACCGGCGCAGCTGAATAAACGTTCAACAGCTGCACTAGCTGGTAAAGGAGTGTTCAAGTGGATGAGGAGTTTCTTCAGGATCTCACTTCCAGCAATGATGTTCATGTCATCTGACCGGTTCTGAAGATATTGTGTTATAATTTCATCGTCAGACATAATTGACTTTCTGCGATGGAAGAAACTGTCTTCTTCCCCAGCGTCAGATGAATAAGATGATCCCGACTCAACCACCATCGTTGCAGTAGAAGATGCGGCAAACAGATTTTTCAAGTGCTGAAATTAATTAATTAGAATTCGAAAATGTATGAAAATTATTATCAAAGGTTATTTTTCTTCATGTATACAGTATCATTATATGCAGTCAGGACGGAAACCATGAGGAAACCCCATAATTTCCTAATAACTCACTAAATATAAATTCAATATTACTCAATTTTATACACAACATCACTTTATTGTATACAAAACGACCTTTAAAATTTCAAATAAATTTAATGAGTAGAACTTGTAAAATATGCAAAATAGCTTTTTACGGCCGCTTGAAAAACTTGAGGACATCCTTACTTATATCCTTAAGTCCTCATGGTTTCCATCCTGACTGTAATCTTGGAAACCTTTCACAGAGGTACTTGAAATGTGGGGTTTGTCAATGGCTTTGACAAACTTCTTCATCAGACCCAGCTTAATTTGTAAAGGTTGTAACAAAATCTTGCTGGGTACCCGAAGTAGTGGATGCTGACCAATTTTTTCCCAGGCTCTAATGACTCTCGGAGGGGTCAATCTTTGTTAATGTAATGGGAATCTCTTGCACGAATATCCCATTCGCAAAGAAATCAGCAATCGTTGGCACTCCACAGACTCCTTTTTTTGTTTTAACCACCGTTGAAGATTTGTTGCACAAGTGTTGCGGCATATATGTGGAACCCATTTCTTGTCCTGATCTTTTTTGCATCACAAATAAAGTTGATAGGCTTTCTTAACCATAATAGTTATATGACGCTTTTGTGATATAAAAGACACTTCACCATAAATATAGCAAACATTATTTGCACTGTTTATACGAGTACGAGGCATTTCTATTCACTTTATGTTTTTTTTTTAAACATACACTAATGAAAAAAAAAGGACAACACTATGATTTTTAGGAATAAAATAACGCTATTTATATCATTATATATGATACAATGCCATAATATATAGGAATATTATTCTTACCTTATATTACATTATAACGTGTGCACTAAATAATAGCATATCTTGAAAACTATAGCCAATCAACAATTTCAAATATCGTTTTCGTAATCAGTGATCCAAATTTATGAAAGTATGACATATTCATTTCTGAAGCATTTTGAAGCTATTTACCAGTGTAACATTCGGCCAAAATTTTCTCTTAAATAAATAATAAACAAGGTCGACTCTGATGACGATCATTGGAGGAAATAATGGTGATGATGGTGATAATAGGTCATGGGTGAATTGTTTTCTACATTTCCAGCTTCCAGTAAGTATTGAAAGAAACGAGACAAGTATCTGAAAATGATTGGAGACGTGTCGTGACAACAAATCACAGTTTTATCTTCTGAAATAAACAATATGCTATATTGGTATTATTTCGTTAGTTGTGAAGGCATTAACCCAGTCATTCCATGTGTTAAAATTCTATGAAGGTTTGATGCTAAATCAAGAAATGGCAGCCTAACATTTCGTAGGCTTTAACAATAGAATTTCTCAACTGGCTATCCGTATTCAAATTTAATCCCGCTCATTAAGTATGGAATATTAAGTATGGAAATCAGGGTAAAAAGCCGAAACCTCTAGGTAATCTGGACCGTAAGCTTCGTGTTGATTAAAAATTATTTTGTAAATTTAAATCTAAATCTGCTATTTATTTTAAAATAAAAAATTAAATTAGCTCTTTAAAATTATAATCAGGCATTAAACGGTAATTAATAAAGCAATATTGGTTTTTTATACATGTCCAAGCCGGAAGTTGAAAAATAAACATAAATAGAAATTAATAGGTCCCAAATAAGGGCGAGTAGAGGGTTCGTTGATGAGTTTCTTGAAGTCTCTTTTAAGATTCAGTTTCGGTTTTGGATTTTCAGACACGAAATTCGCGAAGTTTAAAATGACGACAGAAAACATTTACTTATTCATTCCGAATGTTATTGGTGAGATGTAATTTTTTTTGCTATATTTAGAATAATCATGTTGACCTATGTGGTGCTATTTGAAAGTTGAGAAATATTCGTAAGATAAGTAATTTAGTGGGAATGGCGTTCTACACGTTCTTATTGGGTAAACTATTAAACTTTTTTCAATTTTAAAATATTCTTTATCAAGATTATGGCTGAAATTCTTTTTTTAGCTTATTAGAAATCAAAATAATTTGAAAGCATGAGCAGTAAATAATGATTTCATTTGATCTTTTCCCAATGCCTGTAACTCCAAACTAAAATTGAAATTTTAAATTCTATCACTTTTCTCAATAACTTTACTTGAGCTATTGTTGCTTGTTGGCTTAGAAAGTTACATTCCTAATCCAAAGGTCAGGAGAGACTTCTTGATTTTCTAAAGATCTCAAACTTCAAACTATGATGAGACAGAAAGAGGACCACTTTAGAGAAAGAATGTGCAGCTTTTAACTTTGTTGACATGCTCAGTATGTTTGACTCATGTTAGATGTCATAAACACTGCACTTCAATAATGTTCAATCAAACAGGTCCTCAAATGGGAACTGTAATAAAATCCCATTAAATTGTCTGCTAGTCATTGTCCATAGAACTAAAATTCTATTGGCCACTGTAAATATACTAAGCCAAATGAAGAGTTAATTAATTGTCCTAGGACACAAGAGTATCAACAGGATTATATAAGTAGTTTTATCTAATCTGATTTGTTGACTGTGATAAGTATGAAAAGAGGTAAGGTGAGAATTTTCTCCAGAAAGATATTAAAATATTGGTCATTTTAGCAATTATATTCTTTTGATTTTTCATATTCAGCTTTTAAAACCAAAATTTGACAGTTTGAAGAGCCTATTGGATTTTAACAATAATTAATTTTTTTTTCTTGTTAATGTTAATATATTTACATAAAATGTAACCTTCATATATTTCTTAGTTATTTGCTTTGATCATTTCAAATATGAGTGAACTTGATGCTAATAAATAACTGCTTGCTTCAGGTTATGTCCGCATTATCTTGGCTTTGTTATCATTCTATTTAATGCCAACTGATTATGTATTTGCATCCTGTTGCTATATAAGCAGTGGATTGTTAGATGCAGTTGATGGACATGCTGCCAGGTATTTCAAGCAAGGTGGGTTCATTTTAAAGTTTCTCGATTCTTTCGTTTAATAAATTACAATCTTGCAAGATTTGTACATTTTGGCAGCCTCAAAGCTTGGATCCTTTTTGGACATGTTGACTGATAGATGTGCAACGATGTGTCTGTTAGCAGTGCTTGGAACATTTTATCAAAAGTGGCTATTTGCATTTCAGATGATTATGATAATTGATATTGCTAGTCATTGGATACATTGTCAAAGGTGATTTTTATTTATTTATTAAATCTCTCGAGTAGCCAGATATCCAATATGGATAAAATTAAATATTGGCAAGCAAATCACATGAACAAATTTCTTTGCCAAATAAAATTGAGAATAACAGATAAATGTACATCCAGCTTAAAAAGGAAAATTGCTTTTTATATGTAAAAAAAATATTCCAATTTCAAAAGTCACTTGCATTAGAACTAAGTGAGTAATGGTTTAGTTGGTGGATTTATCTGTGGCAATCCATTCTTGCTTGCTATGGTAAAATTGATATTTTGACATTAAAACTAAATGTTTATGTTTTTTCAGTTCTCTCTTGAAAGGAGCAGAGAGTCATAAAAAAATTGATTTGGCAAGCAATATTATATTGCATCATTATTATTCCAATAGTGTTGGTCTACTTTTACTTGAATGTCAAATGTAATTTAAATCTCATGCTTGGAATAATTATGTTTTGAACATGATTCACTTTTCTGCATAATGTAGCATAATAGTATGCATAGAATATACAGAACATGGTAACATTAAGAATGATTTGTTTAGAACTAATGCCTGTATATGTTATGACAGTACTTCATGGATTGTTTTCTTACAGACCATACTATTTTGCATGTGTTCTGGGAATGAAATGTTTTTCTCAATGCTCTACCTCCTTCATTTTACCCTGGGGCCAGTTTGTAAGTCTCATTCAACTTGGGTCGGAGTATGGGTTTTACAAAATTATTGAAAATTATTACAAAACTCATTTTCAGTTTCCATGGGGCCCATATCCTTTGGATTGTTTACTTTCTTGTGTGTTCTGAGTGCTCCAATTGCACTTCTAAAGACCGTCATCAGCTTGATACAGTTGTTTGCTGCATGTCAGAATGTTGTGTCACTGGATGTAGCAGAAAGAAATGCTGAAAAAAAGTTGAAATAATTGTAACAGAAAACAATTTTTAGGAAAATTTTCTCAGTAGGGCGCTTCTAAATCTGACATTTGATCTTTGTATTCTGACATTTGATAAATGTGTTCTTGTGCTTGTGTTTTGAGGAGGAGTTATTTATTGATCCAGCATTGCTGTTTATGTTTTTGCCTATTGTAATTGCTTAAAGTAACTTGGAATCTTAATTCCGACACGACTAATTATTCCATTAATGAATTTCGTGGAAGGGACTCGTATAATGGACTTTGATGTTTTCATTAGTTACGCGATAAACGGATCACATAGGTCGGGATGCTTATATTTGGAGTTCTGTTTGTTCGGAAATGGCGCTTTCACCATGAAATATTGGGAAGGCGCCTGCTGTAGTAACTTCAAGCCTTCGGAAGCGCAGGCGAGATCGAGCGATATTAAAAGCGGGGTGCCGAAGTTCGTTGTCTGGCTTCTACTTCTGTGTGAGAATTCGGGCTTTCAGAGATTCGAATTACTTGTTTTCCGAAGTTTGACACAAGTCTTCTGGTTTGAAGTATTTGCGTATCTGCATAAGATAATAGCTTAATGCCCGAACGAAGTAGTTACCGCATGGCTAGTCTCGCGCCGTTCGCTAATAACATTTAAACTGTTGGTGGAAGTGATTAATTATTTAAGTTATTTGCGTTTGCTGTTGTGCCAGTTACGTATGTGTTGTAATTAATTGATGAAATATTTAACAAAATGGTAATATTTTAGCAGAATAATTATCGGCATTGGCTTGACGTTGTTGATGTTGTTTGACCATTGCTTTACTTGCCTTATTACATTACATTTTTACAAAACTATTAGAATAATCAGGAATGGGAACCAACTTTTGGTTTTGCTATTCATAGTAGTTAGATGGATTATAATGGGTTATGCTGAATGTGAATGAAAATTTTAAAAAAATGTTTAATGCTAAAAGAACAGGAGCTGCATAACTGTTTGGGCTGTAGAATTTCATACATTTTTAATCTATTGCATTTCAGGTGGAGGTAAGATTGGCAATCATTTGGAATTTTGCTTACATGTTACTATGAACATTTATTTGTAACATGTGAATAATATCAATACGCTTTTTAGACAGTAATAACTAAGTAATAAATGATTTGTTGGCTTTGTAGAAAATGGCCTTAGAATCTAGAGAGCTACAGAGAAGTTTAATAAACTCTGAGCAAGGAGGTGGCGATGCCAGGCATATTGCTTGGGCTGAAAACGAAAACGTTCACTTGTCACATAGTAAAGATGATAAGAAATTAGTTTTGAAAGATGATGGATCTCCAGGTGTGACAGAAGAAGTATTTTTGGAAGTTGATGGAAAGTATGGCTGGATTGTGGTGATTGCATCATTCCTTTGTTGCTTTATGGTTGGTACTATGTTCATTGCATTTTCTATCCTTTATTTGGAATTTGTGGATTACTTCAATGCTGAGAGAGGTGTTACTGGCTGGATTGGATCTCTTTATCTTGCCACTGGAAACATTTGTGGTGAGATATGTTTTGTTTACTTAGGCTGAATTTTTAATATTTGTTAGAACAGCCTTTAGCAATTCTATTGTTTCAAGGGGTTGGCATGAGTCTCATCATTGAATACAGAGGATGTCGTTTCCTTATTTGGCTTGGATCCACAATATGGATGCTTTCATTTGCCTTAAGTGCTCTTGCAATAAACATTCCCTATCTTTATATTACGTATGGAGTTCTTGGGGGTATGAAACATTTTTGCTGCATTCAAAAGTTATATTGATAATTTTATGCATAGTATTGCGATTGAATTTAAATTTAATGTTTTTAAAATATTTAATAATAGTAATGTTGTGTAACATTTTCATAAATATTTCATGGTTTGATTTGTAGGTATTGGATTCAATATGGTGACCCTTTCAAGCTTTGTAATTGTTCAAAAGCACTTTCAGAAGTATAGGTCTTTGGCAGCTGGTCTATCTGCATCTGGAATTTCTATTGGGTCGCTCACTTCAGGCCCATTGGTTGGATTTTTTATATCAGTGTACGGATGGAGAGGGGCACTTCTTCTCATGTCAGGAATGGCCTTCAATTGTTGTGTCTTTGGATGCTTCTATAGGTATGTCGCAGGAAAAATGTCAAGATGATTTAATGTGGACAGCATGAAATTGTTAAAATAAATGGCAAGAGGTCTAATTCTTTGGACCTAATTTTTGCGATCAGGCCTTTAGTAAAATTTAAAGCACTCAACCCAACCTCAGAAGCTTGATCTTGATCCTCTCCATTGCAAATATGGTTATGCATCTTTTACGAAGGCAAATTGCTTAATTACCATTTTTTAAATGATCTTGAACAATACAACAAAACAACTGTTTTGAGAATTTCTGAAGAATCCAGAGGAGTGTGGAAAAAATCCTGGCAGAAGATGATCAAGACTCTTAGAAATGGAATAAATGAAATCTCATTTGGCTTCAAAGGGACGATTTTCAGCTTAACAACTTCATTAATCATTAATTGGCATGCAGAAGAAAAAAGCTGGATTTAAATTTGGTTTATGTGACTGGAATAAAACACAAAGAATAGGATGCACCTGATGTATCTGTAATTAGGTTTTAACAGTTAGGTTTTATGGGGACATTAATTCTAAACATTAAGGTTTTGACATTTTCTTTTTGGTAAATGCATTCAAGACAAGGTGCCTTGTCTATCTTATCTCCAAAGTAAAAAATGGGCAATTCTACAGTGTTTAATTTGCTTGAAAATTAGTAAAATATTTTCTTCTTATTGAACTGAACAAATACACAAGAAAAATTAAAGTGCTAGAGTATAAAAAGTCAAGAAAATCATCAGCCAAAGTATTAGTCCTAAGGGATTGAAATCATTTTATTTGGACAACCCATTTCATATATTACTGCAAGTTTTATGTCAATGAGGGTTATTGGATGGAGAATATCAATATTTAAAAAACTTTTAGATGAGGTATTTAATTCCACTAAAGATGTTTTAAAACAATAATAAACAATGAATAAATTGAAGGAGATTAAATTTGATGTTTGTGGTCATTGGCACTTTGGAATATTGAAATATTGATGCCACCAATGATCCCCATTCTTCAAGAAAGAGCACCAGATTGCATTATCCAGAATGGGAAAACATGATCGATTAAGGAGACAAATGAAAGTCTAGGTCTGTAATTTCTTCAGATGAAATAAAGCTGGATAGCATGATTTAAGAATTATCTACTTCTAGATAATTGTTTACCTAGAATTTATCCTCAAATTATAAAAAACAAGTGATGGAATTTATCATGTGTTCAACATAATAATATTAATGCCAAATTTGGCTTTTAAACAATTCTTTTGAACAATATTGCAGTGAAATCATGTTACTTGTAAAGATATGTAGTTAATACTCTGCATCAAAGTTCACTGACTAGTTCTCAGTGGAGTTTCTCTCTGTTTTGAACCATTTCAGTTTGCTTTAGGAGACCAACTTGAATTCTGGCTATGTTTATTAGCTTTTTCTTATTCTAGCCTGTTATCCTTAAACTTACTTATTATTCACAGAATTGGATTTCAGCTAATGCAGTGGTATTATAAATGTGCATTAGAGTGTCCCTTATCAGAACTAATTATGGAAATTGTTTGATTAAATGTATTTTTGAACTGAGTGAGAATTCTACAAATGACTTTTTAAAATAATAAAACAGAAATAAGGCAAATTAAGTAGAAGTTTGGAATGGTATCTTTTACAGTAAAATATTTATTTGCATTATTGTTGTACTATATGTGGTCTCAAGCATGATTTCAAAGACTCATGCAAGTACATTACTCAAAAAATTCTACAAAAATGATGCTTCCTAAACTCTTGGTAATGAAAAATGTTTATATTTCACAATAAGAAGAAATGAATAATATTCTTGCAGAATAAGTAAGTTAGTTCTTTTGTTTTACTTAATTAACTTAATAATTAAGTGCAAATTCTGTAAATAAGTGCAGAAATATTGTTACAAAAGTCTACTGAAAAATTCACAAAGTTCAATTTTTTGTCAAGAAACTTTATTGAAAACCAAATAAAATAATTCAATAATTTCAATAAGGTATTATTCCTGCTTTATTTGAAATTTATTAAGAAAATCTGGGTTTTGGTGATGTTTTCAGGGTTTTCGAGGCACTCCAAGTCACCTCTTAAATCTTTTTCAGTGTCACATTGGCATCCTTTGCCATAAACTGATTGAATATCACATTCTCAATTGGATCCAAGTTGGGGGAACATGCAGGCCATTCCACAAGTTGCATGTTGGATTCCTGGAAATATTCTCTGGTTGCTTTTGAACTTTAACATGGTGACTCTAGCCCAGGATGAAGGCTGGCATAATACCTCTAGGCCAAAATTTGAGCAGATTTAAAAAAAAATAAATGGCAATTTGTTTACATAAGATATGCTAATTAGCATGAGAGTTACACAACCCATTCAGCCAACTTCATGCCCCATCAGTTTTCCCCAGAGAACCTTTCTTTAGGCATTTTTAATCTCCTCTGTGAAGTCTTTGTAATTCCATTTAATTTATCCACTCCTGAATTATATTTTCCCCAAAACTGCAAATTTTGAATGTGATAAGTTCTGAATTTTGGTGTATGTTGGCTTGGTTTTGGCTAATGTCAAATGGCTAGATCTTATAAACATGCTTTTCCAGATAGAGACCATTCTAGATAGATTGAGCATAGATAAACTTTGATCCCATAGTCTCTTGCAGAATGTAAGGTTATTTTATTGTATGTTTATACAATTTAAAGTGGCATGGCTGGATATCAGCATTGCAATTATGTTCTTGTTACATTAAGCATCTTAGGTGTTTACTTTGTAAAAGTAAAACTTAAAACTGCAGGTCTCCTCGTCTTGTGAAATACATGCATGTGACAGTTGGGAACAAGGTGAATACCAGGAAGAGAGTTATAGTTGAAAATAAGAAGCAAGAATCTGCTACAATTGGTCTGCATATTCAAATAAAGAATCTTGTGAAGGGGCTGGCGGATGTGTCTCTCTTCAAAAATCCTCGATTCCTTACAGTCTGCTTGTCTACTTTCTTATTCAACTTTGGAGCTAGCATCTTTTATCAACATACTCCTAGCAGGGCTGTGGCCTTTGGAGTGGAAAGGAAATCAGCCTACTTTATTCAAACCATTGTCGGTATTCTAACCTTGGCAGCCAGAATATTAGGAGCTTCTATTGGCAATACTAAATGCAGTGATAGAATATTACAGTATGGCTTTTCTGTTATGACTTGTGGGGCTTGCCTTCTTGCAACAGGATTTACCAGGATTTACGAAGCCATTTGTCTTGTTGCAGGATGTACAGGCTTCAGTGCTGGTTTGAATATATAAATAATATAATTATTAAAATATTATTGATGATTGTATGACTAACTGAACTTATTTATAATGTAATAGTTAAAATTTTGCACATCTACATTTTCTTTTTTCTTGATACTCTGCCTTGGAACTCCATTGGATCCTCAGAGGAGTTTCTCCCATCTTCAAATGTTTCAGTCCTATGATTCTCCTTATATTTTCAGGGACACATCCATTGATCAGCTGGATGTCCCAGCATTATATTTGGTTACAAGAGGCTCTCATTGGCCGTGTGTTGATCATTACTGCCTGGACTGGAGTGACTCTGAAAGTTCTCATTGGCTTTTTTATGTCGCTTACTGCACTGCTTGGGAGCCGACAACCTTTGACTATGTGAGGCTCTTTTTGGCCTTCTTGTATCGATTTGAATCCACCCCAGTTGCCTATAGCAGCCACGAAAGCTCTCAGTGGCTTCTTCACACCATGTACTTAATATATGCAAACTGGGGCGGCAGTCAGGAAATAGACATTTACAGGACTCGGCAATTGGCCTTTATTCGACTCCATTTGGAAGGTAGCCGATAGTGATTTGCGAGCCTGTTTCTCCCGACAATACCACATCTCTCGGCCCCATCGTTTCAATTGATCGTTGACACCAGAGATCGACGGCTTTCTCCGGCTTTCCTGCAGTGGCTTCAGAAGACTTCTTCTGGCTTCTCATTTGCCAGATCCAGAATGAGGCCCTTCTGACCGGCGTTACAGCCTATCCTCCTGGCATTTTGTTCACTGCTTTTCAGTCTTTCACTTGTTTACTATTTCACTTTCAACTTACTAATGATGATCTGATTGCTGTTGAGTTTTTTATAAAGAAGAGAAAAGTATAGAAAGTATATTCTACGACATTTTATAACTTTCTGTTAATTAATAGAACTTTCTAGAAATTGTTAGAATTTTCTAGAACTGACTAGAAATTGTTAGAACTTGTAGAAATTTCTAGAATTTTCTTAGCAGTTCTTATTTCTCTTGTAAAAGAAATAGGGTACTCCTTTGGATGCTGGCACTGAATGGTTTCTTGTTTCCTCACAACTCCCATCTCCTCGAGCTAAGGAGATGCCAAGCAAAAGGGCGTTTTACCTATCTGCTATTTAACAATATTATGCTGTCTCTCACACCCACAATTTGTCTTTGTTTGATGACCTTGAGTCCCCTGTCTCGATCGCGAATGTTCTTCAACAGAGGTACACCTGCTAACTGCCATTCTCCAAGGCGTTATTCATAATCAGTTGTCCATTGATGGTCCATAATTCTCCCCCTCCTTTCAGCTGGGACTATGGGGCATGATTTATTTTTTGGACTTTTAGCAGCTTCATTTTGATCTCAATCAGTGAGCTAGCCCAACTGCGACCTTGTCTATCCAGTGGTGCTGTGGTGTAGTTTCATATCTACTGTATTTCAATCTCACATGAAAAACTGTTGAATGCAAAATAAATAATATATTGAATCTTAAATTAGGTAGAATTTAATAAAATTAATGCTAATTGAAGCTTGAATGAAATTGTTCATTTTCAGGTCTTGTTATGACTATTCAAACAACAGTTCTGACTGATATTGTTGGGATTAATAAAGTACATCGAGCTCAAGCCCTCCTCTTGGTATTTATGGGCATTGGAGCTCTTATAGGGGTGCCTCTTGCTGGTAATATATTCACTCAATTTAAGGATTTTCTTTTTATTATAATTCAATTACGTAATTTAATTAAATAATTTATTGCTATTATGGGATGTGTTATCTTGAAATTTAGAAATTGTTTCATTATCTCTTTCCTTCTCTCAAATGTTCTGGCTTTAGTGACAGATAAAAAAAAAGGATATGATTATACATCGTTGCATGCATTTATTTGCATTCAGCTTAAGCTGTTTGAATTTGAATTTGTATCTGAACCTTTTGAGAGCTTCCTCCAGGATGCTCTATCAATCTTGTGATGTTATTTTTGTAGTCAAGGCTCAGATAAAGCAGAAAAAGCAGATAAAGCAGCAACTAATAATCTGAATACCAATTTATTAACAGGCAATTTGCTTTAAATTTTTTTTATTGTGACTTTAATTTTTTAAGGTATTATATATGACCAAACAAAGAACTATGACTTGCCATTCTACATTGGGGGAGGTGTGCAAATACTTGGTGGATTTTCTATGGCTGTAGTTCATCTGTTCATGAAATTCAGATCACCATCCAGAGAACTGACTGATGCTACTTCTTAAAAGTGTAGCTACAACTGAGTCACGATTACTCAGAATTTATGATTTTGTTTGTTGTATATTATCGCTTTGCCCTATATACACACACTTAATGAGTCGTTTGTGGTTTTAATATTTTAAGAGTTGTGCTGCTCTTGTTGCTAATGCTTGTATACTTTTATTGTAGTTATGTCACTCATTAATTCATTAACGATTATGTTTTCAAGATAGGAAAATTTTGCTATGTGACTTTTAGGCATTGAACTAGATTATTGGTTTTATGAATTACATGTATTGGCATAAAATGTTACAAAATGTCCAAAATCTGAAGATTCTGATCTATAACATGTAATTATATATATTATTATATTAACTTGTCTGATGCACCTTTGCATCATATTTTATAACACATCTTGTTGTATTCATAAAATGCAGTTTTCTAAGAATTTGAGCCACATTCTGTACCAATGTTAAGACTAATTTTGTTTCTCGAGAATTCAAGCCATAATCTCTGCATTCGTCAAAGTCTGTGATTCTATCATGGAATCTATGGTTCAAAATTTATAGAACTCCAGCTGACCATATAGTTCAGGCACTGTTTTGGTAATAATCATTATCACCATCATCAGGTAAACTCTCAGTTCGTAGAAAAGCGTGCTCGAAGAAAGAGGAAAGGGGAAAAGGAGGTTGTGATAGGTTTAAGAATATGGAGATGAAAAGAATGATGCTCTGCAAAAGCAAAATGGACTCAAATGCAAACCACAGTCCTGGGAGTCTAGAAAGTACCAGAAGAGACTACAAAGAACTTCAGAAAAAAAAAGCAGCTCAAAAGAGCAAAGAAATTGTACCCACGACAATAGAAAGAAGATCTCAGTCCCGTGGAAAGAGATCAAGAGACGTATTGCCAACCTTTGGCGCGCTGAGAGGATCGGACAGAAGTGCCAAAATGTCTTCAAAGACCCGAACAAATTTTGGATAACGTTTCCTCCATAATCAGGTGAATCAGCGTGGAACGGTTGGAACTGGAGGAGTATCCCGTCAAAACATATGGTGATGTTGTTCATAGCAGAGCATTGCAGGAGTTGAAAGATATTCCGGCGGTCCCTCCGCCGACCAGTTCCTTCAACGTGGCAGCCCCGTTGTTCGAGACCAGGAAATTTGTGAGAAAGGCAAAGGATTAATCAGAGGAGTTCCCTACTTGGTTTACAAGTGATGCCCAAAGATCCGTAATCCAGATCCTTCAAAACTGCTCTGACGGGTTCGAAATGAGGTTCACCACAAGAGACTTTACAACAAAGTCGCATTGGCAAGGGGTGCGTCACCTCTCTCGCCTTTGTACTAGCGATTCAAGTCATCCTCAGCTTAGTGTATCCGTGCATTCCAGAAGCGCACATCGGTAAAGATTTGTTTATGCATCCTATCAAGGCCTTCATAGATGATACCACTCCCGTTACGAACAGACAGAAGACCATGCAAAAGACTGGACAAGTTAAACGACCTGCTCGAGTGGTGCAAGTGCAATATCATTAGTCTTAAAATATGATAATTAGTTATGCAAAGTTCATAATTTAGGCCCTCAACTTGCTGGTACTAAGTTCATTCGCGATTGTTATTTATTGAAAATCTTATTAACAGTGAATACTTATATTCGCAAACATCTCGATGAGTTTAGGTTTCATTTCCTTTAATATGTTTTATTTATCTGAGTAGATGCCTAAATAATCACTCTGAACAAGTTGTTGGGACTGCCATTTGCCTAGCGCTCCTTGCTAAGGCTGATTGCGCGAGCTGGTTTGACTCACCATGGGGTTATGTCACCCTTGCTTTAATCGTCGCTTTGCAGCCTGCTAAATTAACTTGCATGTCAAATATCAGTATCGGACTTTTGGCTACTACTTTTTTTTTGTCCTATATGCAATGTCAAAGGAGACTTTTTTGAGAGAAAATGTGAAATGGAGCTGGAGTCATACAGAGTCGGTTGGAATTTAAAAAAAAACAAAAATTAAGTCAGATCCATCTATTATGCAGGAATAAATGAAACTCTATTAATTTCTCCTCAATCTCCAGTATTGCTAGATATCGATAGTATCGATTGCGGATTTATCACCTTCTCCTCTCGACGCCCCTGTTCGACCAAAGCTACGCCTGGGTGTTACAAGCAATTTCCATGGCTGGAATACTCGATAAGCCAAGATGCCGTCTTTTGTTTCAGTTGTTGATATTTTAACGCCAATATTGTGCTACTTGGTAAAACCAGTGTGAACATTACTGTTGACAAGGGAGTTACGAGGTGCGAGGATAGAGCGATTAACCCTCATAGAAATCTCTGAAATTGACAAATTAAAGTCTTTAAAGGCCTTTATTTGTCCTTTGTCAATATCATTAAGTCTCTTTCCAGAAACAATTTGTAATGTAAACTGTCGGGTACACATCAAAGAAATCGCTCCGCATGTCATATGCATTCACTGTCATGACCATCGTCTGAACCTAGTCAATTCGATTAAAAATATATCCGAGACCGTTGACATGTTTTCCATCTGGCAAGCGATCTGCGTTCTTGTCTGTTAGTGGTCCAAAACTGTTTCTTCGAGCACAAGTTGAGGCTAACTTAAAATTTTTGGAACTTGAGAGATTGGATGAAACCTGATGGTGTTACTGATACCGCTCAGTAAGTAAAGTAAAACTTAGGAATTAGCAATTTCAATGCTAATGTCCGGAAGCCTTATCATTACAGAATATTGATGGGTTAGCGACAGCAGAAGCTCAGTATTACTGACAAGAATCCGTTCAATGGCAATTTTTCGCAGTTTTCTTGTGGCTGAAAAGTTGCTTTGTCTGAAGAATTGCAGAGACGATCAGTTGATTACATACGTGCTGAAATGTTCGTGCAAACTAAAACTGTCCGGCCTATCGCAACACAGACACTTAGACAAGCATAGTGAAAGAATCTGATAGGAATTCAAATTGAAGTCCCACTGAATGACCACAACTTCCCAAGAGAGCGCAAGCGATATCCAAAAAGTTGTATATTTCAGGGCTATTTCGTGCTTTCAACGACTGGTAAGATGATTGAAGATGCTCAGGACAAATGTGATTCAATACGCACTCCGCATGTATGGACAATTTTATTTCTGAACAGTATGCTAGATTCGCATTCGGATGCAGCATTTAATCCAAGTCCCAAACACTTTTGACGCCCAGATACCACCAACGAGCTGGTGAAACTTTGTCCCAGAAGTGGCATTGGTGAATGTATGTT
The DNA here is from genome assembly GCA_011800805.1 of Hirudo medicinalis. Classification (NCBI taxonomy): domain Eukaryota; kingdom Metazoa; phylum Annelida; class Clitellata; order Hirudinida; family Hirudinidae; genus Hirudo; species Hirudo medicinalis. The sequence continues at coordinate 446,880 of MPNW01000064.1, forward strand.
TAATGATAAGCTGTCTCTGTGTGGCGCAATTAACTGTGGTCACTTCACTTACTTCTCCACGATTAAAGCGTAGCACACAATACTTCTGGGGGCAAACGCATCTGACATTTCAACAGCCAGCAAACCGCGGAATGAGGTGGCCTTGGGAATCGGACAACCATCGCTGGCAGCACTGCTTATCTGGCGCAACCCCCCGCCCAACCAACAAGCTGAAGACAGCAACTCAAACTAAGCTGCTTTATTAAGGAGTGCTCAAAAACTATTAGCTTCAATAAAAGTAGAGCTAGGTAAGTAAATCATACATCAAAAACTTCATGAATACATGGATATTCAACCAATTACAATACGTCTTCAAAAAATATGAATGTGTTTAGCCAAAGATATTAACCAGAAGTGCAGACTCTGTTTATGCTTTTAATGATAAAAACAGACATGCTTAATCAACAAAATAGTTTGAAGCAACTTTGAGTATGACACAGATTCTCAGGTCAAACACCCTTCAGTCCTCTTCCTCAGATTCTAAAAGTGCAAAATGATTTAAGCTAAAACTAGATAAGGAGAAACTTTGATTCACTACCTTCCTCTGCATTTTGCAGCCACTGAATGAAGTCCTTCATTTGCTCCAGAAAGATAGTCTTTCCCTTGGGTGAATGGGCCTGTTGGAACCATTTCAAGATGGCATCTTCCCCAAGCACATCAGCTGCATATTATTAACACCTCATTTACAAACAGACACAAAACAAATAAGCATTATAAGAACTTACACTTATAAAAAAGAATAATTATCTTTTGGAAAACTTTTATGAAATTCATGTTATCATAACAGTATTCCTGGATCTTCTGCATTAGCAAGAGTTGCGACTTGCCAGCATTTGTGAGAGCTAAGAGAAGAGGAGCATATTGCTTTAGATGTCGAACAGCCTGATCTCCAACCAGATCTGCTTTCTTGTTCCATTCCACAGAGTTCATCAAAGTAGCCCATACCTATCAGAAAAAGATCAGATATATATTTTTAGAGGATACCAAATGCTATTTAATAATGAGCATTCATACCATAGCAACTGTCTCATGTTCTTGCATGCCAGTTCTTGACATGTGGTCTCTGACAAGCGCTATCATCTGCAATATAAGAAATGAGCATTGAACAAATTCAATGATTGAATATATGCACATCACGTGCCTCTTTGATTGGTTCCTCATTCCTTATCATTTCTTCTAACATAGTCTGCACACCTTTCTTCATTTGAGCACTAGCTCTTATTCTTTGGAATTCCACTATTGGCTCAAGATTAGCTGCAAGAAAGGCTTGCTCAAAATTTTCCTGAGTTCTTTTGTTCAGTGGAAGAAGTTCCTTTAACAATATTAGGCATAGAATGTTTAATAGGCATTTAGATAATAAAAGTAAGCATTAACCAACCAAAAGTCTGCTTTCTAAGCCACATTTTTTCAAGGCAGTGGCTAAACCCTGGATATCTTTCTCCTGCAACCAACTTTTAAACAATACCTGAGCAAAGTCAAGTGAGAGGCCTAAAAAAAAGTAGAGTGTCTGATAATATGAAATTAAAAATTAATTTTAAAGCACTCCATCATACCATCTTTTACAAGGTGAGCATCAAAAAGTTGTTGTAGAGATGATGGGCTTCCAAGCCCATTTGACAGGCATATGCCGATAACTTTGGCCAACTTAGTACGTTCCTCCTCTGTAAATCCTTTCAGGAAAAGGATAAGCTAAAAGGACAAAAACAATGCTATAAAAATGAAGTAAAACAAAGAGAAATTACCTTTTTCAGCTCATCGTCAAAGCTCTTTTCCAAATATTTATATCTTCGGATAAGCTTGTAAAGTACCTATAAATTTACCAATTAACGCATTGTTACAAATATTCATTCATTTATAAAAAAAAACTAGCCTCATAATGGGTTTTCAAAGCTTCAATGTTATCCTCCTCTCTGAAAACAGACTTCTTGAAGATGCCAATATTCCTGTCGCTAGCATCTTGAACAACAGACCCTCCAGGTGCTATTATAATAATTTTTTCCAAGAAGAAATAATGGGATTATCAGTGAATAGCAATAAAACTTACCAAGGATACCACCAGCAAACAATATATCTAGGAGTGTTTCAGCGTATCTGCGGTAATCAAGCTTAGAACCAGATGAATCTAAAAACTTTGTTATCTACAACATGAGCAAGTTATTAGATTTGCTATGATGTTAATTATACATCAATTTAGATAATTACTTGATCTATATCACTTGCTTCATTAAGGCCTTGCAAAATAGCATCACGAAAAGCTATAGGATCGTACTTTTCCTTTTCATCTAAAAAGATAAACCCATAAGATAGTAACTAATAACTAATAACTATAAAACACAGGATGTCCAGCAATTACCCCTTTTGCGGGTCTTGATGCGGTGACCTGTCAGTGAAGGCTTTTCTGTTTTTTGACTCATACAAAAGTTTGCTGAAGATCAAAGTTTTAAGATAAAAAACACAAATGATTTGTGCCAATCTGTGACTTGAACAATTTTAAACTCAAATCAAATATAGCTTCATATCTAAACATCATGATGCTAAATTACATTAGGAATGACAATTTTAATTTATATCTTGCGGATAACTAATTGTCTACACGATTGAGTTACATCTAAACTTAACTGAGTCATCAAACCTATCCGGAGCTAAAGCGTTCTAAAAACCGAAATCACACCACAGTCGTTAGTAATAAATAAATCAGATAAATATCAAACTTACGCAGATTTTTAGAGCAAACGAATCTCCGCGACAAGGAGTTGTATTGGAGAAGTAACCTTTATTCTGTTAAAGATGTTTCGACTTAATAGGCCCGCAGGAAATGTTACCAAAGATAATAATAGCAAAACGTCATGATAAAATTTGGAATTTTGTAATATATACAAATAAAAATTTGTTTTATTAAAATTAATCTAGGATACTTTTAAATTATTGCATTAAAATATAAATTTAAACTTTAAAAATTTATGAGAATTTCTGTCCGGATGCATCTTCATCATCCATCTTAGATGAACTTATGAAATCCTAAATTTTAAAATTAATTTCAATATCAATTGTTTAATTTCACTTAATAATATGAAGTAAATAAGTAGACATTAATTATTGCATTAAATACAACATGTTTGTCCTTTGCTTGGAAAGTTTAGTTTTTGAGTGTTTTTTTTTTATTCGACTATTAAATATTGTCTATTGCTAATTTGTTCAGGTGCCTTCTACTAATTATGTCAAAAAAATTAAGGAGAGGGTGGTTTGAAAAAGTTTTAGATTATTTGACTTCAACAATGTTATTTTTTATGATAAAAATCCTAATTATGACAGATGGATTTATAAAAATTACTGTTAGTAATTGTAATTACTAATTGTTAGTAACAGTTACAAACTATAAAACTTGTGTTTACTAATTTTTTATCAACTGTATTTGGTTTAACCCATTTTGTTGAATAGTGGACTGACAGCAGCTAAAACAAGCAGGTTCCCCTTCTAAGGTTGCCAACTCTCCCTATTTTACCCGGAGTCCCACGGAATCGGCTTTCAACTCCCGTCTCGAGATGCAGATCTTTAAGTCTTTAAGTTTTTCAATATTTTCAAAATTTGTTTAAGAAAATAGTAGCAGTTGTTGAAGTTTTAATTTTTGTTTTATTTATTTTGATAAAAGAAAAAAGATACCCTGGTAGCATCGTATTTGAAACTTAATTTCTGCAGTAACTGACTATAACAATCAAAATTTACTTTCGAAAACGGAAGTTCAAGTTAATTATGATTTTGTTTGTGTGAAACTAGACGCCAGACGCCATAAAAACTTTTGACACGTGCGCACATTATCAAATAATAATTTAGATTTTAGTTTTAATTTATATAAATAAAAATAACAATTTATTAAAATTCACATTAATACTATGAAGAAAAGCAGCAAACGGAAAAACGAAGTGACTGAAAATGGATTCTGACTCCGAGAATGATATTGATATAGAATTAAATGTTAGCAAGGACAAAGACGATGTTAAAGGCAAAGCCATGCCTACAAAGAAGAAAAAATATTATTGTACTTTTAACGACAATTGGCTGAAGGAAGATGAATTTCAAAATTGGTTAGTGAAAAAAAAATATGTTCGAATGACAATGTAGACAATGTAGATGGCAGAGGTGCAGTTTTGAGCCATTCTGCCATAGAAAAACATAAAGCATCAATAAGTTTGCAAAGACATAACTCTATTATTTCAAGTTTTTTGAAAAAACCAAACTCCAAAGAAGATGACTTGATAACTGCCGCTGAACGTACATCTGTTTAGCACAATGTCAAACATCACCACAGTTTCAATAGTTTAGATTGTGGCATCAAATTATCTGCAATATTGTTTATTGATTCCAGTATTATCAAGAAAATGTCCTGTGGTCGCACTAAAAGTTCTAGTTTAGTGGAGAACGTTTTAGCACCCTTTATCCCGGGTTCGAGGTTGTGTGATTTGGCAACCCTATCCCCTTCTGATGTATACCTCATGTTAAATACCTTGCTGTGTTGCCAGATCACGATTGGGTTGTAGCAGCAAGGCAAAAACTCATTCCATCGGTTTATTCAAGAAGATGGTCTAGGCAAACCTGAAGCTCTAACTTATTCTGGTCCAGCTTACATAGCCATCAGGTCAAGCAAGCAGTTAAAGTCATCAGCCTATGCTCATGGACCGGATTACGAAAGTCTACTTGAATTAGAAGAATTCGACCTTCTTTGATAAAAAAGGATGAAGGCAATAAGTTGGTCAAACCTGTTATTATGACTGGATGGCGGACCGAATGAAAATCCAAGATACCAAAAAGTTATTGATGTGGCAATTTGTCATTTTCTGAAGCACACCCTCGGTGCATTGTTCATTGTAACAAACGAAACGCGTCCTCTTACGTGTTCTATCTACCTTTCTGTGACTGCTGCACTGCTTCTGTGACTCGCTCTCTCTCCATTTCCATCCTGCTATCTTGGATTATAAGTCCTGCTCTAACCGATGAGCAGGACTCGGAACATTTTTCTAAATGGTTCCAGCCTACAGAATGACGGCCCGTCTGAATAGGACTCGCATTTCCTCAAGCGTCAGTTCCGCAACTGATTTATCGATTTCATCTTGAGCTTTAAACTTCCTGTTGGTTCTTAGCAATGGTTTAACTTCGCGGATCCTGATGCCCGCAGAGTTGTTTAACATCCACTGCTTTGTTATTTTGGAGACCTTATACTCCTCCATTATGGATTTCAGAGACAGTCGTAACTTTGCTCTCTTGCTATAGAGGGCAATAGAAAACATCCTTAGAGATAGCCCAAGCCATGATTTGATGCATCTGTTAGCTTTCCTCGCTAACCCTTAGACTGTGGGCGAGCCGATCTCATAGATCGTCAATGGCCACAGCAGCCTTGGAAAAGGCACAAACTGGAACAATCACAATTTGAACCTTCCCTGCCGCATTTGTGCCTCTCCGATTAACAGCAACCCCTCAACAGCCTGACTATCGCTCTCTTGGTCATTATTGATGGGGGAATCATTAAAAACACGACCCAGGCTTTTTAACCGGTTACTCGGAAAATCGTACCGACAGGGAATCATTAGAGTAATGTCCCCGTCATCGAACGTTTCCGCCCAAACTCCTTACGTTCTCAAGGAGTGGGCCAAACCCGTTGATCAGGCGGATGTCCCTATCTGTTATTACCCTATGTTAGCCATCTTCATCGCCCATTATGTGGTTATCGACTAAAGAGTCACGGCGACCTTTGCACATCGATACCACACAATGCAAATCGCTCATTGACCCCAACGAGGAAAGCGAGGTCAAAAGGTCTATCACTAACATGGAATACCAAAGATGGATTTCCGAGAAGATAGCATCTGTAGGAGCACACGCACACAGCACAAAGATGCGCGAAGTCATTGGAGAACTTCGTCCCGCATGTGGCCAGCTTCGAGTGTACCAAGCTCCAGCAGCAGAACGAAGAACTTCGTCCTAGACGTGCAGG
>MPNW01000064.1:454258-469144 GCA_011800805.1 Hirudo medicinalis
CTCCGGACTCTTCACTTGACGTCTACCCTTGTTTAGGACTCTTTCTCTGTCTCGCTTGATTCTTAATCTTGTACTCTTACTCTTTGCTGACTATACGATTTCCTCTGAGTGTTGTTCATTCTGTGAATTCTGTTGCTGTAAAATAAAAGCCTGTAAAAATAGCAGTTGCGTTTTTAATTTGTCAGATCCGCAACACGTCAACGAAGAAAACACGAGGAGATGTGAGGCAGAAACGAGAATTCAAAGAGAAAATCATCAATCAAAAAGAGCAAAGAAAGTGGAACTGCGAAGGCAACAGTATGCGAGAGTTCAGCAAATGTTTAGAAAAAGTTCAAGTTTGGGAGCCCAGTTTGTAATGAATGGAGATCACAAAAAGCATTCTGTACCTCCTGCTGACGAGGCATTTCTCGAATATTGGGAAAAGGTCTTCATCCAGAAGTCTAAAAATGGTTGCGGACCTTTGCAATTTTTGCAAAGAAATGGATGTTCCGATCACCGCGGATGAAATCATTCAGACTTCGAAAAACTTGAAGGATTCTGCTCCTGGTCTTGATGGAATGAAAAAACGTTACATGAAAAAAAATAGCTCCAGAAGACATGGCCACCCATGCTACACTCTGGCTGTTCAGTGGGTGTCCCCCAGATTTGCTCAAAAAAGGAATTGTTACAGTGAACAGGAGTCCGGCAAGCAGACCCCACGCCTCTTTTTAACGCGGTGATCGACAGGGTGACGACAGAGGTGGACCTTTCTATCAGTGTGACTGGAGACATTAATTCATCGGTCAAATGCAATTATATGGTATTTAAGGCTTTATTGCTCATATTTAACCGACTTCAAGCTCGCCACAACACCCCAGCTAGGCACGGACCCTACCCCGTTTTCTCCTAATGACCAAGATTCAACACAAGATGGATAATGTAAAACCTGAGTAGCACCAAGCAACCACGATGGGACATTAATACTCAACCCACCCAACAAACCAAACCTCAAAACCCACTAAATTTGGACAGGCTATACCTAACTACTACTGGCAAATTGGCCCAACACCCACAATACTGACTTGACAAGCCCCAAAACAGCTTTTGGTTGCAACCAGAAAAACTAGATTTGTTTTACAAGTATGCCACTTTATTGAACCTACTCCCTTCAGTTTGACATTATCTATAAATGTTACAATAGTACTCTCAGAATGCAAAGAGAATGAGGAACGCCATCATGAGACAGAAGAGACCCATGGCCTCAGAGAGAGCGAAACCTAAGATGGCATACGAGAAAAGCTGTTGCTTCAATGATGGATTTCTGGCATATCCAATGACAAGACTTCCAAAGACACTGCCAATACCAGCACCTGCAACCAAAAACATACATGTGAATGCAAGACAAATTTTTATTGCTTATTGCATAGTAATTTCTTACCAGATCCAGCAACTCCAACAGTGGCAGCACCAGCACCAATGTACTTGGCAGCCTGGTCAATATCACGACGGGCAACTGATGTGTGCATCAAATTTGACAAGGTCATTATGGCAGGCACCTGAGTCTTCTCAACAGTGCGCAAAAGCTGCAATAGTTCAAAAAAGTTATTCAATGCTAAATTTGGTACGGTATCATTTGGTTGAAATACCTCAAGTCTGAGGGAGGGGAAAGCATTAACAACTTTGCTGCTTGCATTTGCCATAGCCTGTAATGTTTAAAAAATATAACTCAGGCATGTAGCATTAGTAACCTCAGAAAAACGACAATTCAAGGTCACACCCTTCTTCAGCTCATTAAAGTAACTACCTAATCTCTAAACATGAACACATATCTGAAAGACACAAATTGCAAAGGTATTTGTAGAATCAATCACAACAAAGTGAACATTTAAATTTCAAAATTAAAACTTCTACTCAAAATTACCAAAAAACAAACAAATCTATGTCAAGGGCACACGACCTTTACTGTCATGCAAAACACATTCTTGCTTTATCACAATAAACACACTATCACCCAACGACAACAAATATATCAACGACATTGACCGATTCGACCTAATTTGAGAATGCCTCGCGATTTAAAAAAAAAGTCGGAGGCGAATACTAATTCTAAAATCTGGTCAGAAACGCTTAAAACTAGTGCTTACCCCAATTCTGGCGGCAGGAACGATCAATCTTGCACAGTACATGGTTACAATGTGGACGACCTTGAAGGATCAATAGAAGCCTGAAACCGCAAAACAAAACTGTTAAAACACTGCGAAATATTAAAAAACCAAATGCCTAAGAGAGCATGAAAACAGACGCCAGAAGTCAATAATTAATTCCAAGCTAGAAGCTCACACTGCAAAACAGACTCAAGAGAGTAACCTACAACTCCGGAGGAAGAGAACTCACCCTGCTGCAAATCGGCTTACCAAAGAGACTATTTAAACCTTTTTTCCCTATGTCACATTGTTACAAAATACATCACAAAAAATAATTAAAATTTGATATTTTGGATAAATAATAATACAAACACAATAAATAACTAATAATTAAATAATATATTTTGTATATTAACTTTATCAGTAATTACTATGGTATTCAAACTTTACAAATTTTCTAAATTTAATTAATTGTAGCGTATTCTTAAATAATGCACTAAATTGCAAATAAATAAATTAAAATTATGACGTAAATACTTTGCCTTTACATAAGCCGTCTGCTCTCGTCGAAACTATCAAATTAATAAAGCAGATTTTTCAAAATATTTAGAATAAATTTTAATATTATTAATTATCCTAAAACGATCTAAAGTCAAATCAGCAAAGGGGAATTTCTATATTGTCCACGATTCGCTTCATAATATAAGCCTCGACCTTACTCATTTTCCTCTTAGTCATACCGAGCATAGCTTGACTCCTTTCCCCCTCCATTTTTTTCCCATCAGAATCGAGTGCATGTTTATCAGTCGATGGTGAAGATTACGCACAGCAGTTCGAGCTCGTATGCCTATACTTTACGAACGCATTTTAAACTCCTAAATTAGCTAAACTGAATCACATCAAAGTGATTAGGTCAAACAAAGGCATCAATTTCTCTAATAAATAACCTTTGTATTATCTGGATGATAGTCCGGACAACTCAAAACATTTCCATTAATATATATTCTATTATCAAATAGTTTCAGGTTTAATAGTTAAGACAAAAGTGTCATGACCCCTGATCACAAGAACAAGGAGATTATCATTGCTGTTGTTAAGCACTCTGTAAACATCATCTGAGCTCTCAATCTTTTTGTTATTCATCTTTGTAATAATGTCACCAGGCCTGATACCTCCACTGAAACAATGTCATATATTATTTATTAGGATAAAAGGCCAATAAATTGTGATTAGTTACTTAATTTTATCTTGAAAACTGTTTATGACAACTACATACATACACCTAGTCTTTCTTGCAAATCCATAACAGCATTATGTACATTACATAGCACCATTTTTGGGAAAATTCATTTTTGTTGGCTTAGCTTGCATTCATATAAAAGGTACAAACTAATTGTATAGATACTTTAACAATTTTCTCACTAATCTGCTGGGGAGCCAGGTACAACTCTATAAACAAGAACTCCATGATCGATGTCCATTAATTCAGAATGTTGCATTTTCAATGTATTAGATAAGTCAGGAGTTAAAGTAAGCATGGTGATTCCAATGTATCTCTTCTCAGCTGTGTGATCTCTGGTAACTATTCTTCCAGACCAATCCTTTTTTTGGGCTAAGAAAAAACAGATAAAAAAATATTTGTGTAAAGGGTGTAATTATATATATTTTAAAGTAATGGGTAAAGTTAATAACTTTATCATTCAGCTCTTGAAAAATTATGCATATCATGGAATCCAATGGGAAGCATTTTCTATATATCATTCTGAAGCATTCCCTGAAGCTTGAAAAAAAACCGTGCAGGAAATTGTTTAAGAAAATACGATAAAGCCACTTACACAATTTCAGTGCGTAATCCTAATTCAAATAATAACTTTGAATATATTTGTGGAATTACATGATTGAACCATTTATTCAGATTATTTGATAATATTTCATGTTTAGCTTGACAATCATAATGGCAAAACAGAAAATATATTTTCTTAAATGATACAACAACAAACAATATAAAATGTCAAAGCATCTCAGCATCAGAATTTAAAAATAGGCTGCAATTTGCTTGCCTTTAGACTTCAAATTATAAATATGATTGATATAAAAAATATGGTTAAATAAATGATGTTTCATAAAACTAGCACCCTTCTTACAATGCTCAAGTTGCTCTGCTTTGGAAAGGAAGTCCTTAGCAAAGTCTGAGGGAATGGCAAATGAAATCCCATTTGTAACAGTCATTGTATTTATTCCAATTGCCTCTCCTTCCTTGTGAAAAGAATGATAGAGCTCAAGTAATAAATTGAGATGGTACCAGAGAAATTAAGCAATCTAATATCATTTACAAAGCAAGTGTACAAAGCCTAATTATTTCATGTTACAGTAGAACTTCTTTTGCAATAAACAAAAATGCAATGGGTCAAAGCTGATTGAAAAATTCAGTCATAAATCATTAAATGGCCTTTTTATTAAAAAATGATTACAACAAACCTTTTGATTTTATATATTATGTCAATTAAACTGAATTGCGCAATGCACAAGTTAAGCAAATAATTCTTACTAGATTCACAAGAGGGCCTCCTGAGTTGCCATACTGCAAAGAGCATGAATTGAATTTGAATCTTGGTCAGAAAGTTATTTAAAAGCAATTAAATTACATTTATGTTGGCATCGGTTTGAATGTACGTGAGACCTTTGTTCTGAAGACCAAGGTCTTCACTTTTCCTATTAGCAGAACTAACAATTCCTGCTGTGACTGTATTGCTCAGTTGCAGGGGGCTTCCCATAGCCACCACAAACTCACCTGGCCTTAGGAGATGTGAATTACCCAATTGCAGAGTTGGTAAGTTTTTCTAAAAGTTAAATGTTTTTGTAGGTTAATACTTTGCTCATATAAAATAAAGAATACAAGTCAACCCCAGGTATTTTGACAGTTGCTAGATCTGACATGACATCAACAGCCTGCACTAGTCCAGTTTTATGAGTCCCATCATTTAACCTGACTTTCACACTTTTACAGTTGCCAACCACATGAGCATTAGTTATAATCAGGCCATCAGACCTCACTATAAAACCAGAACCATTTGCAACTGCTACTGATCTTCCAGTAAAAGGATGTCTGCAAGAAGTAAGAGCTTACTTTATTTAAATGCTAATGAATATAACTTGATAGGAAAACACACAATATGGGTAATTTACTGTTATAGTGGTGTAATAATTAGGATAATTATTATATAATTAAGTTTAGGTATTTATTATATTGTGATACAATATTCAGTATCTTTTGTTGTTACCTCTAAAGAATGTTTTATTAAGTTAAACATTCCCCTCCCAGGTTGATCTCTCATACTTCCTATAGTTTAGTTGTAGGCAATAAACAAACATAAAAGTAAGGATACGACATTGGCAACCAGACCAATACAGGAAAATGGAACCTGAACCAAAGCAAACCAAGATGACAGCAAATGCTGAAGATGCAGCTTCCCCAATTAATTCAGAAGAGGTTCCGGCTGCAGTTACCAGGAAGGGTGGCAATTCTGACCAGTCAGGAATGTATTTGAATGATATAAAGGTCGGTTCAATATTTATGGCTGAGTCAGTTTGCAATTCAATTCCGTTGGAGAAGGAGATAGGGAGTGGGACCACCGAGATGTTATCATATGAGGATGATGAGTCTCGAGACATAGACATAAGAGTTGAAGAGGTATTGGCCAATGTCAGCTCAGAGGCTGTCAGATGTGAGGCTACACATACATTTCAAGAACTAAGCACTACTGACTGGATAGAGCTGGATGTAGTCAATGTCAGTTCAGCAAACATTGTTCACGAGGAAAAATTTGGGGAGGAGGTGTTCCCTGAGAAAATAAGAAATAACACTGATAGGTTGAGGATGATAGACTTAGTCTGTGACAGCTCTGAGAATATCAGTTTTGAAGAAAGGTTCGGGAAAGAGGCCCGACCAGAGGAAGCATGCTGTGAAGCACCTGAGACACAAATGGTGGACATGGCTCTTTGGATGGAGAATTCATTTGGAGCAAATGAGGCTGTCGAAACATGGAGGATGGATTCAATTTATCCGTGAGTCTGCAGATCAGCCTAGAGAGTGATAGAGATCCATCTTGTGAATGTCATAGTCATTGGAAAGGTCAAACAGCACCATGACTGACGCTCAATTGGATTTGGGAAACCCTCAGAACTTCTCTAGCAAAGAAGACTGAGACCCAGCATCACCAAAGCAAAATCTCTTTTGGAGAAGGACGAAACAGGATGTGTAAAGTGACTCGGGAAAAGAAGGGAGGAATAGTCCTGAGAGTTCTGAGAAGAATCTTGGCGAGAAAGAGGATCCGAGGATAAATAGGAGTGATCACGAGATCATGGCACCAAGACAAGATAAAGTGGTGAGACCAAAGAAGGTCAAAGCAAGAGTGTCACCAACAGACCTTCAGCTTTCCCTAAAGGAGGGAAGAGGATTAGATAGAAGATCGGGCAAAATGGATCTAGCGAATAAAGGAGGTAGAAGAAGAGGATGACTGGACGATTAAAAGATCGAAAAGTTAAATTGAGTATTCTGGGAAAAGACATAGTTGAAGCAAACAAGTGTCAGGGAAATGAACCAGAGAACCGCAAAGTATGGAAAAAGAACAAGAAAGCAGCAAAGGAGTTTTAATTAAGGAATTATTAGCAACAGTTCCTATAATTCTCCAACAGCAGAGAACAAGATTAAATGTGGATCATTTGAGAGCCAACCAAAAGGGTATGACTTACTGGCCTTTCAACAGAGGCAAGAGAATCATGTCAACATGTTGAGTTCAACTGATGAGCTCAACTATAAGTTCATATAGAGGGGGAGGTGTTGTAGTGGTGTAATAATTAAGATAATTATTATAAAATTAAGTTTAGGTATTTATTATATTGTGATACAATATTCAGTATCTTTTGTTATTACCTCTAAAGAATGTTTTATTAAGTTAAACATTCCCCTCCCAGGTTGATCTCTCATATTTCCTATAGTTTAATTGTAGACAATAAACAAACATAAAAGTAGAGATACAACATTTACCCAGAAATTTAATATTTAATTATCAATGATGGGCTAAGTTAATTTAATTGACATTAATAAATATAAACTTATTAACATTAAATTTGTCATTAAAGAAATAATAAACATAATGTCAAGAACAAAAATAATAATTAATTATAAAACAAAGCACTCAAACCAACTTTCCCACAATTTCGATGTATACAACAGCAGGTGCAGTCTTTTCTACCACATCAGCTATAAAATTCCATGGCTTTGAATTATGTGGAATACTTGTTGTACTGGCTTGGATATTCGTAACTAGGGAAACTTTAGAACGCCTGAGAGCCTCCAGCAAAGCAAGAAACCATCCAGCAGTTACCAAATAGAAACACTTATTCCCGAAATGCTCACTCGATAAGTTCGTACCGTTTCGCACGAATGATCTGGTGTTAGGAATTAAGCTTGGTGAAATTCGTCGAGATACCAAGCAGTCCGAAAACTTGTAAAATGCGGCTCTTGCGAACTGAAATCTTAGGCTGTTAACGCGAAGAAGCATGACTAAGTAAAATGAGGCTTTCTTCAAATTAAATATTAATCGGCCTGCAGTGTTCCTACATGTATTTGAAAAAGATTTTCAGTGATTGACGGCACAAATATCCGCGAATTACAATCCGTGATGTTTGAGCTTTTAATACACTTCACTATGTACGTAACGAAACAATCAATTATTAGCGAATGTCATCAATTATGTTCCCCTATAAAATTTATTAATACTTAAAAAAAAAACTTTAATAATTGACAAACTTTTGTTTCGCAACAAACAAACAATTTTTTTAAAGGTACTATTGGTTGTTATTCAGAAATTAAATATTTTGAAGCATTGTAAAGATTGCAGTAAATGTTATAGTAAATGATACTGCTCAGATAATTTAATGACCATTTTGCGTCTACGCCAATATGGAGCTGGTTGTTGGGCGTTCAGCTGTTCGCAGGAATGTAGTGATATTTTTCGTTTGTTTAAAACGAATTACTTTTTAAAGCAGGAATTACTTAGACAATAGTACCCCTTTCTAAGTCGTGATAACCAAGTCTTTAAGCAGTGATAAACTGTTATTTTAAATTTAAATCAACTGGCGAGAATAATTGCGCTTTGGCTATATTGAATAAGTTTACCGATTACAATGTAGGGTACTTCATTTCATTCAAGTTGTTTTTAATGTTTGTTTATAGTATTTGATCGATTGCTTGAGATTTGTTACGTTAGGACAGAGATGAATGGAGCGGGATTTGGGTCATATTCGGAGACTTTTCAACAGCAACATAGAATAAGGTCAATGTCATGGTGCGGAGATGGAGAACTCATAACTGCAACCACTAACAAACTGAAAAGTGACTGTACACTTCTGAAACAAGATGAAATAATATCAAGTGCAAGCTTGATTAGATCCGACTCTGTAGAGCTCCCAAATTGCAGTGCTGAGGTTATCAACCTTAAGAAACCTTCTGCTCGTAAAAATGCATGGGGATGCTTGTCATATGCTGATCTTATTGCTAAGGTTTCTATTTTTACAGGTCTCTATTCAACATCGTTTTGTAACATTTGATAAATTACCATGAGTTTGTCAATTCTTGCAGGCCATTGAAAGCTCCCCCAACCAACGTTTAACTCTAAATCAAATTTATTCATGGATGGTAGAAAATGTACCATATTTTCGGGCCAAAGGCCAAACAAACAGTTCAGCGGGGTGGAAGGTTGGCAAATGTTATTATGCTGTAGTTTTGACTTTTAAGATTATTTATTTATGTTTACCTTAATCAGTATACAATTTTAATTGAAAGACTTGTAATAAAATATTCTGTCGAGAAAATATAAACCAGGTTATTTAATTGCTTTTGTTGAAGAATTCTATAAGGCACAATCTCTCCCTACATGGCCGTTTTGTGAGAGTTCAGAATGAAGGTGCTGGCAAAAGTTCATGGTGGATGGTTAATAACAATAATCGCATGCAAAAAACTCCGAGAAGACGGTCAACCACCATGGATTCTAAATCATTTGAAAAAAAAAGAAAGATATCAACAATATCTAAAGACTGCACCTCTTTAGAATCTCCTTCCCTTTCAGCAAGTGTGCCTGCTTTTCTTGGTTCATGCAGCCAATACCAGCAACAAAGTCTTCATAGTTATCACCAATTTCTACACCAACAACAGCACTCACAGACTCAACCTTTAGACAGCTTTGAGACTGCTTTTCGGCCAATTGATAGGCAACAGTGTAGCAATTTTTCCACAAAAGATCAAAATTTTGCTACTAAAAGTACTAATTTAAGATATGATGATAACTGTTTCAACAGTAACAATTTAAGAAGTGAAGATGTCTTCGAAAATAGCTTGATTGGAGGGTCAGCAAGTGCCAGTAGAAAAAGCGATAACCACATGTCGTTTTGTTCCATGCACTCCATAACTTCCAAGCAATCTGATTCTTGCCAACAATTTGCAGTACTCTCTCAACCTAGTGCCACTGGCTTACCTGACTTTTTCAAGCTACCTGATGAGGCATGGCGACATTACTTGCCTCCATCACCTAATGGGTTAACAGAAACTGTCATCTCTTCAGAAAGTCTTACTGCTCTTTTAGAAACAGGTGTGGAATCAGAGATTATTGATTTAGTTCCTCCATCCCTTTCAACTTTTGATGAAAGTGGCCATGACCGCAAGAAAGTGGAAGAGTTGAAGGAGCAATGCATGTATACAGTTGATTCTGCCGATGCAAGTGATAGGATGCCTGGTCCATCAGGTGATTGTGGGTCAGGGTCCGAAAGACAGGAATCTACTCCTTGTCTTCCGCATCGCAATTCTTTTGCCTCGGCATTCATCAACCAAGTAATATTTTAATGCATGTCCTTATTAATTATGTTTTTAAATTTGAAAATTTTCGAGTCCATCAAAATACTATCCTGAGTCTGAGTAAGTGGTTATTTTGAATTGAATTTGGGAGTTTTCAAGAGAATGGCTAAAGGAAGGTTTGCCCAAATGCATTATCAAAAATTTGAGAAAGCAAAAGTGATGGATGTATTTTTTGTATTTTATGGGATCATAAATTGCCCAAAAAGCATTACTAAATAAATGTATAAACAGTCAATTTATGCCATGTTAATTAAAATTTGATTACCATTTTTACTAGGACAAAGAATTGTCAGAATGCCCTCCTTCTGTACTCAGGCATGTTCTTACAAGCAATAACTTAGAGATCCATGAAAATGTCAAAACTTTCACTCCAAGCGATTCTTCCCTTAGCCTATTTGATGCAAAACTGGATTCAACTTTTATCAATAATGTTGCATTTGAAGCCCTAGCATCATCTGCAGATCTGGCATATTCTACCATAGAAGGCAGAACCCTCCCATCAAATAATCATAATACTTCAAGTGTTGGAGAATTTCATGAAGTATCAGATATTAAAAATATGCCATTCACACTGCCTTTTAAGATGCCTTTAAGCATTGAAAATTCAGCAGCACTTGCCACTAATGCCATCGCTTCCACAGTGCCTTTGACAACCACCTGCAATGACAATGAGATCACGGTGACATCAAAAGCTTGATTTCACAAAACAGCATAATTTTCAAATTGAAAAACAAGATCCAATTTTGCCAATGTCATGTAATGCAGTCACTTTTACTAAACAATGACTATTACTTTAAGTAGCAAGCTTTGCCTGATAGAAATCTTTGTAATTTTACTGCATATTGGCAGAAACTTGCATAATGTGTGATTAATTTCATTGGTTTCCATATTTGCATCAACTGCCAGTAATTGTTTGGGATCAAGATCCTTAATAAACCTATGCAATAGCTAAGCTTTACATGTTTATAAGTGTCTTTGTTATTGTTGCAATTTCATTTTGTTGCCTTTTCGGTGGGATGTGTGAAGCAGAATCAAATTGAATTTCGGGTTTTCATGTTAGCTTTGCATCCTTGCACTACCATTAGTGTTCATTACTAGATCCTTTCTTTTCATAACAGCTCTTAAAAATTATTTGTCATTGATTCTGCACATTTCTTGTAATAATTAACATAAATACCTGAACTTATTCTGATATTTTGACCAAACTTTCATTTGGCTGTGGACATCCACAAATGTTCTTTAAACATTTTGTTATATTTGATGCTTAATTCTGTATTGATATCAATATTTTCTGAATAGAACCATGCTACCTGTCATTAAGCTTCCTTCTCCAACCTATGACAAGGAGTGGTTTATTGAAATCTTCCATAATTTGGGAGGGTTGCTTTACTATCTGCAGTTGTTCTTTATTATACGTGTTAATACAATTGTTATTTATTCTCTTCCTTAGGTTTTATTTCCATTGAGTTTGCTAGTCCATGTTTCTTTATATGCTGTTCAAGAATCATTTAATTTGAATTTGTCTTTGTTAGTTCATGAATTTTCAAATTTACAAATGTGTTTGGTTATGAATTTTCTCTATTTAGAAAAAAAATATGTATAAATATGTTTTTAAACATAAACATGTCTGAATGTGTCCTGATATAAATTTGAATTTAATGCCTTAGACCTTTTGGAAGTCTGCAAACTGTAAAGTCTATTTCTGCTTATATATTTCCTTACATAATTTGTTGACTTTTATTGATTTGTTTATATTTTGGATACTTTGGATATGTGGATAAATGGAAATAAATATATGCATTGGTTCAAATTGTCGCCTTAAATGTTGTTTTGTTCATTCTTAATAATTTGTGAAAATAAATGGATCTTGAATTTTGCCACATAATCTTGCTGCAGAATTTGGATCTTCTTGTCAATTTAAATATTCAGATGAGTTCTTTAAGCATTCTATTTTCTTTATTTTTAAAGATGTTTTAAAATTGTCTGGTATGTTTCAGTTGCTCTTGTCCTAAAAGAACATTTTGACATTATCGACACTGATAGCGATTTCATAAGATGTTTTGCGATGTAAAAATTACATGCTAAAACTGGTGTGTGTAATTAGTTGGACATCAGCACAGATGCTTTAAATGCATTTAGAATGGGTTTCAGTGAATATAATTTAAGTCACTTTGTTCCTCAGGATTGTATTTGATATTTAGCACCTCTTTGTTTCATCACATTTCGTTTAACAGCCTGTAGATTCAAGGATCTTTCTTTTAAATTTCATTACTTTTTTGTGCTATTTATTAGAATTTATTCCTTGTTTTGTTTTTGACTTGAATTGTTTGATTTTTGTCATCTGAGTTGCTGTCTACAACTGCTTTGAAGAGAATTTTATTAGTTATCAATTTATGGCAATTGTCATACATTTTTGGGACTTGATTACAGTGTGGTTCCCTTAGCTGGCACTGCCAACGAACTCTTTGTGAATGGCGTTTGATCATATTAATGAAATCAGCTGATACTTCACTACTGAGACAATTGTTAGCACTACCTGAAAGTGTTACAGTGGCTGTGCCACATGACATGTTTGCTCAAATTTTTTGTTGGTTCAATCCACTTATTTTCTAGTGCACGTGGTTTTATTTTCGTCAATCAAAGTTTCTATTTTTCATTATTTAAGCATTATTAACTTTGCATGATAAGTTTCCCTTTGAATTGCTTTATGAGGCATTTCTTCAAATTGGTTAGTAGAATGTATTTCAAGTGTGTCTAACTTAATTTACACGTAAATTCATGGCTTAGATAGACTTTAAGTTAGCTATTTATCATAGTTTTCTTTTTAATTTGAGAGGACCTGTCTTTTAATAAAATTCATTTGTTTTTGGTATGCTTTCTGTCATTTCAAGAAGTGAATATGTAGAGTGAAATCTGGGGTAACGAGAGACATGCACCCCCACTCCAGAACCGGTCCTGTACGTTTGGGGAGCCCTAAGCAGCTTCTTAGTTCGCTTATGGGGAAGTCCGACAAGATATCAAATACCCCCACTCCCTATAATAAAATTCTGGGTAAATCCCTGCAAGCACATTCATACCGATTTCAATCTTATGTTTTAGTTTGCTTGCTGACTGACATGTGTCAATTACACCACCGAATTTCATCCAATCTCTCAAGAAGCAGTTCATGTCTTAGACCACTAACTGACGCGAGCTCATAGATCGCTTGCAAGATCAAAGGATGTTGACCAAAACTAGGTCAAGACTGCACGTGTATGACAAGTGGAGACATTTGTTTGGTCCATGAAGTGTTAAAATCTTGATATTGACCGTTAGTTTAGAGGGCCGCGTTCCCATAAGCTACGATTAAATCACATTGTGACATTGTCGAGTTCGCAACCAGCCGGCGTGACCACGAGCGATCATGGGAAGGAGCGCTGCATAAATTTTTGTCTTAACCTTGTTTTGGGTGAATATTTTAAGCGTCTACTCAGATAAATAAGTTAGACGTACAGAAGCTGCCTTGAAGAACAGAGTGATGGCATCATCTATATTTACATTTTGGTTTTGAGTTGACTGTCTTTGTTCATCATTTGCTAGTATAGCTTAGACGAAGGACGTATTTCTTTTAATAAATTTTTTTAATAAAATAAACAAAGACGTATTACTGTAATTTTCAACGGTCTAATGTTGAATGATGCTGAGCTCACCAATGCAGTTAAATTTCTTTAGACGTTGTTTAATATTGATTGATATTTTGACGTTTGCATCAGAAATTGAAAGCGAGAGCTTGGGCAATGTATTGACTAATATAATTTGCACTAATTTATTAATGATGGCCAAGCGGCTTGGCGACCATGCGGGTTCAAATGCCGGGGCCGATGGCCGAATTAGATGGGGCCGGGGTGGGAAATACACATTTAGAGACTGAATCTTTCCATGGATTATAATCAACGTTATAACGTTGTAATATATAGCTTTTGCTCAACTCCTTAAAACTTCAACTTAAAATGTAAATCCAACAATGAATGAAAATATTTAGAAATAATTCCATCAATTCAATTTGTCAGTTTTTAATTTAATTTTTTTTTTGGTTTTGATATAGCACGTATCTATTAAAGTGCAAACTATGTGCTTTCTCATTTCAAACTTCAACTGGCCACTCCAATTTAAGTTATTGCAGACATGGACATCCATATCTAATTTCTCTTTCAGCGGTTTGCACAAATATTATCCTCGTGAAACCTCCCGCACGAATATTCTCTGTCTCCAGAGTTTTTTTGGTTCTCCCACCCACATACTTCTGAAGAGGCAGAGAGGGAAATAGAATTATATATGAAGAAGAATCGAGTAGAATCTAACGTTTTTTTTTTTACCTTTCAGTCGCAATGTAGCACAAATGGCATTGAAATACTAATAAAGTTTTGGGGCCAAGAAGAGTAATAGAATGCACAGAGTAACTTCGGCTTCAAAAACTCCGTCAGAGTGAATTTAAATTTGAAGATGAAAACGATCGAGGACTTTTTCATTTGATTAAGGCTAGCCGGTTGAGAAAATCCAACGATAAAAAGCCTAGACGATGTGAGGCAGCCGGTTCTTGATTTTACATCAAACATTTACAGAATTAAACCAATTTAGGCTCATTATATTCCCACACTTTTCTGTATTACGCTCTATAGGTTACATTTTTGAATTTCTTCGTGGATATCGGGATTTTTGAACGTTTTTGCAGCCAGATTTTGCATTAAATCGAAAATGCGCAAACTTCAAGCTCGTTGATTTCACATCAAACATTTACAGAATTAAACCAATTTAGGCTCATTATATTCCCACACTTTTCTGTATTACGCTCTATAGGTTACATTTTTGAAT
>MPNW01000064.1:470545-527215 GCA_011800805.1 Hirudo medicinalis
CTAAGATTTTGTATCTAAGATTTATTTTTAAATTTCTAGAAATTTAATTTTATGCTATAAAATATTTGCAATATTGTGAAGTATTACGAGTATGTATATCTTTATCGGGTGAATGGAAATAGATTTTTTGCGATTTTCGGGATTTTGTATTTAAATATACAAAATTCACTTTCGGCGCGATTAGTTGCATTTGAGCTATAATTACTACATATTCTAAAAGGTAATTTTTTGAAGAGTTCGAATATATAATCTATCTTTGCATATACCTGTCTCGCTCGTCTAAATTTTGGTTTTTATGGTAAGAGTGGAGATTGAAACATAATCTGGAGTTATAGATATAATTGATGTTCTACAATCTACAATTAATTGGCGATTTTTAAAATAATTTGCATCCCTAAATCTTTATCGGCCGAATTTTAATCGATGTCTATGTCATATTTGCTATTTGTCACCTAAATATTTAAAATTAATTTTACACGCACTCTAAATATTATTCTATTATTATAGTAATTGTTGTTAGGGTGCTGTCTTAAATATTTTGTAATCAAAAATAATATCAATAAGATCTATTCACATGATGTAACAAAACCAATCACTGCTGGGATGATTTGATGCTATGATGCTTTGATGTTCTTTATCGATTTCCAATTTTGTCCCGATATAACGTTTTTACCCCACCTTCCTCTACATCATCAAAACCCGATTTGGGACCTAAATCGAATCCTCATGCGCGCATAATGAGCGGAACTTAAAGAGACTCATAGTATCCAAGAGATTTATCAGTTAAATAGAAATCAAAATTCGTGGCTTCATTGCTCAGTTTATCAAAGCAATTATTCGGTCACTTATTGCTCTCATTTCCCCTTGGCTCTGCAGGCAAATTACTGAAGGGTTACAAAATATTGGTCTTTAACCATTTTCTTGGCAAGAGTGGGAAGCGCGCGAAGATATTCTAGACAAGACCGCGCCTCTTGACCTGAATAACAATTTCATAGACTAATTCGTATCCTCAAAAATAGCAGCCGCTGACTGAAAGCTAACGAGATGGCCAGACGTTTTCAAAATTAAGTCACGAATATGTCATTAAGAATTTTATTTATGTGTCATGTTGACACAATTAAAGAAATTTCGTTATATTCTTGAACATCTTTGAAACTGATTTATTTTTTAAAGCTAGTGAAAGAAATTATTTTAAAACAAATCGATATATCTCTTGTTGCGTTTTATGCTGCTTAATTGTTTTTTTTTAAACAACGGTCTTATTAAAAACATACAATTGTTTCCATGTAATCTTGATTTGAATTCTTAGTTGTTGATTGATTGCGTTAAATATAATTTTTTACATTACTTATTATTTATTAAATATTTTAATATTTATTTAACTTATTTGATGTTAAAAATTAAAAAAATGTAATGACAGAGTTTTTAAATTGCCCGGTCTTTGTTGCTTTAATTCAGGGTTAATGCAGATGCAGCATGTTCCAAGCATTGATCAAGAACTGATATCCTACATTTCCTACTTATCAACCAAAATGGACATTCACAGTGATGTTGACCTATGGCCTATTTTAGTTGAGATTCACTGAGCTAAGTGTATTTACGTTTTTGGACTGGGTTGGGTTTGTGCTGAGATCGGTTGTCGTTGCGTTGGTAAAATTGTCAGCGACAATGACGGTGGCAGGNATCCTGCTGCCAGTTATTGCGTAACGATCAGTTGCGTGATTATTTGCTGAATAGGAAAGTTCTTCAATGTGGGCTTCGAGATTCTCTCTGAGATAATGTCTGCTTCTGTGTGATATTTTATGATCGCCGTGGAACTAAAAGATAGTGAATATAACGAAAACTAATTAAACATAAATATAACTACAAAAATTAATTAATGGCATTTTCAGGGTTATAACAGTATTCATCACTGGTAAATAGAAGAAGTCTGTAGGACTTTTTCAGTCAACAGCTTAGCGTCGTGGAGAGATAATTATAAAAATTGAACGAATTGAGCCGCGAAACTTTGTTTTACTTATCGCATTCGCCAGACCTTCCTCTAACCGACATGCACTTTTTCAGCGTCCTGGGTGCTTCTCGTGAAGAAAAATCATCAAAGATCAAAAATGCCTTCGGAAATTCATCGCTTCCAGAAACCCAGAATTTTAAGCTATAAAAATAAACTATCAATAGTATTCGCAAGAACATCTGAATGAAGTGGTCCTTATTTCATTTAGTTCCTGAGCCGAGATATGACGGTTAACGAGCATTAATTTCTACATATCCTAATACTATTATCGAACCACCATTGGTATGATATGTCTATGCCTGGTGAGCTAGAATCAACACGATTGATCCAGTAAATTAATCCAGTGTAAATTAATTCCAAAAGTACACCAATTTTCATGGTTGAATGAACCACTCTTCCCTCAGACGTTTCCATGTCAAAAACAAATCCGGCTACGGTCCGATAGATGACCTAAGCGTGAAAAATTGGAAAACATGGAACTTGTAAGTCCAGAAAAAATGTTGACAATGATTGGAACTAGAAGCGGATAGTTTGAACATGGAATGAAAATTAAAATATTTTGCGTATGCAGAAGAGATGAGGTTGCATTTGTTTAATATTGAGAGGTTTGATGAATTTAGCTTCATAGATAAAGTACAACCTCTCTTCTCCATTCACAATCCTTTTCATTCGTTCCTCCTTATGACAATTGGCTACTGAGTATATTCACGTCAACTCAAATACACGGATGTCAATACCAAAGTAATGAAGGAGCCCTACTCATCTCGTTATGAAATGGAAATCATCATCGGTAATACGGTGAAGGAATGTTGTGTGATAATAACCATCATTTCCACCAATCTCATGAAAACTTAGAATAAGTGATCAGATGAAAAATCAGCCTGTAAATGACTTTAGTGAAATGATGATGTTGATGAGGAAAGTTAACAAAATTTTAATTGTTGCAACACAAATGAAACCATTGGTGGTAAAATGTGGTTAACTTTTGACAAAAAGGAATAACCAAAGAAGGATAAATCTGAAATTTATGGAACGAGGAAAATAAAAGTGTCTGATAGTGTTTTAAGAGTATCATCTAGATGTTACTAAATGAAAATTGGATCTCTCAAGCGTGTAATTTAAAAAAAAAAATCCACGAGTATGCAGTTGAGCATACGAAGGCGAGAAAAGCTAGCCCTAAAATCTTAACCTCTGTAAATTCATGTGTATTGTAAACTTTGACTTATTTTTAATAATTTCATCATAAACATTTGTTCTTTTTTTTTATATTTATACATCAAATAAGAAAGTTTAAAATAGCTTTATATATTTGTTTTCAGAGATTTAAAGAATTCAGTAATCATAATTTGATTGATGGCGGGTATGCATAGGTCGAACACGTTGAAATCTTGTCACATCGTTTCAATGATTTTAATTAGTTCCTTGAAAGATTGAAGAGCTTAAAAGTATTATGATGGATGAACTCAGAGCAATGATCAGAATCATTTTAAAACACGCCCCAGGCACGTGTCTACATTTTTCTCTTTCAAATTGAATAAATATTAAGTCATGTTGATCGAAATGCAGCCTAACCAACACGGAAGAAAAGCCTCCTAAGTTCCAGTTGCACAACAAAATTAGATTATATGAACTATTTGCAGCATCTATAATTGTAGAATATTAACATTATTGCAATGCTATATATGTCGCAGCCACGATTCAAGTCATGGTTAATAAATTTGACTTAATAAAGATAAATTCACTGCATTCATAATAAAGTCGAAAAACTGTTCAATATTTTCACGAATGACAAGAAGAGTAGGAAATATTGATTAAAGATGTTGGTCCTTAATTAATTTGCACAACTTACAACAGGTGGCGCTAAAATGTTATTGCAGGGAGACAAATTAAATCACGCGCTTGTCGTTCGAAGCTCCATAAACTCGCCAACACTGTTCCTCTTCCTCACTCATTATCTCTCTTCTTCTTTATTTTCCGTTCAGTCATGTTTTTCCAATCTAAACTTTGTCCGTCTTTTTACTTCAATCTGTCGAGTCATAAAACTGAGTGTTTATGAAGGAAATAAGAAACTCAAGAGGTTGAGCGAATGAATGAATGGATGCATGAATGTATGCAAGCCAGGGTCAATCCCCTGCTGAGCTAACCTCAAAAGTGTCTCCTTGAAAATTGCTTTTTTTAATATCAAAACTTAGATTTTTTCCTGGTTTCATTAGATCTTTTTCATCTTAAAATATTTTTTATCCTCACTTACAATTAACAGAATTTCAAAGCCACCGGGAGGCACTAGTGGGCTGTAACTTTAAATTGGAGTCGAGAGTGAGACTGACGTTGAGAAATGATGGGAGGACCTGCAATGTGGCATACCCTTATAAGGACCGACTCAGATCGCTCGACGAGGCGCCGTCATGCCCAAGTCGTTTCTGATTAAAAAACTCCAACGACATCCCCTTAAGGGACACCGCCACGTGGTTTCACATGAATTTACTTCTGAAGGATGCAATTCGAATCAAAACTCAGATCTTAATTGTTTATCTTCAGTCACACCTCTCTTGACTACTACAACTTCCACGTGGCGGGGGTCTGAAGATATCTGCAAGGACCCAAATAAAGATTCGCCAGACTCCATTGTCAGCAAAATGTCGACATCCAATCAAACTCATGGAAGAACGTTATCGACTGTTCCCATTTTCATTATGAATCAACCGCATTTTACGGTCACTAACAAAACACAGAGTCCTCGATCTAATGTGATGCTGCCTTTGGAAGATGGAAGAAGAAAAAGGAAGCAGCCCAGTCAGGACTTCACTCGAAGATCGGAGAACAAGACATCCAGATGTTACGTGTGTTCCGAATGTGGTCGCAAGTATGCAACCTCATCCAATCTTTCGCGCCACCGTCAGACCCATCGCAGTCTGGACGGCTGGCATGCCAAGCACTGCCCGTACTGCAGGAAGGCCTACGTCAGCATGCCTGCATTGGCCATGCACGTGCTCACCCATGACCTGAAATACAGGTAAGCACTCGCTTGCAAAGGTTAGATGATATCATTCCAATGTCATCCTTGTTTGTGGAAGATGTAAAAAATGAAAATCCTATTAAAACTAGCCTGTTTTTGATTTCCCTAATTTATAATTCACTTGACCGAAGATTAAGGACATTATAGCAAATGATTAAAAAAATTATGTCTAAAAAATATGTTTTCGCAGTACGTGCAGCACGAAGTAATAGAACCTT
This sequence comes from Hirudo medicinalis, assembly GCA_011800805.1. Classification (NCBI taxonomy): domain Eukaryota; kingdom Metazoa; phylum Annelida; class Clitellata; order Hirudinida; family Hirudinidae; genus Hirudo; species Hirudo medicinalis. The sequence goes on from MPNW01000064.1 coordinate 475,791, forward strand.
CTTGATAGAGAAATAAAACATTTCTAGTGACGTAAACTAGAACAAATTCTTCACGAATATTCGTCAAATTTTAGGCTTTACCATACATCAAAGATTTTTTTTTTTAAATAATTGACATTAACTATTAATATATTATATACAAGATTCGATGGATAAGGAGTCGAAGGACAACACTGATAAACGAATATAAGATCAGTTATTTGATTAGTAAACTTTCATATTTTCTTCACTTTTAAACCTTTTAAGCTGCAGTTTCGTGCTCGAAACTCGAATAATCAGATCGATAGCATACTTTTTCAGGCACAGTCCTAGAGATAATGCTTTTGTATTTAATTACATTTGATAATATTTTTGAAGGTGTTCGGAGTGCGACAAAGCGTTTTCAAGGTCATGGCTTCTGCGTGGTCACATGAGATCCCATACAGGTGAGAAGCCTTTTGTCTGCAACTTCTGCGCCAAGGCTTTTGCTGATCGTTCAAACCTCCGGGCACATCTTCAAACCCATACAAATGGAAAGAACGCAGAAGAATGTCCACTTTACAAAAGATGGCCGTTAACGCGAGGTTTTAACTCAGCCCCAGATTTTATCGAGAAAAGTAAATTCAAAGGTGATCCACGGTGTGGGTTGTCAGAGGGATCGCTTACAAGAACACATAGCGAATTCTATAAAGATCCATAAATAAATATTTTAGATGAAAATCTGGACTCGGGATCTGCTCAAATGAACAAAATCGTTCGGTGCGCTGCTTCTTAAAGGTTGTAATTCCAGCTTTATTTTACTTCGGATGAACTTCTGAATGAGTTTGGGTGAAATGTTTGCAAATTCTATTAGGGCCAATCTGGCATGAAAGGAGGTGTCCTGAAAGCACTGTCAACATTGCTTGCTCTCACGGTTCATCTGTTGCCAAAATCTTTTTAACAGAATGATTTTACCTCCTAGAGTCATTGAAGTAAAAACGGTGTGGTTACTGTTTTGACGTTTTAGTTCTAACTGAAGTTCTTTGAAATTTCTTAACTTAATGCCATAATTCTTTGATCTTTTCATGCCATGCAATGCATTGTTCATCTCAGCGCATTCTTGGAGGTAATATTTAAAAAATGTTCCTTTAAATTTCTGAATTACAGTTTCTATAATCTTGCATACGTTAAATTCATGATCACTTAATTAAATTTATGCTTTCAATATTGTTTTTTTTTAATTATATAACGAATTGCTAAATTTATTTTAGAAACATTAAAATTTACTTAAGCCACGAAATTTTAATTTAGCTTTAAATTGTTTGAAGTTAGAATATTCATTTATTTCACAATGGAGGTCATTTTACAATTATAACTGACATTCCACAAATTCAATGCATTTCACCTGGCGTCAAAATATTGTGCCATCTTATAAAAGCAACGATCACAAGAAAGGCGTTTATAAATATACTAGTGTAGCCGGCCACACACAGCGTTGCTGTGGCTCAGTCTGGTAAAATAGAAAAGAAAGAAAAGAGAAAGCGCAAGTTTCTAATATGTTTGATATATATAGCCACATCAATCGAACTCACAAACATACAAACATTCATTTTTATTTTTATAGATTTGAAATATAAATTTTTATAAATTAATTTAATTTTATTTTATTGCTTTTTAAATTGAGAATCTTTCAAGAGCAGGTTATATGGAAAACACACAAATATGTAGACAAACGTTCATTTTTAATTATATAAATGACAGCACGTAAACCTCACGTAAACTTAATTCTGAATATTTCTTTGTAATTTTCCTTCGAGAGCGCAATGGTTTTTTTTCGGTTCTGAATCCGATTAGCTTGAGAATTGACGATGACGATGTCTTAGCCGCTATCACAAAGACATGCATGTTCAAAAATGAAGTGTCACAAAACCTCGACATCTTTGTAATGAGTTGAGTGCACTCCGGTCCAAAAACAGCTAAAGAATCTGTTGTTTTGTGGCGGGTTTTTCAAATTTATGAAAATGTTGTATGCCGCTATTTATTTACACAATAAATTTAAAAGCAGTTTCAGAAATATAAACGAAATAATGTTTTGGAATTAGGTTTCATGCCAGCTTCCAGATGGATGGTTCACATTAATTAACTTTAAAATAAATAAAAGTATGCCTAGTTACGATGAGATTTGCAATTAATTAATTGAAACTAATTAGCTTTTATTGCATTACCCAAGTTATAAGACTGCCAGGAAACCTAATAAACTAATAAATGAAACCAAATCTAAATTTCTGATGGTTCAATGGTTCAATGATCTTTTTCTAGTATGTAAGAGTCGGGGTTTAAGTTGCAATGTTGTGGCAAGATTCAAGTGCAAGTGAAGCACAAGAACCAAAAAGTATAAAGATAACGTGATTCAACAAATAGTCGAACAGCGTAGTTTATTCCATGACATTCATATTTGTTTGCCTCCTTATGACAAAGAATGTGTAGCTCCTTTATTTTCGACGAGAGATTAATTTATCGAAAGGCCAAATTCACAAATTTATTAATGTGATGTAATTAATTAACTTGAAGTGATCTTTTGTACTTTTGATTAGCGAAAAAGTTGAAAACCAAAATTACTTATGGATCAAGAATTACTACCCGTCAAGTTGACTTGATTTTGCGTTTTGTCGAAAGAGAAGGTTAATAACTACTAGTACTTATATTAATTTAGTAATTCGGACTTGTGCGTTCATAATTTATTTATTCGAATAAACAAACCGATAAACAAGCCATGCCTTGCCACTTACACGGTAAGTGAGGAACAGTGAAAACAATTAATTGTAACGATGATCTATTAAATTTTAAGTTCGAATATGTAATCCTTGTGGGTTAGCTTATATTAAAAGAAATGCGCATAATAATAAACAAAAACCGAGAGGCTTTACATATGGCCAAGGTCATGTGGACCTGTTTGTGTTTACGATTGGTAATTATTTAATCGAGCCTGGAGTAATATTTTTAAAGAACTCCTCGTAAGTTATAAATTACCAAACTGGATTCCCAAGTCAAGTTTAATGTGGATTTTAAACCTACTAAACGGATGAAGAAGCGCCGAGAACTGGACGCTCTTGTTTCCAAACCTTCATCAAGGTCCAGTAAAGCCAAAAATGGCAACCACGAACTTCTTAGGAATGATTCTTACTCTTCTGAAGGAGAGGAATTTGTTCTACCAGAAAAGATGGCATCAACGTAAAAATGTTTCTTTCATATGTACCATGTTAGGACTGGAGATGAATTTTTGTCTAATTTTAGCAAAAAGTCAAGACCACATTATTGTTTAATGTGTTTGCTGATATTTGGGATTATAATGTTGCTATCATGTTTTGGAATAATGGGTGGTCTTCTGTGGATGCTTATTCAAGTCAAGACCGAAGTGCAAGATTTGAAACTCCAAATCAGTCAAGGTTAAATAATTTTATTATAATGATATAGTGGTTATCAGCATTTATTTTATAGTTATAAATCTGTATTTTTATATATTTTTATAAACCCACAACTTTAAAAAGTCTTTCTACATATGGTACTTTTTTAAATGAATTAAAGTACCATATGTAGAATAGTCTAATATGGTACTTTAATTCATTTAATTTGATTTACTTAAGTTAAATTGATAGTCTCAGTAGACAAGTTTTAGAGTATTTTTTTACCTATATTTACTTTTATTTGTCCTCAATTGTTTGTTCTTTTTTTTTTGCCCAGTTGAAAGTTATACATCTCAGAAGATGAAGGACTTTGTAATGAAGGAAATCGAAACAAATTCACAGCTGATCAATTTGAAAATGAAAAACATTGAACTTAGCAAGGTAGCAGCCAGCATTCTTTCATTGCAAGATGAGGTTAGAGGAAAAAATCTTATGTTGGATTTGAGGTTTGTGAGATGACTGGTACTAAGGAATTGCAATATGTGAATCAACAAGCTTAATTATTTCAATATTTGGTATGGTGCAGGCCATTTGGTACTTTGTTGAGCAAAAAAAATCTTGAAAAATCATGGTACTTTACATTGCAATATTGTGTGTTAAATAGATTAATAAATTTTCCAGATGGCATATTTACAGAATTTGACAAATTCTTTGTCTCCATCATCTTTGACTTTAACTGTGGCTAATGAGATGAGGGATTTATACAAGGTTGATTATTTAATATTCCCATGTATTATTTATCTATCATTTCTTTGTTATTGATCAATTTGAAGATCTATAAAATACCATTTGAATACAAAATGGCTAAGAACCTCAATCAAGGAAATATGACAATTCCAAAAATGTTGTGATGCCAATCAATTAACATTCACAATTTGATGCTTCACCAATGAGCTCATCTGATTACTGATACATAATTAATGATTCATTGAATTTTGTTCTTTGAAACTTACAAACATGGTCATTTTTAAATTTGCATTGAGGCAATTATTTGATTGCCTCATGATATCTGAAGTAGAGGCACTATAACCTACAATTTATATATTGCCGCTTCTCTAGCAATGCAGGCTGAGTTGCAAATAGGACATGGAGGAATAATATCTGTTGATTTGATGACTTGACATGCAGGAACGCAATCCTCTGGGCTAATCTGCATGTCATTTAAATAGAATTTGTAGTTATTTTCAATAGTTTACATTTAATTTAAGTTAAAGTAATCTCGCCATTTAGAGGAGATTGCTTTTTCAGTTCTATGCTTGACTGTTTTAAGTAGGAAAAACTTTTTGACTCTCAATGCACTGCCTTTGTTGGAGGTGCCTTTAATATCACCATCATGAAAAGATTGTACAGAAGCATTATTCTGAAGAGACTGCACAGCCACATAATCAGGAATTGTAGGATGACCATCAACAGTTGTGGATACAAATTTACTGCCAACCTTCATATTGACTTTGATGGGAAAACTAATACAATTAAACAAGGATAAGGTGCCATCGGTGAAATCTTTCTGCATATTAATGCGAAGCTTTTCTCGAGAGATGAATAAGGCTTCATACAGTTTAAGCATTGAAGGACAACGTTCGGTGCGTTAAATTTCTGTGTTATCAAGAAGTCCTCTGTTAATATGAATCTGATGAGCCCTCAAATGTTCCTTAATACTGCCCCCTTGGACATGCATCGTCAACCTTCTTGCCTTCTTGTATTAATTAAATTACCCTGACGATGGCCTTAGAGGCCGAAACTAATCAGTCGGATATTAAAAACTACAGATGTAGATTTAGTGACAAAGTTTTTTCGTACTTAAAACAGTGCAAGCATATAACTGAGAAAGCTGTCTCCTCCAAATGTTGAGCTTATTTTAACAAAACATGTTGAAATGAAATTATTGAGCCGTTATACTGTAAATATTCTTTGCAGACAATAGCAGATGACAGAAGTTTACTGAATGTTATAAAGGATGAAATAACTGAACTGAAGAAATATAAACTGGAAATCCAGGAATCATTTAAAAAGTTACAAGAAGTGTTCAAATCTTATCAGGTTCATTTGCCTTTCAATCACTTGGGAGAATGTAAATGATTAAAATGCTAATTTATCTATTATAGAAGTTAAGGAAAGGAATTTGAAAATTATTCTTTATCACTTATCTGATAATATGTTTTATTAAATGTTGTCTGATCGCTCCTTCTTGTAATTCCTGGAATCATGTGCAATCAACTATATTAACCACAAGTTCAGTTTTTAATAAAACTCATTACTTTCATCCCACAAGATTTCAGTGAAATTAACAAACCCTATTCATATCTAGAAAGTGTAGAATAAAACTAATGTTTATTATGTCCTTTATTATGACTTATGTCCTCTTGACTGAAACTTGTCAATCCATTTGATTATCCATATTGCTGGCATGGACAAAGGGTTTTCTCTAGGCTGTACTTTAATTGTAAATTTGTAATTTTTAGCTATTGTTAGGTAAACATTTCTTTTCGAGACAGATGGGCTATGTGATAGCGATATGAATTTTTCCTCAATGATAGGAAAGCTAATTTATAAAGAGCTCAATGAAGAATGTGTTCTTATTTCTTATTTGGGTATATGAATTCTTGATAAAGAAATGAAATTTTATTGTTTATAATTTTGAATAATTTTTTTGGAGAGAAATTTTTATGGAGATTTTAAGTAATGGCCTCCACCAATTTATTATACATAAGTGTCATTTTTTTTCAAATATTTCTTGCAGGAGGTTAATATGAAACCGAATAATGAAATGAAGAAAGTTCTTGATTCATTTGAACAAAAAGTTGAAGCTTCAAGAAATAATGTTTCTTTTTTTTTTGTTTAAATGAATTATGAAGTTTAATGTATTTTAACAAGTGAAATTTATTCCATGCACAGTTTTTGGTTTCCTATTTCAGGTCACAGATGAGATGAACATGTTGAAAACAGAAATAATTGGAATCTTTGATGTAGTAAATGTGAGAAAACCTTTCTTCTAGTTTGTTAAGGTTATAAGACAAATAATAAATTTTTTTACTTTAATAAAACATACAAAATATAGAACAATATTCAAAAACAGAACAATATTCTAATACAAATTATTAAAATTGAGCGACAATGATACAAAATTAAATATCAGTTCTTTTTGCCATTGATTTCTCTTAAATTTTTGTTATGAAGAAAATAGATGGTTAACATTAAATAAAGCTTTTCTTTGTGAATCGATGTGCAGGCATTGAACTCGAGCATTTTGAATCTCGCAAATCGTACCTCATCACTTGAATTAACGCTCGAGGCTGAGAAGATTCACTTGGTGCAGAATAAAACTGGAACAAGCAACAGTAACAAAAACTCTGAAAAAGTTAACTTCGAGAAAATTGATAAGGACAATGTGACATCTATGTCTGAAGATATATTGACATCATCGCCTAGTCTCTACAGTTCTGCATCCACATTTGTGAACCAAGATAGGGATGGAAATACAAATTGAATGGCTAATTGATGTTTAAGTTTAGAGACATTATTATTTTTATACTCTCGGTTTTGTTACTTGCTAATTCATAAATTGCCTCACTATATATCTTGAACTGAGTTAAAAATCTCTTTAAAATGTTTTTAGGATTATTGGTCGATGTTTGTGTGGAATTGTGTTGCTGATGAGGTTTTTATCCTGAAAGGGCAATAATGTACATTTCCTTTCCATATGTTAAAATAAAATGTGATTTTGGGATAACTAATTTTTGGTTAGCCAATGATTTCTTTGTCAGCTATTTTGTAACTTTGAATGATTTTCTTAGTAATGGAAAATAAGTCAGTGGGAAGTAGTTATTTATTAAGAAGGTATCATAATCGTGTGATGTATTTACTCATTTCTGCTAAGGGTATTTGCCTAGTATTTAATAAATAATAGTCATTTTATGACCAGTTAAGTTCTATCCGTGGCTTTCGGATTGTGATGAGGTGGTTCATTCAGGAAATGAGGTTTTGAATTTTGTTAATGCATCATCATTCAAACAATTTTTCTAAATTGCGATTAATAGTTATAGATAAAAATTATATTTTTGGTTTCTGGTCGAGCTTGTTCTAATAGCATTTCGTTGCGTCCTTACCGATGCAATCAGGTTTCTGTTAGAAGTTCTGACAGCCTTGATGCATGGATGGTAATGAGAAGTGAGGATATCAGGAACCAGGAATTTTGAGGGAATCTCGCAGACACTAAGACTTGCACTTGGACAGTCGATAAACGGACAACAGATGTTCGCCTCGCTTGAGTTTATTGCCGAATCTTGTTAGGGTTTTTAGTATCATTCGTCGAATCAGTTGCTATAAAGAGTTGGCGAAAGTAAACGGTTTATCATCGGGAGTGCCGTGGTAATGATGTTTACTTGCTCACTTGGAGAGTTTTCTAGTTTATCTTTCTGGTACTTGACATAATTCGTTGAGGTAGGCTTACGTTTTGATGATAATAGCTAATAAAAGGTATCAACAAGTTGATGAAATCGGGTGATAACAGAAAAGTGTAAGATGAATGGATAGGCAATTAAAACGAGGGGCAATATGAACAGTGAAACATGGAGAAATGTTGTGTGAGCAGTCCGGACGATTTGGATCACTTAATTTGTTCGTAATTCAGAGAGCTTGAGACTAATATGAATTGTGCTTCGAAAATCAAAATAATTAATTAAATATATAAACATTTTATCGAATAAGCACATAGTAAATCAAATCGTTGCAAAGCAAATCCAATATCATAGATTTGTTCTGAAGACTTTCTCCTTTATTAACACTTCACAGAGCAATTATGGATCTTTTTCAAGATGAATTTACCGCTTTATGACGCACCTGCTGTCTATCAAGCGATGTTACCGGGTTGTGTGATGCGAATAATGGAATAAAAACAATAATAAAATGACTTGAACATTAGCAACTTACAAATGAGCATTAAGATTAATAAATTCATAATAAGTTAAATGTATCGAGTTGTATTTAAAATATTTAGGTCAAATGAAAGGTCTTCCCCATCTGTTAACAAGAATATCGCAAGCATCAGCTGTATTTTGAAGCCTTCAGAATGGATGTATTTATGATATTTTTATCTGCTCATCTTTATCAGTTCCCACCTCTTTCGCTTTCCCTCACCTTCCCATCACAATCTCACCTTTTTTATTTAATTATCCTTGCACTTTAACTCCGGTTTTATTCGCTTTTAATGATGAACTTTAAGTTTGCATTTGTTTGTTTAAGAACCAAAATTTAACAATTACTAATGAAAGAAATAGGTTGTAATAAATATTGAACGCTTCCATACTTGTGGATGAATTGTTTGTACTTCTGCACATATAGTGACATGTGCTAATCTACCAATACTTGCTGAAGGCACAAGTTCTCTAAGAAGGAATTCATTTTTATATCTTCTTTCAGCGGCTTTTCTGCTCCTGTCATGAGCGAGAGTATATTTCACATCATAAATTTTCTTCTTGAAATGTTCGAATCATGTGTTGCCAGTTTTTAAGAAAATATTTTTCCAGCACAGTCTACCAAGTCGTGTTACATTAATGCAACGATATAACTTAGAATGACAAAATAATAGCAACAATAATCACATATACCTCGACGAAATACAATTATTTTTTTTTATAACATCAAATAGTTTCCAAACATCTTATGGTCTAAACGTGACATAGTAAGGAGACACATACAATAAATTGATTATTAGAAATGAATTGTAGGTATTTTTGTTGTTCGACTATTTACAAGCAGTTCAATTAACTTTAAGCAATAATTAAGAGTCATTCGATTATTAAAAAAAAAAACATTTTTATGTAAGTTTTGCTTCGTATTATCACACAACTATGTACGAAACAACATTTGAACATTTTTTTTATTAAAGACCAAGTTCACCATTCGTCTTGAAGCAGTAAATCAAATTTATTTTGTATGTACATTTATTATGTTGAAGTCTTTAAGTAAGCAGGAAAGACATCGGTTAATGATGAAGATGTTTTTCATGCCCATGTGAGCAGATGTGGAATATTTATGGAATGGACAGATGAAGGGCCACACGGATGGATTTATGCATTGATGAGTGGAGAGATAACAGTGGCGATGTTGATTGAAATATTGTTGGGAGGTCCACTAATGAATTGATTGGTTGATAGATGGAGAATAAATTTAAAGAACTTATGACTGTTGAAAAATATTGAAATCAAAGTGCTCAAAGCACTTGATAATGACTTATCCTCAGATAATGACGTATTATCAGCAAGTTAATTTGTCACAGTTGTAGGCGAACTGTGAAAATGAGCCAAACATGTCCGTCACTACAAAATCAATTTATGTTTAAAGCATAAACATATTTATACAAGTAACCGGAACATTACCACTAGGTGCACTAGAGCAGAAAGAGCGACTACCTAGGCTGCCGATTCCCATTTATCTGGGCGCCGGTAGCAGAGTGGTTGACGCTTTCGCTTTGGTGCGGCCCAGTTAGATGTTCAAATCTTAGCCGCTCGAAAAAGTTTCTATAACTAGCAATTAGTCGCGTTTGTAATCGCTCTTTTGCCTATTAACTCTTAAAAGATCCATTCCTTTTCACTTCCGAAAATTATCTTTTAGCATTCTCCTTTGTCGATCGGAAAGGATTCTAACTTCTCGAATCAATCCAGAAATTTAGATGACCTTTTTCAATTTATAGCCTTCTCTGATTAAAATACAATAGCATTAAAAAAAACCACAAGCGACTCGCAGTTTAACTGATTCAGATCAGACTTCTGATCTTGAACAATAATCAAAGAATTTACGAATTTACATTTTTTTAAAGAATTTACCTTTGAAGAGAAACTAAATTTTCTTCAAATTCTTGGCCGATTTTTTATATGTATTTTTATGTTTTCAGGAACACACACGGAATTAAGAAATCCACAAAAAAATTGTATTTTAATTAATTCCTCATCGTTTCACACAATCGGTGATTGCGGCAATAAGAGACCTCTTGCCCTCAGGTAAAGTGGATGGATATAAGCGAGGCAACGTTCAAAGAGAATGTGCGGAGTCGAAATATTTTTAAGGCACAATTCTTCCGAGGAAAGAGACCACAAAACCCAAGTGAAAATTATTGACCAATAAGACCTTGCAAAAATATTACGAGCAACTTGGAAAGGATGATAATAAATGTAGGACCAGAAATTTATTTAACCGCTCCACGTTATACACTTCTAAGCAAGTTAGTTCAATTTGATCTTGGAAAAGCAAAAAAAGGTCATCGAATGACTTCTACAATCAAGTCTGTAGCCAGTTGGGGAGATTTACCCCAGGCTCTTTGATAAAACCTCCCCCAATGACAAATTTCTGTATAAGTCCCTGGATAGGATACACCGGAAGAAGTCCATCTCTGAGAACTTCCGGAGTTTTTATGGTCAAAAAGTTCGGAGACGGGGGACCACTCCTCTGACTTCTGACTTATACCACACATTCCACGTCAAATCAACACAATATCTGACATCACCATCTTGGATTTTGCTAAAATTTGGCACAGATGTTAACCTAGATGAGTAAGTTAACAAATTAAAATTTTAGACGTTTTTGTCAATCGGTGTCAGAAATATGGGTTGTTAAACTTTGACCAAATGCCAACACCTCGCGATGGTTCACAGGCTGTAAGTTTGATTCTAGAGCACTTAGATGGATAATATTTATATAAAATTAAGGGTATTTGAAGGCTCTATTTGGGCAACCTACCTAAAATATTTTATTTTCAATATTTAAAAAGATATTGTCAATTAAAAATTTAAGGTAAGTTCGCACAAAAATTCGTTATTGATTTATTTTTCATGTATTCAGAACATTGTAAAGAACACATATTAACAAGTAATAAGTATCATTATGGGGAAAAGCAACATTGTTCCAAGAAGATTCATCGTGAAGACCTAAGTCTGCAGGGCAGGGCAGGCTGCAGCCCGGATCTTCATGCATTAGGCGGTTGGAATTCTGAGGACAGCATCTGCAATCCACTCACTCAGACCAATTCTCTTGGAAAAGGATATTAATCCGTATCCGTCGAAGGTCTTATAAAGGCTCTCTGAGATTGCCTCTCTCCAGTCATGTTTTGATTGCTTTGCCACCGCCGTCCCAAACTTCCAAAACTCTGTCATGATCAGAGTTTTTATCTCTTAGAACATCAGTCATAAATTCATTCCCTGTCTCAGAGATGATCTCTGTGCATCTTCTTAATAGAATACGAGGCATCCATGAAGAATTCCAAAACCTCCAGACTTAACACGAGCATGATAAAACGTGATTGGGACATCCTTTGGAAGATGCAGCCAATGCCTTATTGCTCCTCTAATTGTGGTCTCTGAGGAAGTCAAAGAACCAAGGGAGACCTCGTCAAAGTTTATCCTATTGACGAGACTTGGTAACATGAAATTTCAAGATATAAATTCGTTGGCTGGGATTTAAAGGTGCTCTGGATATAGAATGAAGTGATTTTTTAATTTTCTCCTTGATCTACGCGGGTTGCATTCAGGCTCCAATCTGCCCAGATATTTGTATGATTGAGATACATCTATTGCTTTGATATCCTCGAAATGCAATTTGATATAAGGTATAGGATTGACTACTCAGAGTTTTTCTTTCAGTGAGTCTAATCTCTTTTTTGTTCTTTCCCCGCATTTTTGTTTTCTGGAATATTCGGCATGATTTATTACCTGAATTATTTTAGATGCAAGTGTTCTTTTTTCCTTGAATTGTCTCATCGTGACTCCTGGGTGGTTTATCTGGTTTCTTGCTATTGGTGATCTGGGGAATTCGAGTTGAGATCCACTTTTATATTCTTTATTAATCAGTGTGCTTTTTGGTTGAGTTTATCGCTTATGAGGTCAGACAGCTCTCTGCTATCCAGATGAATCATCTGATGTTTCAATTTGACTGCACTATCTATTATAACTGTGCTACTGTTATCCATTTCATCTGGTCGATCAGTTATGAATGTTTCGATGCTACAGAGTCCTGGAAAGCATTACTTAGAAAGCTCTTATAGCCAGACTTGTTTCTGATTCTTCTTCTTCGCCTCATACTAATGTCTTGGAAATGCCAAGTGAGAGCTATGCCGATTCTCTTTCTTTCCTGGTCATTCAGTCCAACTTCGGCTTCTGACATCCTTGTCCAAAGTTCGTTGATACTTCCTGAATTAACCTCATATGATGTCTCACGGTGATCCGAGGCTCCACTCGGCTGGTAAGCTAATTTCGGCTAATGTTGGATCAAGATGTTCTAGGGAGTTGAATTTTCTGACGCACTGTTGGAGAATAGTTTTGTATTCTGGCTGCCTTCTACGTCTCCGAATGGCGGCCATTGTTCAGCGTCGTTGGAGTCGTTTATGGAGTTCTATATTGATGAACCTAACTCCTTGTTGCTTTAATTCTATCTCCAACATTGACATCACATGAGATTTCTCGTCATTTCATCTGCATTTCCACCAGCTTTTCCCTGAGCGTTTTGCAAGACATTGGATTTGCGATGGATGGTTGCGACTCTAGTGAATCTTTGTTCCTTTAGGTGTGTTGAACATTACAATATTCACATTTTTGTAGGGCATGTGTTGATATCTCGGAAGGAACGACATTAACATTCACCTGTGTGGACTGTTGTTCTTAAGGTGCGCGCACATGTCTGCATTGTTTACTTTTAATTGTTTCGAAATCACTTTCGAGTTGGTTTAATTCTCGGAATTTTCAATCTCATCAATCAGAAAACAACACCTCAGTCAAATGCACCTCGAGTCACCAATCTACCTCCTGCTTTTCTGAAGTTGTGACGTCCAAACGAGAGGAGATGTTGATTTTAGTCTCTCAACTTCAAGTTTTCCTTTTTTAAGTCACCAATAACCTCACAATCCTGAACGGAATGCAGAGGACACGAAATGGTAACAAAAACCAAAACTGCCGCAAATTTCGAAAATTTACCGAGAATTCGCGAAAACAGTCGCACGACCGCTCGCTCGAGGTTAAACTTAAAAATAAACAATATTATTATTATTATTATTATTATTTATTATTAACAACCTCATCATCATCATCACCACCACCACCACCACCATCATCATCATCATTACTATTTCTAATTATTAAAATTATTATTAACTAAATAAAGGGCGATGATTATGAAAGGTTGGCCGAATGGGTCGCGTTCCTGCATATGGAGGTAATGACAACATGCATTGCCTCCAGCTCCCTTGGGAAGGAGCGCTTTATAAATGGTTAACAAAAAGCGCCTTTGACGCTTTGCATATGGCGCTTTACAAATTTATAGTAAATTTTAGTACATTTATAATGAATTTGAAGGCGTCGATCAAATAAGGCTGCCATAGTAGCATAGCATGATTACAATATTATAATTCGAAAATTTAAAGTAACAGTTACAAGAATATTTAAAAGTGAAATTAAAATTTAAAATACAAATGCCAAATATTTGATTACAGGAATGAAACTAAAATATAACATAAAAGATAAAATGTTGAAGAGCAATTCTAAAATTGCAACAAAGGCAACAGATGTAGTTACAATGTATCACCGTTTTCATTCTGACAGTAATGAAATTGTCATTCAGGTGAGCAAACGAATCAACGCCTTGAGTGACATCCAGATTAACACCAGAAACAAATCCATCAACTATAACATCTGAGACTCCAGATCCAGATCTTTTATGTTATATTTTATTTTTATTCCTATAATCAAATATTTGGCATTTGTATTTTAAATTTTAATTTCACTTTTAAATGTTATAATTATAATATTATAATGTTTGCAGCAGACAAAACAATTCCCGCAAAACTTTTTAAACAAACGTGAGTTTGTATTGATGATCTATCGACGATGATGATGGCGATGTTGATGATAGTTGTGGTGCTGATGTACATCAGTTTGTTTATCTTGTCAGGAAGTTCCACTGATGCTTCACTCGTGAAAATTCAAAAGAACGATTGAGGATTGTATGAAAAAAGTTAATAAATCTTTTATTAAACGGCGGCAGAAAACCTATAAATAGTTTTTAGGGTCCATATTGTATTTTTATAATTTCTTAATAATTAAATAATAAAGTACTAATAAGAAAGTCGTAACTACAAAAATTGACAAATGTATGAATTAATAATAATAATAATAATAAATAATTACAGTTAATGTAATGATGCAGAATTTTTTGTAAATGGTTTTTGATTAATTATATGTTCTTGTGAAAGACATTTCAATAAATAGCGATTATGGTGATTAGAGAAACCCTTGTACAACTTGTTGAAAACCTCATTATTTATTCTCTAAATAATAAGGCAGAGTAAAATCGCCCAATCAAAATCTCTCCAACCGCAAAGCTAAAGCGTGATTGGCTGACGGGAAAATAAACATCTTCAACTGTTTCCAGAGGTGGAGTTTATGAAAAATAATGTTTAAGATACAATAAACAATAAAAAAAGATACGTGGATAAAGAAATCCAACAAAATGAATAATTTAGGCTACACAAGTTCTCAGCACTTGTTACACAAACACTCCTTTAGTTCATCTTGGTGAAGTTACGACCACCTGTGTGGGCGCTTTAAATTACAACTGGGTTCAGAAATGTTTGGGATTCGCAACAAAGAAAATCCGAGTCAGTGAGTTGTGTGTACAAATTGTTACAAACAAATTATTCAGCTTTCCTAGGAGGCATAAATTGTTTATCGCCAGCTGGACAGTCGATGAAAAGGTTGAAGAAATCCTATACCTGGGTCAATAGCTTGACGGATGCTCTGATGTCCACTACTTTTCGTATTTATGAATATCTGTTTTCCTGCAAACATTCAGTGCTGACGTCTTTATTTTTAAATCGTTTGTTTGCAACCTGAACATCCTTGTTATTCATGTGGAAGCAGCGATTCTTACACATTTATTAGCAGAGTTTATTAAAGAAATATTTGCTCCTAAAATTCATGATGAACTGGATCTAAAATGAAAGCATTTGAAAGCATTTGAATAATTTATTATAATTTTTATAATATTAAGAGGAATAACTTCTATCAGATAATCTCTAGGTTTAATAACTTAAATGAATAACATAAAAAAATGCACAACATTTAAATAAAGTTGAACATCTTTATCCATTTTTTACTTTTTAACTTCCATTTTTACTTTTGTACTTCAACCTCATATTTTAAAAGTGTCTTAAACTTCTTGATTGATGGAATAAACTCGAAGGAAATAAAACAGAATGGCAGTCTTTCGTGCTTTCTGTCATTGAAACATACTATCAGACTTAAAGTTTGAAATATGTGATTGATGTGGGCTGTTATCAAAGTTTGGTGACAAGTTGTTTGTGTTTGGAGCACGAACTCCTGCTAGACAAAACGTCACTCAGTGACCAGGGAGCTGCAATGGCCAAAGGTCTTGACCTGCATCTGATACTTGCACATAAACTTTTATTGCACTCCTTTCGTAATTATGCAGAAATGACATCTCGCAAATGTTATCGATGCAATTTCTAATTAGTCATCTTCATAAATATTTTTGGATATTTATAATTTTATAAAATAAATGAAACAATCAAGAAAACAACAGACGACAAAAAAATCGTTCTATGTGTTACAAAGAGAAATCATGCATCTTAAGCTGCTCTTAAATGATGTCCCTTGCTTATTAAACAAAACTGTTTGCAAAATGTAAATTGTTCGCTGGAGCATAACGTATTTCATGAAAGGATGATTTACATAAAAATTTGGATGACCAATAGTGTTACAGCATTTGCAACATTTGAAGAGTGATAAGAAATGGATGCATAATGGATAATTGGATTTAACAGTGGAAGTCTTATCAGTTAGGCATTCAACAACGTCATAAATAACTTGTTAAACTTTTGATGCCAGGATTTTATTTCCTTTGAAAATTTCATCTCTGTCTACAGAAGTTTATTGAGTATTTTGAAGAACTTGTTCGCACTTACTGACGTAGACTGCATGTATTGGTTCTGTCGTTCAATATGGTGATGTTGAATATGGTGACAATGGTGATGATAGCGGACCAACCTAAAATGCACGATTGCTATGTTATTGCAACATGATATTATATTTGATTCATTTTATTTGATTTTATTTTATTGAACACAATCACAGAAAACAAAAAATACTATATAAACATAAAATTGTTTGTATTAAAAATGTAATTCCGAAAGGATATAGACCCTCTTATGGATGATAAAAGAACCACGTTTTTTATAAAAAGAAAACACAAAACAGCAATTTATAGAGCACAAAAAGGTATCAGGTAATGTGAAGTGAATAAATTAAAGTCATCATTAACAGATATTCTTGATGGCACATACAAGATTTATAACGATAATAAATGCGATGCCGCACTGATGACTTGCCAAATAAATAAGTGAATGATGATGTCAATAAGTTGTTGACATAGTTATACATGAATAATCCTATCTGAAATAAGTTTAATTGATAAATATTTAATAAATTATGTTCGAGAAATTGTAATTTACATGAAGATGAAGGATAAAGGTGAAATGTAGCACAAATGGAGCGTTTATGAAGTATATGTAATGATTTAAGTCGTTCAAGGCCCATACGATATTGCAATATGAAAGATATGGAAATATTAAAGCATATTGTAACATGAGAGAGGTATTCACATCCACATATTATGTTTTTATTAATTTTCGACTTCATACGGCCAGTATGATCTGACCAAGTCAAAGTTTCATTGACAATAATACCCAAACATTTACAAGAAGAAGCACGATTTATAGACATGCTTTGAATATGAATATAAGAATCAGCCAGAACATTTCTATTTTTTTAAGGTTTAATGAGAGTTTGCACAGAATCAATCAAAAACAGAGATAGAAGCACTATTAACATTGTCAAGTAAAATGTCAAGATTGTCTCCATATTGCAACGTTTACACACATTTTTGTCTTACAAATATTTTATTATTTATGTTAAATGATGTCGTTAATGAGCTCTCCAACCGTAGTAAGACGTTGATGTAAACACAATTAAAACCTCCTCGAAGTAGGCGGGATATTCTAAACATTGAAGCAGACGATTATTTTCATCATTGGACGACTGAGTGTGTAGTGAGATGGTGAGGAGTTTCAAGTTAGCTATAAATAGCATCACTTGTGGCTGGAGTTATCGCAATAGCTAATAAGAAGTGATTTGTGCTAGTTTCTGAATCATCAATCCGAAATCAATATTGAAAAATAATTAGTAATTACTTTGTTAATAATATTTCTTAGATTGTTCTCGGTGAGTTCCTTGCTGAAATGTCTTGTGGATGAAGCTACATTGCTTGCTTTCATTAGATTTCACCGTTAAAGTTGGATCATGCAGTGTAGCACCAAATCTTCAACTTCTGTTGGTCGTAGTGAACAATTTTACCCTTCCTGGAATAAATTTCCACCTCCGTGGATTATGTCACAGCGGAAGAGTCCAGGCGTTTACTCTCCTAAGTCTAGTAATGTTGGAAACGACTCATTCCAAGGAGCGTCGTCGCTTTCTTCAGAATCCTGCGATGAAATGGAATCAACAGAAATTCACCCTTCACCAACTCTCACTTCCTCTCTTTTATCGTCCACATCTTTAACTCCAAAAATTAAAGTCAAAATAAATAAGTTGAAATTTGGAGTTGATGCCATCTTGGAACCGTCACGTGATAAAAAGGCAGATAAAGAAGGTTGATATTTTTTTATTATTTTTAGTTTATAATTTTAGTAATATCTCTATTTATTAATAAATACATTTTTTAAAATCTTCGTTAAATATTAATTAATTTTATTACATATATCATGTATTATAACAGAACTTTTCTTAAAATTTTCTTTTACTTGTCATGTGATGTGAAAGCTGACGAGGATTACCCTATGATCAGCATGAAAAATTAAAAATGACAATAACTTTAATGATTTACATTTCTTATCACAATTAGGAAGTATACCATTTCCAGAATTCCTTCTTGAAGTAATTTTTTTTTAAATTGTAGGTGCTTGCCATCGCATCAATTTGCAGACGAATCATGCTTCGGACTTCAATTGTTTATCTTTAGCGATAGATTCGAAAAACTCTGCATCGATCGATGAAATCTCGGAAAACGACAATGAATTTCTATCAAAATCATCTCAGCAATTAGGGAATCAAGGTGGTAACGTATGTCTACCCATCAGCTGCTCGACAAACAGCAAAACGCCTTCAATGACCAGTCAATCCATAGCAAGGCTTTTCAGACCCGCTTTTCCATACCAAATGTCTTATCATTCTTCACATATCTCTTCTTTCATTCCGCTACTGTTTGCTCCACTGAGCGGACGTCAAAGAGTAGAAATGAACGCAGAAGTGAGATTGGCTCAGTATTTGACGCAACAACATGCTTACCATCTCATGGCACGCTCAAGGACATTCCATGAAAATGCACAAAGTGAGGATCATATATTTTTATTGGGCTTACATCAAGTTTTAATTATTTTATTTTTAATTCAGGTGCTATGAACAGCCAATCTTCGACACATCAGCTATATTCTGGAGCTCTAAGACAAATCCCATCGAATTTATTTCAACCTCCTTTCACAAATGACAGTGGTTGCAACGGAGGGTTCACTTTGTGTAATTACCCCGCTACGACCAGCACTGATGGAAACATTAGCAACAACCTGCCTTCGACAACCACCAACTTGAAAAAGAAAAGGTCATGGTCAAGGGCTGTCTTTTCGAACCTTCAGAGGAAGGGTTTAGAGAAAAGGTTTGAAGTTCAAAAATATGTCACCAAACCTGATAGGAGACAGTTGGCAGCCATGCTTGGACTTACCGACGCCCAGGTTAAGGTTTGGTTTCAAAATCGTCGAATGAAATGGCGCCACCTAGAAAAAGCGGCCAACTACAAAAGGCGAGAGAATCTTTTTAACAATTTAGATGAAAACGGAATTCATAGTGACGTCAGCATCGAGGAGATTAAAAACGAAACTTCATGTGAATTTCCTGATGACGAGAGTCAACAATATTGATGATATTTTAGCTACAATTGTAAATGTACGATGACCTCGAATTTTTCTTTAAACCTGCTGACCGAACTTTGATACCTTTGATCTCGTAAAAGTTCAAATGTTATTTATCGCATTTTCTTTTCCTTTTCATTCTAAATGATAAAATGAAGAAAATAGACGTATAAATCTATTCGATTTAGTAAAGATTTGACAAAAACCTGTAAATAAATGGTTTATCAGAATGCGATGCTTTTTTTCATTTATAATTCGTTTATTTCAAAACTCTGAACGAAGAACCCAAAAAAACACAAAAAAATTCACAAATTCACGGTATATCCAAGGGAATATAATTCCCGTCTAGAGGATAACCAGTTACAAAATGACATAATTACGGCGACACGTATGAAAGAGTCTTTACATAATTGATAAACTGAGAGTGAGAATGCGAAATTTTATTGCTAACGAACATGAGAAAATTACTGGTAACAATGAAAAATGAAGAAAACATGATAAAACTAACGAATATGTTACTTTTGAAAGGTATAGATCATCGGGGCAGTGATGTGACACAAACCAAGGAAGGTTAGATAAGATAAATGATACAACAGATAAAGGGGTGAGGAGTTTTTAACTAAATAATTTATTATTAATAAATATTATTAAATAATAAAATACTAATTTAAATATTGACTAATTTAAATAAATTAATTAATGATATGTTAATTTCATTTCATGTGTCGGTTGGTAAATCATGCATTTTTATCTTCGTTTGTGCAATGTACAATTTTTATTTGGAGAGGAAAAAGACAGAGCAGAAAAGATACAGCGCCTGTTATAAGGTTACGATGGTTGTAAGAATCTCACACTTTGTCCAGTTATTGTAAGAACTACCACATATATTTACTCAAGGTTTTAGTTATTTTATGCTTCCATTCTCACTTAATAATATTTCAATAGGTTTGTAAAGTTAAATTTGAATATGAATGCAACTCCTTGGAAAATCCCTTTGATGCTGTCCAGAAGCGTTTCAAAGATTAAAGATGGTTGGTGTCTATTCCTTTACTGGGAATAATATGTTATTAAAAGGGTCAAACGCTTTTTGAAAGTTCTAGTTTAGGCGCCTCTGACGCTATGCAAATGGCGCATTATAAATTAACTATTATTATTATTAGAAAAATATGAAACGACGAATAACTGAAAAACTGAATCATCGTCCGAAGAGAATCATTCTTTGTGAAGCTCCCAAAGGGCAATGCTCTTCAATGGAACACTTCAGAACAAGCTGAATTTTGATCTGAGCAAGTCACAATGTGCAGAGATACTTTCGGAGAAGCGGATTTTGTTTCTTGTCAATCCTTTCTTGGCAGCAGTTCACGAAAAAAGGCGATTTAACTGAGCCAGGGAGATGGTGAATGTGAAGGCAAGGCCGCTGACAGATATTTCGGGCCCCTAGGCATATCGGCCTCGGGGGATTTATTTACCCCCAAAATTTCCAAATTATGAAGACACCGCCTCCTCAATAGCTGGTGGGCACACTTTACATTCAAGTTAAGTCAATCTGATAATGGAAAAGCAAAAAAAAATTGTCATGATTATAATATTTTAAGGTTTTGGTGGGACTCCCGGCACTTTCCCCCTCTGCGCCCCTTCTCGGCGGCCCTGCATGGAGGTGAACTGGAGTATTGTTATATCATATAATGAAAAAAAAACTAATTTTGTTGGTCCAGAAGAGAATACTTCAACAAGAGACTTCAAATATTATTGGCATGATGGATCTGGAAAATCTGAGATGGATCCACAATTGGCCGGGCTGCCATTTCCTTCTCTCGATTTGTCGGAAATGGTGGTCTTAGAGGGAAAGCAGAATTCCTAAAAATATGTTGGACTGAGCAAGTACACCTAGCCCTTTATGACAAATTCCAATACAATTCGATAAAGTTATTTTTCAGCAAGTCATAATTCACACCTCGATAGTCATGAGTTTGATCTTCCAGGGATCTCGGAGTTTTTATGTAGCCTGCTCACTCGCATAAAAATCAAAATCCAATCGAAAATGCATAGGGTCCAATCCAAATTTGTGGTTGCATACTGGTTGACTAGAGAATTTTGATCTCATTACCAATTTTTTTTATCTAATTAACAATTTCGCCATGCTAGATTAAATACAAATGTTGGAATTGTGTCTTAACGTTTAGATATTTAAAACTTAATCTCACTTTTAAAATAGAACAAAATATTGCTTCCGTACACGGAGGCAAAAAAGATGTTTAGTTTGCTTGGTTCGTAAACAAAAGCAGAATTCATTTCTTGCGATGAAGTCAAACGAATTAACAAAACAATCGCTGCCAAATGGTCCAACGTCTTTCTGGCTAAACAAGGAAGACTTCATGAAAGTGAGATTTAGTTTGATTTCCACCTTTTAATTTAATAGTTTCTTATCACTTTAAATTCAAATTACAGGATGATTTTAACGTGGAACATTTTGTCGTCGAATGTCGACGTCACGTCACTTTAGACGTTCTCAGAAATGATCTTCATTTATATTTGAAAGTTCTGCAAAGTGCAATGATTGAATTAATCAACAAAGACTACGCAGATTTTCTCAATTTGTCTACCAATTTGGTATGATAAAGCAATTAATTAACATTACAATTGTTTTTAACCTTGCCTTTAACAAAATTTCAGATTGGCATGGACAAAGCAATTAATCATCTTATACAGCCATTAAATGGCATCAAGAGTGAAATTATGGTATTAAATTATATCTTAATCGTTGTAATTATTTGGTATTCTGAAATTTTTTTTTCGATAGTTTTTTCCTGTCATTGTGTTTCAAAACATAAGATGAAGCATAGCATCCGTTAAATTAATTATTTATTATAATTAATTGCTATCTATAATCAAACTGAATAATTTATATAAACAGTCTGTCAGGAAAGTGATGTTGGACACAATAAATGCGATTGAAGAAAAAATAAAAATAAGAACTACAGTTAGGGAAAAGAAGGTAAACTAATTTACAATTGGATTACATTAATTAATTTCACATTTTTAAGCATAATTGCTTGTTAAAGGAAAGATTGTTATGCATGATGAAGATCATCCAATCTTTGGAAGGAATGGAAAATTTGCTTGGAATAACAAATGTAGAAGAAAATCATGAAAAAAACACAAAACAGTGGGTTTGCAATCACTTGAAAATTCTTGAGAAATTAAAACAATAAAAACAAGTGAATTTGTATGGCACCATAAGCTTAAGCATCAGGGATGCTTAAACCATTTATGTAGCACTGTCTCCCAGACATGCTTTGTGGTGATGCAAGTTGGGTTACGAACATGACACATAACAACTTGCTTTTTACTGTTGCTCCTAAGAACACAAACTATCTGAGCCAACTTGAGCCCAAACAATCTGACCTATATGAAAAATGTGAGGGAATTGTTTTTGCACTATTTCATTGAAATGTTTGTTATTCTTAATAATGGTGGGGTACTTATTTTATATTTACTTATTTATTTTTTTTTTGAAACTTGAAATTATTAACGAAGGAAAATATGAAAAATATTATCAAATCAAATAAGACAATCTTTATGGTGGCATAAGTCCAAATCACAGGACCTCAAGGCCACCTTATAAATGCGTCTTGAGAGACTTTCTAAATCTTTCAATGGTTGCTGCGGATATGACCTGAGGTGGAAGTCGGTTCCAGATCCTTGGGCCAGCAACCGTAAACGACATGTCCCCAGCACATTTGAGTCGCCCGGCCGGAATGAAGAGGAGCGACGAAGAAGATGATTATTTTATGTATTAAAAATATTTACACAAAGCTTGTGTGATAATTCACTTTGCCCCATTAGAATTGTTGCTATTCTCCTTCAATTATGATTTTGAAATGTTATCTTAATGCAGTTGGGAGACAGGCAATGATCAGCTGATCGAGAGGGTTGCTTCTGAGTTCAATCGACTGCAGTTCTACATCAATAAGAGTAAAGGCCTTCCTCTTGTTGCTCAGATTGAACCAGTGCGAAAACTTTATTTGTTTCTATTAATTTAGTTGTTTAAACCATCTTTATATATAATTATATATATTTATAATCTTTATATATAATTTATAAATAAAGATTTAAACTCTCATGTTGAGAAGAAATGTTTCAATCTGTTATGGCAATGTTTCTCCATCTTAATTGCTGAATATTAGAACTCATCTGCAGAGAGTTAAGGTCATAGCAGAGACCCTGGCATTCAGCCTTGAAGCCTCTCTGAAGGAATGTTTCACAGGGTTGGACAGAGGTGACCTCTTGAGTTGTTTGAGGACCTATGCTTCGATCGATAAAATGGAAGAGGCTCAGTCAGTTTTCAGGAAATTTGTTGTCCATGATTACATGCATGAGGTAATTTATAATGTAATTTCTTTCTACTTGTTTCTCTGATTTTGTGACTTGTGATTTTGACCACTGAAAATTTAGATTTAATCAAATGGTAAGATTTATTTGAATCAATGTCAATGCAGGGAAACATTGTCAGGAGGTTAAGAATTCTGTCATTCTATATTATTATATTATTTCTTGTTGCTTCAGTTCACAATTAATTGATTGACTACTGACATTTCAACAGTTTGTAAATGAACAAAACATGAAAGAAAAGGGCCTTGAGAGCATTTTTGAGAAAATCCTGGAATTCATTCCCCTGCACTGCTCAAGAATTAAAGCTGCCACCTCAGGGTTACAAATCTATTTTTTTTCAACAAAATATTTTTTGTTGAAGGTGTTTTGAGTCACTTTTATGTGCTTCTGTAGTTCAGTGAATGCTGTCCTTGGCTATGATTTCATAGTTAATGCTGTGTGGCCAGAAATTGTGTCAAGTTTGGAGTTCAGAATACCTTCTTTGTTTGCTCCTGGAGACCCAGAGCTTTTCCATGAGGTATGTTCTCCAACAATATTCATGTTATTTACTGTTTCTGATTGTTTTTGGTTTTGAGTAATTGAAACTTCATTTAATTTAATTCAGAGGTACTTAGCAAGCATGGCATTCTTGAGCAAATTTGAAAGTCTGCTTTCAAGCCAGGCCAGCATTAAAAGACTTCGACAGCATCACAGCTACATATCATTCATGTCGAAGTGGAGTGTGTCTGTCTATTTTCAGATCAGATTCCAGGATATTGCAGGTCAACTTGAAATGGTGCTTATTGAGCCATTTGCTCCAGATGCAAACAACAATTATGGTGATTAACTTTATTTGATTGAATTTAAGTTTTTTTATTGTTTTTTAATTACTAAATATTTATTTATTGATATAAATTATTTTAAGCACTCAAGAATGGTTTATTGGGACTACAAATTCTCATATTTTTAAGGCTTTACTTTGGCATCTAATTGTACTCTGTGCAAGTGCTTGAAGAAATGTTGGTCACCTGGTGTATATCTTGATATTCTTCTTCATCGATTTTGGAGGCTATCCTTGCAGCTTATGTCCAGATATGGGATGTGGATCAAAGATTTCTCACAAGAGGTTACTCATTACCTAAAGAAAGCTATTTTTTAGTTGAGATAAGAAATACAAGAGGTTACTCATTACCTAAAGAAAGCTTTTTTTTAGTTGAGATAAGAAATACAGTGTATTTCTGGCAGTGAAAGTGAAATGCATTTTTTCCTAAATTGCCTAATGTTTTTACATAATGCTTTTGTTTCATAATAATTTGTAATTATAACCACCAGATAATTTTAATCTGAGATAATCTTGAAACATTGGTGCTAATGAAGTTCTGCTATTTAATTATTTAGTTGTCCCAAACTTCTCCAAACTTACCAAGGGTAGAATCAGCTTCTTCATTCCAACTTTCTCACAAACTGCATGATGGTGCAGAGTCCTTAATCTCCCCAGCAAGCAGCTCTCCCTCTCTTCAGTCATTAAACATGCAATCTCAAGATATCCGTTTAAGGACTCCAAAAGATTGTATTGCCTTATTGAGTGATATAAGAAAGCTGATAAAAGTGGTAGGCTGGTAATGTTCACTTACACATTCAATGTAGCATTATCTGTAACTTATTTAATGTTTACAGTTACAAGATATATATCTTAGTAAAATTTGTCCACTTTTGTCCAAGCATGAAGGCATCAACATGGAATTGATGAATGGTTGGTATGGGTTATATTTATTTTTTATGGCATTGAAGATTAATCTCCAGTCTTAAAACTATTTTGTCTCAAGGTGCTTGGAAAGATGCTGTGGAATTTCTGATTGAACATATTCCTGAGCTCATGCAGTACATTTCCAATGACATTGCAGTCTCTTGCTGCAGTCATCTTAAAAATGTCAATAACATTCCACGCTTATACAAAAGAACAAATAGAGAGGTATCTTTTGGACTTGTCAAATTGTTACTCATGTATTTGTTAATTCTGATGAGACGATTTTTCAGGCTCCCAGCAAAGCCTCTCTATATATGTCATCACTTCTGAAGCCATTGAAAGAATTTTTAGAGAAGCACAACAGCCTAATTACTGAAGAGGATAAGAAATCATTAATTTTGAGATCTTTGCACATTATTACTGAACAGTAAGAAATTCTCAAATGTTTTTTGTTGTGAAACTGCAAGAGCACAGCTTAGAGGGTTGCATTCCTGCATATGTTTAAAACCCAGCTTGCACTTCCACAAGCACCCTTGGGAAGGATGCTTTGTAAATGGTTAATAAAAAGTGCCTCATATGCTATGCATATGGTGCTATGCAAATAGATTACATTTACATTATACGAATTATTTGCTTGACAGTTTCCTCTCAGTTACTACTGAGGTTCTGGTGTCAGTGAGGAGAATGGAAGAGAGTCTGAAGCGCCTTAAGGCAGCCAGAGGAACAACTTCAAATTCTGGCAATCAAGGGATGAGTGATGATGACAAGATCAGGTCTCAACTTTCTTTGGATGTCTCGGAATATATTTCTCAGGTTGACATTTTGTGCATTCTACTTAGATCTCAATTGTTCATTTGCAATTAATCACAAGATTCACATATTTGTGATGCTAATATTTACTTGTTCGCTATGCAAGCAATGCATCATAATGTTCTTGGTACAATTATTAATTTTATAAAAGCTGAACAATATTGATTTACAGATTTTACATCTAGGCTTAAATGAATCAGAAATTCTTCCTCTAGAAAAGCTCAAAGAAATTGTTATGGAACCATTATCATCATCACAACCTAAATAGAACTCTTACAGTTATTCTAAATAGTCATTCACCATGTATATAAGATAATTGAAACTATTGGCTCTTTCTTAAATTATAATTTAAGTGTAATTACTTTTGTCATTTACATTTATTCTCCACATGCTTTTTTTAGAATTAATATATTGCTGCCTTCTTCTGGAAGTAGCTGGGTATATTATTGGGACAATTCATTTGTCTCAGGTGGGCAAAACTTTGTTGTACCAAAGTTCTCCTGAAATTGGCTTTTGCACACATTAACAACCTAAAATTAAATGCAATGAAAGGTTTCAGACACCGATCTTGAAAATTGAAGGGGTATTTGACTCCCCAAATGAATTGCAGAATTGTATTATGTGTTCAGTGCCTTCACAAAGAAATTACATGAAGCATATTTGGGGAACATGGAAACATGATGGCATTAACTAATAAAAAAAAACGTTATGACACTGAACCACACGCATGGAGGCTTTCTGTATGAATAGAATAGGAAATTTGAATTGTGACAGGTAATGTCTCAACCAATTGAATTTGTTTCTGTACTTACATGTAAATCACTACTTTCAATAAAATATTAACCAACTGCTTAAAACCCTTATTTGGATCACAAACAGTGAATAAGTAAAAGTTGGAACACACAACCCAATAGGGCAGCCCTAAGGGATCAGACTGTGTAACATAGGAAATGAAACAGGCCACCAAAAGAACTTATATGATGTAGAAAAGCACTGACTTCTCCATTCAAAACTTGTGATTTTTATCCATTTGCTCTTCAGACTCATGTATATTGGACCTTAATTTGATAGCAATAGCATTCAAACTACTTGTTCCCATTGAAATAAAATTGTTCACTCTAAAAGAGGTAAATAACTCCTTGTGATCACCAGTTCAACTCATCCAACCTGAGTGGAAACTTTATCTTCAAGTGCCAGAAATTAGTTAGCTAACCCCAATAAGATACCTTTCTCCAATATGCAAAATACACATTGCAGTAAAGCACACAACTCCCTTGATGTCAGTTAAAAAAATTACATATCAACTTTTGACATAAGGAAAATATTCTATAATTTATTTCACTCTGCAGTCAATTTGATTGGCTAAAGTTCAAATAATTCCCCACTTCTTCTCAAAGGCATTACAAAGTTTCGTGCAAGCCAAAGCTGCAGAAAGAGGATAGTTACTTAATGAAATGGTCTTTTCTGTGTAATCAACATTCACCTGAATGCAAAAATATGATATTCATTTAGAAAAGTTCCTCGGGAATAATTATTTCACTCACATTTCCTTTTGCAAATGCTCCCACAACAAAAACAATTGGTGAGTCATCCAGTGACAGAGAAGAAGGGTCAGCAATAACTTCAGGAGCTGTGAATGAGGTCGATACCTTTAAGCAGCCACTTGGCAAATAGTTTGTCACTGGATTTTTTATGAGCTGATAAGAATGCAATTGAGGTAAGTTAGTTAGGTCAAAAATGAAAATTTATGGTAGATTAAAATTTGAAAGCCTACTCTCAAAAGCTTGACTTTGCCTTGGTCAGCATAAATAGTGTGATCTTGCAAAAGTTGAACTGATAATGCAAATAATATAGAAGGTTATCTGGTATATGTGCTTACACAAATTAACATAATCAATAAAATGATGCAAACCCATCAATCCACAAAACCGTTCAAATGTTCTTGGAATCCTTGTCTCAGGATTGATTTCAATCAGAACATTTTTTTCCGTTCTTATAAATACTTGAAGAAAACCTGCTCTGTTTAAGGGGCTGTCCAGCAACATTAAAAGGCACTGCACATAAACAAATAAAGCATTACTAATCTGAATAGCTTTGACTATATGAATACACGTTCATAGCATTTGCTAACTTGGTGAGTAATATCAGGTCGGCAATCCTTTACGTCCCTATTGTTTTTCTTTGCAAAGTTTTTGTGTTTGTCACAGTTTAGCAACTGGTACTTTTTGTCTATCTGCAAAAGCAAATGTTCAATTACAATTAGCCGATATTAAGTATCTTGGCAATCAAGTCACGTTTACCAGCACAGTCTCGAGAGAAGCGCCTTCAAGAATTACGATAAGTCTTTTCTCAAGTTTTTTTGCAGGTCTTTTACGAGGAGGCTCGTTAATTCCTCCATCCGAGTCCGACATGCTTGCTTTTGACACACGAGTGATAAAGAAAAACGCGAGCGCGGTGAAAACACAGATACAAATACTTTGTATCCCTGATATGTTTACTGCAAAGCACGATTAAAAATTTAAAACATTCACGCATTGGAATATTGAGTTGATACATTGTGTACATCTTATACAATTCTGTTTTTATACAAATAAAAACTTTTATACAAAATAAAACTTTGCAAATTACCTATTTTAACGAGTTTGCGGTTTGATGAATCTGCATCATTTTATCGATCATGTTAATTTTATGAACATTTATGCCAAATTACTAAGATCATAGTATTTACGCTAATAAAGATGAAATCAAGCTTTTGAAATAGAACTCCTTTTACTGATTTCTTCCTTTTACCATTAATTTAGAAACTGTGTAGTTTTCTAAACTCTCGAAAGATCGGATAAATACAAATACGTTATGCGCGAACAGTGCTTGTATCGTTAATTGGGGTAGCTGTTTTGATCCCTTAAAAGGATTGATTGATACATATTGGATAATATTCCCGGATGAGTTCCAAAGCACGCTGGAAGCATGAATGCCTGTGTCCAGCCATCCCATGCCAACGAAACTCATCCAGATAAGAAGAAATTAGTTCGTCAGAAGTCCCTCTCATTCGTTTGAACTTGTCCTTCGTACATCTCCACAAGTTCTAAACACCATTTGTGTGAACGCCATTTGGAGCGACAAAGGCAACAGAATGGTTTACAGTGGCATGTGCCAAACCTGTGACAGCTTTCAGGTTTAGGTTTAGGCTGCCCACCGATCGCTCCAAATGGCGTTCCTGTAGGCAAATAATAAATGTTTAATTTACCAATAAAAAATTGTCGCATATTGAGTCTATTGCCTGGCAATATGCGCAGCTGTATGATTATATACGTGATGTTAGCAGTATAGCAGCATCTCTCTGGGGTACTTCAACCAGAAGGCCTCTTTTGTCTCTTGATCTTTGCCACCAAAGATCCATCTCTGCCTTCCTGGTCTTGCTCGCCGAGTCCTCTTTGGTTCTGAAATATTTGTTCAGTGGTATGTTGCATTTTTCATAAAAGCTTCCATGCCGTACTGATTTACCTGTACGGTAAACTGTACGGTAGCTGTTGTTTGAGCATCTCCAGACACAACCATCGTTTGTGCTGTTTCTTGTGCACAACGTCATTGGTGACTGACATTGGCAGACTTTATGGTTGCTCAATACCGTGGTCCATAGCTCATCTCACTGCGTCCATCGTTTCGTATATGTCATGATTTAGCTGTGTAGAAAATATCCCGGAATAAGCCTAAGCATCAGGGGCATCCCCACAATTTATATTCATACTAACGTTTTTTTTTGATTAACTTTTCAAACATGCGAAATTCATTAGAAGTTTAGGATGACTGATCAGCTTCGGTAATTTCAGCCATTTTCAGAGCCTCAATCCGGAACTAATAACATACCAAATTTAAGCGATGTAACAAATTATTATTGCGTATATTCACTCAACAATGCCAACAACAACAATAAACAACATTAGTGGATTATTAATGTTCAAGAATTTGGTAAAATGGAAATAGGGCACAATTATGTTATTGCTTTGAAAATCCATCCTTCTAGGCTCTGACCCTTTAATCATCGGCTTCCGCAAAAACGTTTCTCCTCGGAGTTAGCTTTCTTTATCATTATGAGATGTTCCTTCCGTTGCGTTAAATTCTTATAAGAGCTTTTTATTGGGCTATTGCCGCTTTGATGGTTTCCACCATTTCCAGAAAGACCTTGTGCAGTGTTGATTCAAGGACAAAGACGTAGATATATGAGCAATTTGAAAACACTTCTCATAGCAGCGAGCAGACCCCATCTTCGCACATCGATCTTGCCTCAGGTCAAACGGATATTTATATTTGTTTTTATATTTTTATATTTATATTTATATTTATTTGATTAATGTCGCATAACTAAATTATTTGGACTAGTGGATAGTCGGACTGGGACAATCTTTTTTTCTTCTTGCCAGTATAATTTTACACTTAAGTTTTGGGATTAAGTCATGTCATGCTTTAAAGTGTTAACTTTAAATCAGGGAGAGATACCCCACAAATTCTTTTGGAATTCCACTGGAATTCTTTCCAGCTGAGATGTCTCAGCACATTTCACCGTCGGAAGCTACCGTCGGAAGACCTAGAGGAGAATAAGAATTATGTCCCAGCGAGCATTATGCATGCTGCCAAACTAAATTCTCCTGCTCCAAAAGTATATTTCAAAAGACCGCCTGCTCCTTTTTGGAACGAAACTGGCAATTAAAGAAAGAAACCTGAAAAGGAACATCTTCAGGAGGAACAGAACCGAGGAATCCTTCGAAAACTACAAGAGGGCGAAGGGACGTGCCC
This sequence comes from Hirudo medicinalis, assembly GCA_011800805.1. Lineage (NCBI taxonomy): Eukaryota > Metazoa > Annelida > Clitellata > Hirudinida > Hirudinidae > Hirudo > Hirudo medicinalis. The sequence continues at coordinate 506,953 of MPNW01000064.1, forward strand.
AATGGGTAGTCAAGAATGCCAAGAAGGAATGCTGGCAAAGTTTTTGCTCCAGGCTCAACAGGAATACTGACCTTGGCACACTCTGGAAAACCATCAAGAGCTTGAACACTCTCAGTTCCCAGATTCCTCCCATTGCTTCGGAATCCGAAATTCCTCTGGACAATCTAGGCAAAGTCGAGACTCTTACTGACACCTTTGCTCTAGCCAGCAGCAATGCAAACTTGCTCCCGCACTTCGCACAAATCAAACATTCTTTTACCTTAACGTCCGAAATCTTTCAGCCTGACCTCTAAGAGTCGGAACCCGGTAAGTATTACTGAGATTCACGATGCACTCCTGAAGTGCGGAAACTCCTCCCAAGGACCTGATGGAATACATTACAATATACTTCGAAAACTTCTTTATTCGAGCCTTAAGGAGTCCTTTCGCTTCTCAACCAATTCTGGTTATCAGGAAGGCTACCATCGTCTTGGAAGAGGGCAACCGTTATTCCCATTTCTAAAAAAGGCAAACCCTCTTCTGCGCCCTCCTCTTATGGACCTATATCCCTGACCTCCACCCTCTGCAAACTCCCTGAGAGAGTGGTCGCTGGCAGACTCAGATGGTTTCTGGAGAGAAGAAATCTCCTAAATGCTTCTCAAGCTGGATTTAGGAAAGGTAGAGAATGCGCTGACCAGATCGTCAGATTAGTGCAAGATGTTGCGGCTTCTTCCACCCAGAAGAAGATGACTTTGGGAGTGTTCCTTGACCTAGAAAGGACCTTCGACATGGTCTGGAGAGAAGGAATTGTCAACCAGCTCTTCCAAATGGGCATCAAGGACAGAATGCTTCACTGGATACACGATTTCATCCAGGACCGCACCATTCAGGTGAAAGTCGGGACAGCCTTTTCCCGACCTTATCACTTGGAAAACGGCACACCTCAAGGCAGCGTTCTGAGTCCACTTCTCTTCGTTATCACGATGAACGGGATGGCAAGACCAATAAAGGGAGTCCAGCTGTAGATGTATGCAGACAACATCGCTAAGTTCTTATTTGCCAATGATTTTAAATTATCCACTAGTAAGCAAGCAGTTCTTTTCCGTACAAATGTACAGGAACAGAATGGACGCCAACGTCAAGCTAAGTATCGGCAACGAGCTCCTCTCGCTTTCCAATATTGCTACCTTCTTGGGCATCGTCTTAGACGAGAGACTAACTTGGAGCAAAGATGCTTAAAGCGTCTTAATGCCTTGAGAGCTATTTCTGGAAGCTCATGGGGAGCGAGTAAGTCGAGCCTACTGCAAGTATATCTAGCCACCATCCGATCTGTAATGGACTATTGGAGCGAAGCAGTTGATCTGGGAAACGAACGAATCAAGAGCTTCTACGAGAAGATCCAGGCGCAGGCTCTTGCAATCTGCTGCGGCAGCATGCGTGGAATCAGCACTGCATCACTACAGATCCTCCACACGATCTTCGCCGACAGAAGCTCATGGCGTATCATGCACTCCGAATTGCAAATAATAACGAAGCAAGAAGTTGTTATTTTCTTTTAGATATGACTAAAAACAAAACACAAGCTAGGCTCCATTTAATGATGAAGAAGAAAAAGCAGCTCATGCCTTTAGAAACGAAGCGCTCATTCCGAGAAACTTTGTCGAAGATTTTCAGAAAAGAGCAAACAGGGAAAGGCTGGACGAAATAGCTCCCTGGAGGCTAAAGCTCCCAAAGTTTGGTAAATCGAACCTTTCCTTCGGTAATGGTAATGGTTTGATACCGAGCTTCAAATCTTTCTGTGGGATGTATATACCTATCCCCGCTTTCCCGTCTTCCGTCTTTGAGGCGTCCGTGAAACATAGGAGGTTCCCTCGTAGGAACTAGCAGCCATCGAGAGTTGCCTGTTGCACGTGAAGGAATCCTACTAGATGGAGACCCTTAACTTAGTCATTTTCACTGACTCCCTGAGTTCTCTGATGAACTTGGAAGACACTGCCTATAATAACCCCGACGTTTACAGAATTCTTTCTACTATTTTAGAGCTTCAAGAAAAAGGCAAAGATGTCACACTGGTCTGGGTATATGCCCATGTTGGAATTCCTGGAAGTGAGCAAGCGGACGCTTTGGCAAAAGCTGCTACAACCAAGGATACAAGTGACTGTTGGATTCCGGCAACAATCAAGGACATAAAGAGGATCATCGACCAAAATGTCCTGCAGCAATGGCAGACCAGATGGGAAGACAAAGAAGAGAAGCACTATAAGCTAGTGGAGAAAAGAGTGTCGGAAAAGAGCAAATTACAATGTGACTCAAGGAGGAAGGAGACTTTGATCTCTACATTAATAAGATACTACTACTACATCTTGCACTCTGTGCTCCCGCATGGTCTAATGATTAAGTCGTCGCCTCTCACGATGGCGGCACGGATTCGAATCGCATTGCGAGAGCACCGCCCTAATCACCTAGCTATGACTTCAATAAACAAAATAAAACAAAAGCTCGCACTCTCTCTCGCTTAGTTAGCGTATACACCAACTTTTTGTCAGTTGATAAACTCGTTCGTTTTCTACTTCGTTCTCTTCTCGATTCAATACTATCTATTTGTCTATTCGTAATTACATTACGTGTAATATTGCAAAAAGGTTTATTACGCAGGTTGCATCATTTATGCGATCAAATAATCACAAACGATTAAAATTGAGAATATGCAGAGATTCAAATAAAATTCAACTGTCTGTTAATTCGTCATTATTGTTCACATCTCTGTTCATCGCCACTTTGTTTGATGTGATTTTTGTAGAAGAGATTTCAGTTTTGCCGGAATCGCATTCTTCGATAATTGCTTTTATTTTGCCTTTTGAACGCTTTCTAGAATCTTGTTTGGCCTGATATAATTTATTGGTTTTCAGTAAGGATGCCTCTTCGCCGACTTCAGTGCTGTCGACATTTTTGTCTAGCTTTTTGTCTCTTTCATTCGAGCTCATTTGAAAGACAAGCGATCCAATTGCAAGTTCACCAGTGTCTCTTGCTTTTTCAAAATTTTCATCAGAGTTTTTAAATTCATCCTCACTATCACAGGAACTTACTTCGAACATGGCCGATTCCGTTAGGCTATTCTCCCTAACACCCATTATGTGATTGTCGACTTCTAAATCTAGATAGTCATTATTCTCAGACTTGCGCAAATCTTTATGCTTCAAGCGCTTTTTCGAGCTTTGGCTTTCATCAGTAACTGCTGATGTTAAAATGTTCGAATGGTTGAGATTAAGGAGAGGATTGATATTGAAATTGAAAACATAGAATACGTCAGCGGTGTTTCTGCCACTGAAGCTGTTACTTCTTTGATTATGCAAATGGTTTTCTCCAGAGGATGATCCTTGCTGATTTTCTCCAATTCCCAGAAGAGGATCACAACTTCTTGAAGTCTTTCTCTTCATTGACACCTCAATGCCGTATTCCTTATCAACGACAGGACTTTTGGAGTTCCTGTAAAACTCATTTTTGAAGGAATGTTTCCGATGTGTTGCTTTTCTCTCGTCATCAACATTTGGTAATTTACATCCCTTCATGAAGTTATATAAAGAACCAAAGAAACCAGAAATGGGATTGGATTTACCAAGTGAAACATCATCGATTGTGGATTGCCTCGATGACCTGACATTGTGCTGCTGGGAAAACGAAGATAAACCGTGACTTTTAGAGATGTTGTTCATAAAATCGATGGCCTCGTGTTTTGGTGTGTTTTGCCGACAGAAATACGACTCTGATTTTTGAAGAGCTTGATTATCAAAGTGCTTTGAGCCCTGCAGTGATGACTCAACATCTACCCTTTCGCCTCCATCATTGGAAATGTAGTCCAGCGATCCAACCGACACGTGAGTCTCTAATTTGCTAAATGTTTTTAACGGCGATTTTCTCTCGGTTTCTCTCGCCGAATATCTACGCTTAACTGGATCAAAGTTATCAGGATAATTAGTGCTCGGCATTCCAAGAAATTTCTTTCTAGCAGGTGATCTGGGAGTAGGTGCTTTTGTGTAATTCGTAGATGGGATGTGTCTTGGAAAATTGTTCGGAGTTGCCAAGACAGATCTAGTTTCTTGGTGGAAATTTTCATTACTTTCACCATCAATTCTTTGAGTTAATCGGAAGCTGGGAAATAACGCCGAAGTTGATAAGTTCTTGGTTGCCAGACGACGACCTCTGTTGTTTGGTTCTTCGCCCGCCACAAAATATGTCACCATTTCGCCTCGTCCCTGGATTTTTTGAGAATTTATTAGGTGCGCTTAATGAGGTTTCAGGAATTTGTCTTACCTTTAAAGACGTCACACCTCTCAATTCCAGCCGGTATCCTCCTAATTTATCAAGGATTTCCCGGCAATCTGAACTGCAGTGGATTTTCATAGCTGTAAGCAATTTTAGGTTTTTATGACATTAGATATTCATATAAATGCAAACAAAATTCACCTTCGCCTGTTGTTTCGAGTCGAGATGCGGTGTTCACGGTGTCTCCAAAGAGGCAGTACCTGGGCATCTTCCTCCCAACCACTCCCGCTACCACAGGGCCTTAATTTAATAAATTTAACGTTTATCTTTCGTTCCGACTTTATAATTAAGAAAACATTTTCCAAAAACATTTCAAAGATATTTTAGCTGACTGTTTCATTGCGATTTGAAAATTTGAAATAAAATAGAATGCCCTGGTGTCTTTTGGTATTTGAGTTTATTAACAATTCCGAACAAGAACAATCTTATTATAAACTTATAACAAACACATCTTGTTAAAAATATTACAATCGGATTGTATTCGGCAACTATGGGGATAAAATAGCAATGACCTAGCAGCTACATAACACAAGCTATTAGCACAAAGAATTGATGACTTGTGCTTTAGGTACAGGATCTGTGCTTTGATACCATCACAGTGGCGTTTGTATTCGTTGGTTGAAATCAGATACTGGTCCATAGCTACTTAATTTGGCTCGACCTCATCACAGTTTTCAGTGTTCTCCATTTTGATTATGTCTCGATTTCCTTCTGCATGTGATTGTTTGGCAGAAATTATGTATGTCAAATATGTTTGGCCACTTCAGAGAATATTGGATCCATGCTGATCAAGATTCCTTTTCTGCTGCAGTTATAGATAAGAACTTGGCAAATACGATCTGCTGTTTGCATAATCAACTCTCGAGTTTCAATTGTGGTCGTGCCACAAATCAAACTTAATTTTGATGGAGTTGAAAAAGTCTTAAATATTATTATTTTCAGCTTTAATTTTTGTAACAGCTTCTTTATAATTGACCATATGGAATACATTTACATTTTACTGGCATAATATAATGAAGGGTTAGCGTTAGGTGGTTCTCAAACTTTCAATTCTCAACAATTTTGATCAAATAATTATAACAAGAACGCAAATGAGCTTACACATAATTTAAAACAATTCTACACCGATTCTCTATTTATTTTGATAATTTCATTTAAAAATATTACTTCATTGTTGTATTTGGTTTCTAATGCTTTAAGTTGAGTGCATAAGTTATTCAATAATCGCAATACCTATTCAAAATTACCTGAGTGGATTCCAATTCGAAGTTTCAAACTTTGACCAGGTTTGTGTCTGATCTGAAAGCTTGTTATGGCATCCAAGAGACAGAGGGACATGGAAGCAATCTCTCCAGCATGTCTGTCAGCGTTTCTTATGGGAAGACCGCTGACAACCATATAAGCATCTCCGATTGTCTCCACTTTGTAAACGTCGTAGTTACCGATGATGGAATCGAAAAGCGTGTACAAATCATTCAGCATGTCCACAATCTGCAGGAATAAACTTTGTCTATATACTGTATATAGCCACTCGATATTTTTCAGATTCGTTTATGTTTGGACCGTCAATTTGAAAGTCTTTCCATGGTGAATGTAAATTATTTGCACGGCGTTAAACTTCATAGAATGAATTAACAGCAACATTAACAATTCACACCTGCATGGGAGTACTTTGTGCAGACAGAGTGGTGAATGACACAATATCGCTGAAATAGATGGTAACACATTCGTACTGCTCAGGAATGACTACACTGCCCTTAATCAGCTGCTCAGCTACAGATCTGTTTTTAATAGAAGCACCATTACGCCGTTCTACTATTATCATAATCATCAATATTCTGAACCCACACTGGCAGCATGGAAAGGAGAAGAGTTTCTGTCTTTTTCTTCTCTTCTGCCAATTTCCTCTTCTCTTCCGCCAACTGCATGGTCCTTTCTTCGACGAGAAATTCTAATCTTTTTGCGTACTTCTCCATGATTGCCAGCATGTTGTCGAAGATGTTAGCGCTTCTACTCATTTGAAACGATTTGATAAAAAAAAAACGATATTATACGACAAAGTAAAGTAGGTCTTCCACGCTCAAATCTAGTGCAATTAATTACATCGTTTAAATTAATTGACCTAACAAAATAAATCGATGTATCACTCAAGAATAAAAGAAAATATCGTTTTAAATTCTCACAGTCCGGCCAGCATTGGTTTCAATCGGTTCTTGATGTTCTTGAAGTCAGGTCGAATGTTTTCATCTTCATTCCAGCAGTCCACCATGCATCTGATGACAAATTCGGAACAGGTCATAACAGAAACATCAGGTCTCAAATAGTTATCTCCGTTTGGATTCAAAATGGCGTATAAGATGTCTGAAAGTTCAAGCCGTTAATCCAATTGGCAAGAAAATCACAACAGCATATGCTTTAATTTAACACTATTCATAACAAATGCATTAAAACTAGACAAATTCACCAATATCAGAGCCAGAAACATGGCTCCAGGGTTGTTTCCTGGCAAATATTTCGTAAAGGACGAGTGCAAAAGAATATACATCCCCCTTCTGTGTTCCTCTAAACATTTTTCCACTTTTCAGAATTTCTGGGGCCTGCCATAGCATCTCTGAATTTATAATTCTTTATTTAGAGCTGGAAATATTAAATTTGCTCCCTCTTTAAAACTAACTCTGTACATATACTGCTATAACATTGTGATTATTTTTATTTTTTATTTAATTTATTTGAAAATTATGTGTATTCAACACATATTAAAATAAATATCACAACTGACTAGAAACAGTTTTGTTATCAAGAGCCTTCATGCTGTAGAGTTCGTCTCTAAAAACATTGAGTCCAAAGTCGGATACTTGAAGGACCCACCGACTATCCACCAGACAATTGGAAGGTTTTAATCTGCCGTGGCAAATCATACTGCTGTCGTGCAGATAGATCATTCCCTGAATATTCAAACATTTTTCTTGCATTTTTTAAGAATAATTGAAAGGTAATAAAACTTAATAAAACCTTGATGAGGTCAAATACAAGTGAGGATATAAGCATGTCATCGAGGTGTATTGCCTCGTTATCCAAAATGTCCTAAGAACGAAGTAATAACTAATAAATAACGTTATTGATTAGAGGCTTTTTTGCAGAGGAAGTTCAGTGCATGTATTTTTTAATTATTTTATTAATAAGTTATGGACTACTTGTGAACTCATGGTCTAACTCGACTAGACTATGACTAGAAAGTGTTCCACACCGCATCATCGTTTTAATAATGTTATTTTCTTAAATTCAAATGCAAAAGTTGTCGTATTAGTTGCCCATCATTAACTATGTGATCATTCAATTGACTGAAATCCTTTGCATACCTTGAGACTTCCTCTGGAGCAATAGTGCATCACAACCACGAAAAATGTTGGTTCAACGCAGGCACCAATGAATCTGTTGATATTGTCATTCGACAATTCTTTCATTTCATACAATTCCTCTTTCACTTCCCTAATACAAAGAAGCATATGTTATAAAATGCATGAACCAGCAATATTTTACAACTATGTTGATTGGAATTAGGACTAAGGAATTCAACCTGTTGATTTCTACGTGCTTCCTTGGAAATATTTTTATAGCGACAGTTTGTTTTTTGTATTGAACGATCCTAAATTTAGAGTGCAAATCAGATTCATTATTCTCGGAGGATTGTGTTGTCAATATGCCAAATGGAAGTTTCTGACAAGTTAAATATTGTAACTGATCGAAGTTCAAGTTAAATAAAAGTTAAACCGTGATGTTATTATATCGTGTAATAAACACATTGTAAGAAATTACTAAAATTATTGATCTGAAATTTACCACCACTTTTTCTGTGAAATAATCACTTTCATGATCAGCGACAAACAAGTCCTTGTATTCAATTTTCCACATCAAGCTTGCTAATTTTTGTTCATAAATGTAATGTCTGTGAAAGATAAACATTAGGTTCAAATATAGCACTTTTAAAAACCAATTTCATAAATAAGACCTGCAAGCAAAGATAACCGCAATCGTGATACAAGTGGCAGCGATGCAGACAATGGCTACCAACCAATCTGAAGTTACAAATGTTACGGGAAAAATGAAAAATTTTCAGTACGACTTTGACGGAAAACCTACATGACTGAATTTGACATTTGTTTCCGTCGAATCCACACTCAGGCTCACTTAATGGAACTCTTCCACCAACCCATGGCATATCAGCCACAGGCGTAAACGACTTTTTTAAGTAAATTAAATTTGTTAATAATTAAAATTCAATTTTTCATTTCATGTTAATAGTTATACATCTTCCACAATTATCAAAATAAATGCTAACAATTACATTCTAAATGCTTAACTTACATTCAAGCATGTAAGAATGTGAGTTACACCACTCACCGGGAGCATAACTTCGTGTGTTAAGAAGTGCCCCACTATTTGAACCTTGTAACTCGGATCGTCATCATCACCATCGCCTGAATAATTTTCTCTATCGTCTCTTATGTAGTCCTCGTCATTTCCATTCGGCAGAACAGCAAGGAGAGTGTAGTTTGCCTCAGCATTTCCATGAGCATCTATGAACATTGTATTTCCTTGAATGCCTTTGAATAGTTAACGTATAATTTAGTCATTAACTTCAAAATTATAAAATTACGCAACGAATACTTTTGTAGGTCCTCTTCGTTATCTTCGATACCACCAGAGTCCCGTTCCTAGGATCAAGTCCTTCTTCACCAACCTCTTTAAGAGCTCTGGCATAAAGGCTGACAGCATCATATAAATATGCCGCAAATATTGGAACCTGGACGATTTAGTATTTGCAATAATCAAACCATTAAACTTTAGTTCAAATCAGTGAAATCATGCCCCAAGTTCCCCGAAATTAATCCCTGGTTGAAATTATTAATAAATAATAAACAAAATATAACAATCAAGTGCCCAAATTCAACTTCAATAGTGAGTTGAATGAGAATCGACCTTGATATTAAGATCAGGGTAGAGTGGGCGAGGAAAGTTGTAGGGACTGTTGTATGAGATTACTTTTGAATTGTAAAGAAAACTTTTGTAATTGGGGTTGCTGGGTGTACTTGGGAGAAGGATTAGAAGATATTTGATGATTGGGACCGTCATCTGACCTTCCTCTCTGTCATGTAAGCCTGTAATATTTAATATTAGTGATATTGAAATTTTTTTTATGAAAGTTCATCTCGATAAACAAAAGAAAAAACCAATAAATGTGCACTCTTTTACGCAAAACTTCGTGTGAAACAATTGAAAGATCGAATGATAGATCGTTATTTTTATAATAAGAAACCATTTTTTAAATAAATCAATTGAAAATCGAAAACATAATTAACTAAAAAATATGAAAACAATACGATCATCATGGGTTTCGTTAGTTTTAATGGTTTAAAGCATTGAAATTTAGTGAATTTGTTTTGGTTATGAAATGAAGCGATCTTAAAGAAGTAGGTTGAATCCACGTAAAATTAAACGTTGCGAGGAAAGTCAAAAAATTTAACTTTACATCAAAATCTAAATTTATAAATCAAATGACGATCTGCGTGATTTTCTCTCCTTTCGTTTTGATGGGGAGGGAGGGCAGTCCAATCTTAACTTCTGTAAAAGCAGGCTCAAAACCTTTGGCGGAAAAACTATGATACTAATGTTTGCAAATAATTTTCTGAAGCATAACAACGAAAGCTAAAAAGTGTAGTATTTTTGAAAAGGTGAGAAATAAGCGTCTTAAAGTTAGTATAAAATTTGAAGTAATTGGAGTAGCAATTCATAATATTGGGAAAATATTAATCAAAATTAACTTGAAATTAGCCAATTGAAAGTTAATCATGCGTGAAATTAACCCAATGATCAAGTGGAATTGAAAAAGTCACGAGAATATCAGTTTAAAATTGTAAAATGAAGAGTTTTAACTATTCACCACCGGCAAAGGAACGTGATTTTTTGAAGGCAAAAAAGAGACTGACGACAGGAATGATAAAAAAAAACGGGAGCCGCAGAATTGCAATTTTGATAAAATTAGTTGAAGCTAAATAAACTGAGTCTTGAAATTCAGATAATTATAACTGTTTTCGACAGTTAAATCGGGGCACACGGTCTCGTTCCTGCATTCGAGATCGACGACGAAGATTGTTCAAACGAACTAGTGCTGCCGTCAGTTCCAAAAGAGCATGTATTCATTCCCGAAACTACATTATTAATTATATATACTATATTATTAATTAATATCGATAGTTACATGTCAAAAATGAATATTTTGACTTAGAATTTGAAGTAACCGTAGTCTTAACCATAATGTCAGGAAAGAATAAAATAAATAATTCCATATTGAAATGCAAGCAGAATTAAACCAAAGTTTTTAAATATCAAATTATTTTCAAGGTCAGAAGCAGTTGAATTATGGTCTAAAGTATAACACATCTCTTTGTGACTTTATTTCATATGGAGATTCTAGAGGAGGCACAAACCAGAGACTTTAAAATTAAGAAAAAAAGAATTGGATTGCCCAGCGGGTAACTTGTTTCTATTTCGATGAAATAATATAAACATGATAGCTATTTTAAACTCCAAAAGTCTAAACAATGCTTATATTTTGACATGGCATCAGCTGTACAATGCAAGGACATTTGTAGAGTAACATTACAAGAGCGTTCCATTACGGCGCTAAAAGTATCAATAGAATTGAACTTCAACAATAAGCCAAAAGGTCATGTAGCTTATTTAAAAGCAAGAGTTTAACAAAACAGATGAAGTGCTCACTAAATGTGTTCATTTGCGAAAAGCTTGTCTAATTGAAAGAATATCAATTGCTACATTGGTTTCAAATGTTGATAGCGCAACGTACTAGCTCTGAAGAATTTCTTGCTCTGTTCGGGGTCATACGGCTCTTCTATGACCGCTATGACAACGTATTCTCCTGTGTCCAGTCCCTTCTTGTGCATCTCGTTTACGAAGTGTACCACTATGTCGTAATCCCCGAGCACCACATAAACTATTAATTTCAAAAATGGAATTATTCAAACAATTGAAAGCTTATTATGTTAAATAATAATATTTTCACGATAGCATAAAAGCATCAGTCTAACTTCTTGTATTTTCATAAGTGTGGTCCAGAATGTTCGACATTTCTTTCATTGGGAAATCTGCCGATGCCTTGATTATTGCATCTGGGTTCATTCTATTTCAAAGGACAGCAAAATGAAAATGGTTTAGTATCAAATATCGTCTATTCGATCTTTAAACGCTATAAAACACGTCATACCTAATATTATGAACTTCAGAAAGTTGTCTTAAAGTTGAGGCTGCTTCAATCCATATCGGATTATCTTCCACTAATGCTTGGAAAATTGTCCACTTAAAATGTTTCATGATGGAAATCAAAGATTTGGACACTTTCGAAGTTGAAGGGATAGTCCGCACAAAGGTTGGATATAGCCCGTCCTTATTAGACACGGTCGACTCTCGGCATCTCTAACAAATTTAATATTCACATACTTTTACTTTTACTAACAATTCTTAGATTTCTAAATCCATAACCAAATGTATTTATGCATCATATTATATTAAAGCTTTCCCTTCAAAGTTTCAAAAATAAAAATATTTCCTTACAAAGGAAAACATTGGAACGTTCCATGCACCAGCTAATCTAGCCTCGACAGCACATAACCCTTCCGGTCCCATGAAGGCCAGGCAGCCCTTGTTGTACAGCTCCGTCATTCCTCTCAAGGATTCTTCAGTATTTGCCTTGTTGTCATGCATGATGAAATCCAGTTGGTAGCGAGAATCATCGAGTACGTTTTTATTCATATCCCTTATGCATTGAAAAATATTGTCCTTTCAACAGGAAAATTAGTTAAATATATTAATGTGACAGTCAATCAACCCACCTTAATGCTATCTCAAACGACCCAAGAAAACTTCTACTTGTTTCGCTGACACGTCTTTGAACTCCATGAATTGTTGGCAAGAAGCCAATGGTTATTATCTCTTTTTTAGACTTTGCTTCCAATGAAGTGTTGCCTTCGTCACGATTTTTCATCTCCTTTTTCTGTTGTTCAATGTATGTGGATGTTGTGACTGAAGTGGAATTGAACAAGAGGTCTGCGAATCTGTTGTTCTGACTACGGGCAATATGCTTAAAGATCTTGTCGTTTGTCTGCGTTACAGGTGGCATGAGGGAAGATTTCAAGTCCTGTTTTAATCCGAAGTTTTGAATGCTTGAATTATGGTCCTCCTCGTGAAGGTTCCAAATGATGGGTGGTGATGAATTCGTCAAAAGACCTTTTCTGACTGAGGTAGGAAAGATAGTGATGTTGATGCCCTCACGAGTTGCAGAATCAGATGATGAGCTGGAAAGGTGATTGACGATGATTGCGTAGAAAACGATGCAAAAGTGGTGCCCCGTGATTACGTTCCTTCGTTTCTCGATCATTTTTCGGGACCTGAATGTAACTGAAGTGAAAAATTAATTGTGGTGAATAAAAATAAATGACATAATACTTAGTACACACGATTTTCAGAGTTATAACAGATTGAATAAATTGGTTATGAATAATATAAATATGAATAAGCCTTGACTTATGATAAAATATTGCAAAATATTTACGTATAACAAGGTACTCCGACGCTTTTCGAAACTTCTCTACGTTAGATTTGCGATTGTCTTTTATTCATTGCATCTATTAGTGGTTCCAATGATTGATCTCATTAAAACTCTACTCAGAATTCAATTCAAAGAAAGTAATTTACATTTTTAAACTAATTTAAAAAAGATTTAAATCAATTCAATCTTAACTTACTATGTGGCTTCTTCCAAAATTCCAGCGAAATGTTACAAACGCCGGTAATGAAACGCATAAAGATGTATTTTGAACGACTTCTTAAATACTTTATATTGTTACCATTCTAATTGAATTTTCGCGAATGTTTTTAATGTTCTAGCCCTGATGGAGAAAATTCTAACGAGAGAATTGTTTTCAAGCGCTCTTCAATGCATGCGACCAGTTATCCAACTCGAACCGGATTATTAGAAGGAGCTAGAATCTTAAGGCATGTATTCAATCTTTTGTTGAGATTTAATTTCTTACTACTTTTGCTCTAAAGGTAAAAAAACGAGTGACTCTTAATTTTAATAATGTTTGCCTTTAAAAGGTGTGAACTGATACATGTTGAATAGATAATTATTTCAAAGTTCGCATGGATTAACGAAATCCAATGCGTCTGGAAATAGATTTTCATGTGTGAAATAGACAAACTAAATTTCTGTCTCATTTTACAGTCATTGTTGGCCCGGCCTCTGCTTCAAAGGAGGCCTCAGAAATTGAACCATGACCTTTTTTTTGCTTTTCCATTACTAAAATTGACATAACTTGCTTGCTGCACACCAAAATGGAGGGGCCTCCTAAATTTTGTAAATGGCCCAGGCCTCCTCAAAGCTCTGAACGCCCCTGAATCGACCTCGTCCTTAACGTAAATTGTAAAATCGCTACACATTTTTCGTTCAATTAATTGATGCGACAGATTTTAGTCTCAAGGTACTAGCAGCTCTTCATCAATGGTGTAAGCAGGGCCGCCTACAGCAATTTCGGACCCCTATGTTATGTCAATTTGGTAATGGAAAATGAAAAAAAAGGTCACGATTATAATATCTCAGTTCTTTAAAACCTGGGCAGGTCTCAAAAAATTACCCGGCCCTTGGGCTCTCTCCCCGCCCCCCATTCCGCGGTCTTGGGTGTAAGTGCTGTCAACAGTGTCAATGTTGCTGTGAGTTTTAAGATCACGTGAACTGTATTTCATTAAGATATTCATTTAATTCGTGGAAGAGAGTTCCTTCTAGAAAATTACTTGCATTTGAGGTAAGCACAGATGCTTTGGGTCCTCTCCCCCTTCCCCCATAATTTCTTGATAAATCGCTAACCTTATTAAATTTTACTAGATATAGGACATTCCACAAAAATTTAAATTATTTGGATAAGAACTAGCGGAGATGATACCGTTGTGTATTTTTGAAAAGGATCTGTTAAACATTTACAATCCAAAAAACGAATGAATAATTTATTTTTAATATAACGCGGATATAATACGGATCACTTCTAATCAAATAAGTTATATTTTAATATCAATAGGGAGCTTTGCTAATATAACGCCACAGCCCTAAAAAAAAGCATTGTTTAGGCGATAATCATTACATCGGTCTCCCCGGCCAACCCAAGGATTTGCTATGGCCGATGCTCAAGTACCCATCTGGCACCAGAAAGATATATCTATCAAAGCAAAACCCAGAGGTTGTCATTTGATTACGGATGAAATAGAAAAAATAGAAGAGATCAAGCAGATAAAAGTGGGCCTTTGTCATGTTCTCGGTTAGCACAATTATTGTTGAGTTTTTTATTGTTTCCCCATATAATGTGATATTTAAATAAATATTACATAGTGAAGCACACAACTGCCAGTATTTGCCTGAACGAGGTAGCAGCATATTTTTCATAAAACTAGATTTGGTTTAAGTAATTATTTTTGTCTTGTTGACAGAACTGGGATGCAGATGTGAGGTTAGTAGGTCATTTAACTTAGTAAAATTGATCAACTTTACAATGGAAATCCTATGATAACAGCCTAAGTGATCATTCATCATGGAATTTTTTTTGCACCATATTTCCAGGACTGATATGGAATATATGTTGGACAAGCTTGTCCCTGAGGTATTTGGATTGAATGTATTAACAATGTTGCATTATTGAATGAATTTTGAGGTATTTTTATTGCATCAGTCAATGCCTTTCAAGCACACGCTGGAGGGCCCGGATGATATGGTGAGCTTTGTTGTCCACCATCGGCTTTAGTTTTGGATCTATGTGATCAAGATGTGATGTTTTTTAATATTCTTATTTTGAGAAATGCAAAAGTGGTTAATGACTGAATGCCAATTTTCAGCCTAGCCATGTAAAAGCAGCACTTCTGGGAAGCAGTGTGACAATTCCTATTAAGGAGGGTCGATTTAACTTGGGACAATGGCAGGGTCTCTGGTTTTGTGAACATCGTAATCATGCAGGTGTGCAGAGTTCGCTTTACAATACACAGAATTATACATTTTGATAGTCAAAATTCATTAATCATTTTTATGATGAGTTACTAATGAGAAGCTCATCAAATTTTTCTTTTGCATTGCAGGCAGTAGAGATATTGTTGTTACAATTCAAGGCATCAGGAGGTGACAAACCTTTATGAATTAGAAATCTAGAATGTTCTACATTTAACTCAAAACTCTGAATGAAATGAATAAATTAGAAGATATAAAGCATTGCAATAGTTGAGAAAATGTATTTAAAAAAAGTTAAAACACACAACAATGTTTACAAACAAGTGCATCTTACGGAAAATTGCTGAAAAGAATGAAACTATTGTTTGCAGAGAAATGTTTATGGGAATAGGGGTAGGGAACCCCGTATGTTTCTGTGATTTTTAATTGTTGCTGCTCCAGCTAGAGGTGAATCTGAACCCACACGATTAGCAAATTTGGCACTGTTCATCTTGTTTGGTGCATTTGATGTTCCGAGGTCCCGATGACTCCCCCAGTGGTGTGAACTGCCCCTAACTCGAGGTAGAGGAGGCATTAAGAGGGTTTTTTCATTGCACATGTCGAATTTAAATATTTGGCCATCTGGATTATCATCGCATAGTTCAAGGGCAAGGTCTTCATCATTGCTTGATGATTGGGCTTCACTGATGTTGGAAATGTCCTCAGTTTCCTTCTTTGCCTTGTGCCAGGCGATGCGTTTCTGCATGGCATGAAGGCGTTTCGTGGCAACATCTTCAAGTGTTTCTTTCATGTCTGGGTAATAATCCAAAACACTCCAAAAATGGCTCGATGATAATGATAAGAGGTTGCAAAAGGTGACAGCGATGACACTGGCCACACGTTTTTCGTTTTTCAAGAGACAGATTTCTAAGTAAAAAATAGTGATGGAATACCTTCCATGGTTACAAAATGTAGAAATAGGATTTAAGATTTTTGAGAAACAGGTCTAAAGTGTAAAAAAATAATAACATTGTCATCAAAATATCATGAAAATCTATTCAATACCTTTTCTTCCAAACTGTTCTTGAATTATGTGGCTCGCATAATTTGTTTTTGTACTTTAAATTCTGCTCATTATTAATATTTATTGTTTATTCTAGAGTTACATATATTTGTCTCTTCTTCAATGGGTGGTGTAGAAATTTGTCAAAGGGGGCTGTTAACCAAGAGCTGGGGATGCATCCAATGCTGAATTTACCCAATGCAGTGGCTCATCCAGACCAAGCCTAAATCCGGCACTGGGTGAACCTCCCCAACAGACTTAACAGAATGCAGTGACTGATTTTTTATGCTTTTCCATGGCCAAATTGAACTAACTTGGTTGATTGGAAGGATCATAGTAAGGGGTGTCCTCAAAATTTAGAACCCTCATAGATAGTAAACGAATTCCTGGATTTCTTACATAACTTTTATTTGTTTTTTTTTATTTTTAACAAAGTTGAGATAAGGGTAGTGGGTCAGCATCTAATGGAAAGGTTAGCCATTCCACTGCAATCACTTTTATTTCATTGTGAAATGCCCTCGCCTTTCCCAAGCAGAAATGGAGGCTTAGTCCTTCTGAACAGAATGTTGACTAATAGTTTAGTCTTTGGCTGCTAGTTTTCTTGAAAAAAGTTTAATGTGATGAAAATTGTCCCTGAACCACCACATTTCCTTCCGCACTAAACTTGCTTCCTTACATTGACGAGCATTTTGTGTCGGTTTTTGTCGAAAAAAGCTACAGAATCTCAAGTCGTCACAACTGACCATGTATTGTGTTTATTCTTGAAAGGTGGACTTTCATTTTCTCAAGACTTGACTTGCGGTTTTGATGTTTAAAAGAAGATGTTCAGATAAAAATCTTCCTTTTGAAGACTTATCTTTAGACAAATTTACAAAAAAGATAAAGTGAAAGCTTAATTTTGAAAGAATTTGATGCATTCCCAAAAATCACTTGGATTCATGCGTCACAAAAATTGTATGACCCCGGAAGTCTCAACTCAGACAGTGGTAATAGAGATGTAATCAACAGAATATTTTATAATCCAATTTCATGAAGTGCATTGGTATGCAGACTGCTTGATACATTGTGCGGGAGAATATGTTTACCAGACGTCGCTGGCTGATCGCACCATTCCCATAAAATAGTATTAATCATCAACAAACAATGAAATTTCCAACGCTGATTGTTGCATAAAATATTTTTTAAAATAACGAATTAAAAATAGACGTAACGTAAACTTTCAAACCTCCGAAGTATGCTCCATCTTTAAGTCGAGCTATCTTGGCTCCACATTCTGTTACTACATCTACAGTTCCGTCTTGTATGAAATACATCTTCCTTCCAATAGAGTTTTGTCTTATAATTACATCGCCCGGTTGGAAAAACTCAAACTCTAGTTTGGAAAGAACCTCATTAACGAAGTTAGGATCAGCATCGGCAAACAGCGAAGTAGATGCAACAAGAGATCTACAGTTGTAACTGAGAACTTCCTGTAATAAAATATAACTCTTTGCATCTCACAGAAATGTATGGTTTACTCTGTGATTAATGAAGTAATTTTTAAAACTGTTTAACCTAGAAAACATGTTAATTAAAAGCTTTAAACTTAGATTGTTAATTAAAGCTGGTTTAGGAACAGCATTAACTCTAACGGTAAATAATTTTTGGTACTTTGCCCGATTGTAGATTATAAAAAAAGGTTTCGTATAAAGCAAGGGTGGGCAAACTACGGCCCGTCAGAGTATTTTATACGGCCCATATGCATGTACATGCTGCGATCTTATGTCGATGTTAATTTTCTTTGTTTAGAGTTTTCGTTATATTTTTTAAATTTTATTCCGACCATTTGATTCGATTCTAGGGATATTAAATCGGTTTTATGGCTCCAGAATATTAGTGATTACTAGTCATTAATTGTTAACATCATTGGAAACTGCTTTTTCGCTCAACCGGAAGAGGCTTTTGTTTACAATTTACATTTTGAAAGGTTTTGTAAAAATTGTAGGGCTGCGGAAATAATCGATTAATTAATCGATTAATAGTTAAAATTTCCTTAATCGATTAATCGGATTTTTTAAAATTTATTTTTATTAATAATTGTGTAATAGTCCTCTTTTTGGTTACTTACTTTTCCCCCGCATTATCATTGTTATTTAGTTAGAACAAAGTAAACAACAATGGTGAGTACTGAAAACAACATGGAAGTTAAGCATTTCAGATGATGGACTACGGACAGTGCTTACGGACAGCTCTTCAAAAACAGACCTACAACAAAGGCCAGTCAACATACAATCGACACTGTGATTGCTGAGATAGATGTACAAAGAGAAGTTAGCAGAGCATAAGAAAGTTTAATGACTTCACGAACAGAATTGAAGGCATTGATGCTTTGCCAACATTTCAAATGGCTATGGCCTTAAATCCACGTTACAAGAAGAAGAATATATGTGCGTTATATTTGATCGAATTTAATCGATTAATCGATTAAAAAATTTTAATCGTTCGCAGCCCTAAAAAATTGTAATTTAAAAGCGAATAGACGATTATTTACCCATGAGTGCTGCCAAAAAAAGAAAGATTGAGGACGAATGTCGTGTTTTTAATGACGAATGGACTGCTAAATACTGCTTCACGAGCGTTGGGAGCAAAGCAGTCTGTTTGCTGTGCCGTGAGTGTGTGAGCGTCTTTAAGGAGTACAACTTAAAAAGACACCACCAAACAAAACATTTGGATTTCAGGCACAATTTAACGAACGAAGAGAAAAAGGAAATGCCAAGAGTTGGTTAATAATTTAAAGAAGCAGCAAACTGTTTTCACCAAACAGTCTGTAATACAAGATGCTGCAACCGAAGCCAGTTTGGTGCTGTCCTATAAGATTGTAAAACGGAACAAGCCTTTTTCTGACGGCGAGTATATCAAGGAATGCTTATCAGATGCAGCAAGCATTATGTACCCAGAACAGAAAACAAAATTTGACAGCATTTCTTTATCAAGGAGAACTGTAGTTAGGCGTGTTGAAACGATAAGTGACAATTTGATGCACCAACTTCCAGATGCAAGCAAAGACTTTTTGTGGTACTCTCTTACGTTGGACGAAAGTACCGATGTGCAGGACACAGCACAATTGTTGGTGTTTATACGGAGAATAAATACTCATTTCGAGCTTACTGAAGAATTACTTAGTCTTGAGCCACTCAAAGACACAACCACAGGCCAGGATTTATTCAATGCTGTTGAGAACTGTGTTGAAAGAACTGGGTTGGTGTGGAACAAGATGGCAAGTGTAACAACCGATGGAGCGCGTGCTTTGACTGGAAAAAACGTAGGTCTGGTGAAGTTGATGAATAATAAAATTAAAGAAGAACATCCTGACCATACACTTTTACTTCTCCACTGTTTCATCCATCAGGAAAGTCTGTGTAAAGCTGCGTTGATTATCAAGCATGTCATTGACCCAGTTGTCAGTGTGATAAACCTCATCAGAGCCAGGGCACTTAATCACAGGCAGTTCCAGGCACTGCTCGAAGATTTGGAAACTGAACATTCTTATATTATGTACCACAGCAGTGTCCGCTGGCTGAGCCTAGGCAAGATATTGAGGCGATTGTGGGATCTCAAGGAAGAAATAGTTATGTTCCTGGAGATGAGGGGTTTTGTTTGTGACTTTGTTACTAACATTGTTAATGAAGAGTCAGACTTCATATTTGCCATTGACATTATGGAAAAGTTGAATGAACTGAATGTCAAACTTCACGGCAATAGCTTGTTTGCACATGAAATGTATGTGCATGTTAAATCATTTCAGGCAAAACTCTCCCTGTTCTCCAGGCAAGCAGGTGAAAACAGGTTTTGCCACTTCCCTTTGCTGAAACAGAAAACCA
>MPNW01000064.1:527708-598996 GCA_011800805.1 Hirudo medicinalis
GTGCATGTTAAATCATTTCAGGCAAAACTCTCCCTGTTCTCCAGGCAAGCAGGTGAAAACAGGTTTTGCCACTTCCCTTTGCTGAAACAGAAAACCATTTCTGGTGAAATGGCTGACAAGTACAAGGTTCAGTTGGATGCCTTGGTTGTGGAATTTGAAAGGAGGTTCCAAGACTTCAAGAACCTGGAACCATTCTTCAATATCCTCAGTTCGCCATTTAGTGCAGAAGCTGATTCAGCCCCAGATGGTATACAGTTAGAGCTGCTTGACAGATTATGACCTGACGGAGAAGTTTAAGTCAGTTTCTCTGCTGGAGTTTTATGGATGTTTTCCAGCAGCGGCATTTCCACACCTAAAAAACTTTGCTGCCAAGCTTTTGTCACTATTTGGGTCCACATACATTTGTGAGCAAGCGTTTTCTTGTGTGAAAATAAACAAGTCTAAGAACAGATCGATTTTGACTGACTGAAATTTAAATGCAATCATGCGAATCACAACCAGTAACACAACAGAATCACAACTGGTTCCACAGTTCAAGAACATTATCCAAAATTGTGAACAGTTACATACTTCTCATTAATTATAATCATACTCTGTGGTCAGCTTGTATGTAAATTAAGTTCCTTCGTCTTCATAATTATTATGACAGGTAACAATAAACTTTTGCTGAAATAACTATGAATAGTAAAATCTTATTACCAAATTAGCAACTGGTTGACAATTTTTAACAATAAAAATGTAATGTGCATGTGTAATAGAGTGTGAATGTGAAATAAAATGACAAATACATGGTTATTATCATTAATTCATATTTTTATACGTTGTAAATTGTAATTGAAGTAGACAAAATATATATATATGCGGCCCCCGATAACAATCAAGTTTTCAATGTGGCCCTCTGTAGAAAAAGTTTGCCCACCCCTGGTATAAAGAATCGACCAAATTTTGAGAAGATTTACAATTGTATGATTCTCAAACTAGTCGAATCACTAACTTCTGCGGCCATATTGATCTCGACGTATTTGCTTCCAATCTCGCTAATTCCTAGCATACCCGACCAGGTGATTTTACTGAGATCCGCGCGCATCACATCGCTTGCGGACCGCCCCTTGGTTTGACAGTCCTTTCGGAAGGCTCTCAAATCATCGGGCTTTTGAACAACAGAACTAGCGAACTCATCTAAGATGTTTAGAAATCAAATGGTTCAAGCGATTCTCTTTCATAATCTTTAGAATTGCAAGTAAGTGGCTATTCCATAATAAGCTTCAGATCGCAACAATGCCTGCTTCACCCCATATCATCCTAGATCCTGAAGAAAATTTTACCAGTTGTCCTATTGATTAAGAAATTCATACCTGAAATTACTGCTCGGCGTTCTTGCATCGAAATATTAAAATTTGTGACGTCTGAACCGATATCAGTATTCTTACGTCTTCGCCGACGACATAAAACCGTCAATGATTGTATAAACATATAACATTTTTATAACATTTTTGGAACTCCATGTTTCTGTGTCATAAAACAATGAACGTTTGTTCAAAAGAAATGAAAAAGACATTAATTTGATTTTGTTTTCGAAAAAGCCAAACCGAAAAATCGATTTTTAGTATAAAATTGTATAGGGTAAAAATAAAAATAAT
Source organism: Hirudo medicinalis (assembly GCA_011800805.1). Classification (NCBI taxonomy): domain Eukaryota; kingdom Metazoa; phylum Annelida; class Clitellata; order Hirudinida; family Hirudinidae; genus Hirudo; species Hirudo medicinalis. The sequence continues at coordinate 529,349 of MPNW01000064.1, forward strand.
TTAGAAGTGTTATTATTTAATTGGTAATGTTGTTTTTGAAATATTTAACATTTTATTGCTCAAACATAACTTATTCAATTACAAACTTACATATCAATTCTACAAATGCGAATAGCTATAAAACGAAAACGATAGCGGAGTATTTAAAAATTATTACGCAATAGTTATTATGTTCTGTTGGACAGAAAATTATTGCTGTAAATGATTGTAAATCGCTGAGGTAATTCCTTGATTTTACAAACATCATAAAGATCTTGAAAGCACTTGATTGCGTGTTCTGCATACTGATTTGTTCTGAGAATTTCAAGTGCTCTCTATGGTTCTTGATTCCAAAACCTTTTCACACTAAATACTTTAAGCTGCTACAGAGCTTCTGACAAGCATCTGCATCGTAGATTTTATAGTAAACCAATGGTTCGCCCATCTGCAAGAGATTAATCTACAAGTAGTGAGTCTTGGGTCTCTTCTCTCTGGTAGAGCTAGTATTGCTCTTGGAATGGAATTCCATCATGCATTATTTAATTTAGATTGTTCCAGGATAACCGGATATACGATGTTGGGCAATGTTTTAAGCTTGTTACAATCGCAATTTTTTGTAATCTTTCCCTTCTTTGATGGATGCTAAATGTCTGTTCCAAGTGACATCGACATCGATAGTGACCAACAATTCGGTTTTTGAGTGGTATCCTGTAGTCGTTTTCCACTGATTGTTCTTCTAATGGAACAGTTCTTCTTTTCATATGTGATTCATGAAATTGTACGAGATTTTTCGTCCAGATCATCTTTGTTTCTTTCAGTATTAGAAGCACTTTTTTTATGAGACATTTTGATTAAAAATGGTACTTGGAGTTCCTTTGGAGAAGCAATTAGCGTTTCTCGATCAGGATGCTTATATACTCGAAAATAATGATTGTTCCAGAAAGTTCTAAAAGGCTTCAGAAAATCACACTAAAGCTAGTTTAGTTATTTGAAGTTCGTTTCGTGACTGAGATGATTTGAACTGCTTGGTGCTAGTACTTGCATATACCACTTAAATGCGATTTCAGAAATTTGGTGTTCAGGATGACGATTTTTAAAAACTGAACAGAATTAAACCCCCTTTCATCACTTTAGAGAAAAAGTCTAATCGATTTATGATTCAGAAAATTAATTATTTTACAAAAAGTTATAACCCTAATGAACTCTAAGCAAACATAATCTGAAGATCTAAATTGATCAGGTAATTTAATCCATTTGAATGGATTGCTTAAAAGAATATTATAATAACAACAAATTCAAACATTAAAAGTGGTCGATGTAGTTGATTAATTAAGTTAATTAGTAAATGATTTCGACATGATTAAATTGTATGATTTGTTTTCTACTCTTCCAAAAATTGAGTAGACTTGTTGAAACGTTTTAGAAAGTATGCAAGTGATTTTGAGTTCGGTAAAGGCAATTTTACAATCTCTTCGGGAAGCAATGGATATAAGAAAAACTTATTAATAATAGTAATAGTAATAGTAATAATAATTATAAAAACATTAATATTTTATTTTATATTTTAATTTCACAAAAATAGCTGAAAAAATATTATCCTTACATAAAATAGCATGTTTATTTCAGAAACTATAGATCTTTATGGCTTGCAAATCAGCTCACAGGGTTGCGTTCCTCCGAGCGGCGGTGGTGGTAGTTTATTAACGTCCGTTGAATAACAAGATTATTTGGACGGTCCGAGTGGCAGTAAAAGCAAGTATGCGTCGTGATAGCAAACCCAGCTCGTCTGGAGCTCCCTTCCATAAGGCTTTCCAGCCCAAAATACTTCTAACTTTAAATTGCTTAATTATTAAATTAATAAATGGTTTTTATGGAGACAGGATTTACGACATTTAATTTTGTAGTTAATGTAAGTTGTTTGTGGGGGTTAGTTTTCTTTTCTTTTGCTTGCTTTTCATATTGTGCATTTTGTGATCCGGTAATATAACCAAGGCTAATGCTAATTGTATTTATTAAATTCTAAATTATTCTTGTACTAAACATTCAGTTTTCCTTAAGCATCGACTGCATAAATTAGAATAATAATAATTCCATAAATTACGAAGATTAGATAATAGTAATTAACAGATTAATAATAGGGCTGCAGATTTATATGTGTTAACGGGAAATTAATGCGTTAATTTTTGCAGTCAAAATAATTAACGTGACGATTAACTCGTTAAATTTTTTCAATTTTATAAAATTATTTAAAAAATTTTTAATTTTACATTTTATAAATATTTTCATCGAAAATTCGTCAACTCTTTGTTTTTTGTCCTTCCTACTTATTTTTTGTTTACGAAGATTTAATGTTATGCGCTTAAAAAAGACGGCCACAGGTAATACTGATTTTGGGATGCAGATTTACTTTCAAATCAAACTCTTACGTAGTTTGCAACATATGTCAATGCGAGTTTAAATATCATCGCAGAACGTCTTCTCTCACATTTGCGTAGCCATTTAGCCATCCCATTTAGTGCTGGGGATCAATTGATGACTACTGCCAATTGCAAGCCTTCTCAACATCATTACATAGCTGAACCAGAGATAGACAAAACTAGCTGTCCATTGGAATGGTGGCGGAAGTGTACCCCATAACATAGCCTTGGTGCAAAGCTATCAACCAAATACCTAGCTTCTCCAGCAACCACAGTGCCATGTGAACTGTTGTTTTCTTTATCTGGGCATGTTGTGAACAGCAAACGTGCCTCCCTGACTCCGGACAACATAAACAGGCTCGTTTGCCTCAGCAACTGGCTGAAAATGGACTACTTGCCACAAAAGACTATAAATTACTTAAATGAATAAAATTGATTTTGGTGTAAAAACGAGGTTTATTGGGAAATTGATTGGAAAATAAAATGGTGCGATTAAAAACGCGTTAACTACGATTTAAAAATTAATCGATCTGCAGCCATAATTAATAGTAATGAATAAGGTAAAAATTGTATAGATGTTAGAAAAAGCAATTATGACAATGATTTACAAAGATTGCTGACCATGAATGAGACTAACAGAGGAAGGTTGTGCCAAAACAAGAAGATCCTCAGTTCATTTGTAAAGATAACTATGGGAAGCGTTATGCCAGCATGCATCCAGTGGGATGGGCCGAATTGCATTGAAAGGTGTTTACCTTGGACACGTGGCAAAGTAGAATTAGAGATGAAAAGGGGAGAGGATCTCTAACGAGGTTGTGATGATAATAAAAGAAATAAACATAATCGATAAATGTGCACTTAGCGTTAATTCAACGACTTAACACGTAGCATTTTTCCTAAAAATACTATAAATATGATTCAGATCTACCAGTTATCATGTAAATCATATAAATATGATTCAGATTTCGATTTCAGTCATTTAAGAACAGAGAACAAAATAATCAGTTATCATTTACATTTGCATAATCTGAGTTGCAGCCACATCATCGTTTTCGGCAATATTTTCCCCACAAAAAATTTCAAACAATATCATGCAATTACAATTTAGACACTATTATTGCTTGTAATAATCGATGGCATTGCAATTGTTTCCAACGACTAGCAGTGTGCCTGGAAACGGAGGAAATTATGCGCCGAATATTTGAAAAGCTAAAAGATTATTTCTCATCATCAGTTTTCATCATCATTAGTTTGCAAATGTTTCCAAAAATCTTCCGACAATGACTGGACTACGAGAATAACCAAAAACAATGTGGATCGATATAGGCGCCATCAGGGATTTTCTCGTCACAAAAAGTCACATCGATTTTAACTAATGATCAGTTAGTGATCATTCCACAGTGGAAAAAGCAATTCTAATCAATCCTCGAAGAAAATAACAGAGCGCTGTTAATCAACACTCATTAAAACGCTCATGTGGCAAAAAAATCTAACATGAGTTTCCGTTAATGCGGTTCACTTTATAAATAAATTCCAGATTCATGAAAAATATTTTAACATTTTTGTTTTATTAGTTAAAGTTAAGGATAATCTTTAAAAATATCACAAAAGAAAAGTTCACCTGCTGCAAGCATTCGTTGAATTCCTCCAAAATGCTTCTCTCATCAAACATCTTGCCTTGATATTTAAATTCAAAATATTTATTTACTCTTTTACGGACATGAGGTGGCAATTTCCTGTAAATCATGTATTCCTCCACCTGCTTAAGCTGTAAAATGATCTTTTTTTATAATAAATGGTGCAGAGAATTTCTCGCCAACTAGACAGTTTATGGCAATAAATACAGTTCATCAAATGTTCTTGCGTGCACAGTATAAGAAAAATTATGAAACACATAATCTGTATCAATGACAAGATTGCTTCACGTAAAAGAGCGCACATACCTTTTCCCTGTAATGCCTCTTTGAAGAGTCAAAAGACTGAATCAATGTAGTTGCATGCCCTACAAAAAGAGCATAACAGGTTGACCCAATGAGCATGCTGATCATCGTCAGCCAAATGTCAACTGTATTTGTGGGAGTATTTCTTCCATATCCAATGGAAAGCATTTGAGATAAGGCACGAAACAAGGACATTGTGTACTGATCCATCCAATGTGCATTCTGAAGGATTCATTCGATGAACTACATGAATATCAACTTAAGAAAACATCAACACATTTTTATTCAATGTATGCGCACAATAATTTTGTTATCGAGTAAGTCGTAAATCTTTCTTGAATTTCTAACAATGCAATTGGACCAGTGCAATTCAATTCCGAGCCATTATTTCCAATTTGCAAAAAAGAAAAACCACCGATATTCAATTCTCATGCAATCCTCTCACTCCACGCTATCTTTTTCCTTGGCTAAATCAGTTGGGTTAAGAGTTTACGAAAACATTATATCAAAGAAATAAGTTATTACACGTAGTGTTATTATTGGTGTTGTAATCACTTTAATTACGGTTAGTGTTATCACTCTCCAAAATTAAAATTGTTCAAACCTCAAGGTTGTCAAGCTTGATCCAACAGTCGGCAGGGAAATCTTGGAGCATAGGAACAAACCACAGTAAGCAACCATCCCAATGGCATATGAGGAGAACAATTGAAACCAGATTGAATATTCGCATAAATTTACCAGCAATTGTTAAGAACTGCAAATTATTAATCAGAATAACTTTTTATCGAAATTAAGCCATCTAATCTGACCTGCTCATTAAGAAAAAGTTTATCTTAATAATTATTATTAATATTATCCTAGCAGTATATTATTACCATTTGATAGGTTCATATTTATTCAAAGAAAATTTATATTTTAAACTATTTAACAGCTACAAATTGTGCTAATGATTCAACAAAAGCACTCGTAAAAGTCTCATTAAAGTCATGCAAAGTCAAAGTTTGCCTAAAGAGGAGAAATATTAGCCCACAAAAGGATCTTCAAAGAACCATCGGTCTTACAATTAGGCCAGGTTACGACCATTTCTATCATTGTGAATATTTGTGACAGAATAATTTAAAAGCTTAAAAAGTAACATAACAGTAAAATGTAATTCAACGCTATTAATATTATGGCAATACTCACCTCTGTCCACTGGCTCGCATACCTCATCAGACGAGACAACCGTAACAACCTCAAAAGACTTAAGAGTTTCATCAGTCTAATCATTCGAACTGCCCTACCTAAACATTCAAGATTTAAATAACAGCAAACAAGACAAAATAACAAATGATTCACAGAAATCGTAATATCCACATTTATAGCGGACTAATACTTAAAGACTTTTTTAAAATTGTTAAAAAAATCAACCTGCACTCATGACAGTCGTACTTGCAGAAAACATCAAAATTGTGTAATCAATTGGGAAAGAGCTTATAAAATCAATTATGAAAAACGTTCTGAGGTATTTCTTGGCTATCCTAATAGGGTCTAAAACAATTTCTTCTGAGCTCTTCTCAAAAAATCCTGGAAATGTTCAATTTTCTATATTTTATTTGACATCCGAATTTGTTTTAATTTAATGAAAAACCTGTTCTAAAATTGAGGGCTAAATCAATTAAAAAAAACGTATCAGATATCGTATTGAAGGCAATCCAATGACTTCCAAGGTCATCTTTAAAAAATGTAATTGACACTGGCAACACTATCAGATTGATAATAAGAAGAAATGTTTCACCGATGTTCCAGTAAAGCCTAGAAATATTTAATTTAAAAAAATGAACAGGTTATCAAAGTAGCAATATCAATGTTCTTACCTAAAATTACTGCATGGGTGAATTATCCAATTTCCAACTTTTTTCTGTCTTAACACTTCTTTTTTCAGGGCTTTTTTATTTCCAAACAACTTAAGAGATAACTTATTATCGCTCACTCGAAAGCAAGACATGAAACGCTCATAAAATGAGGTGAGTTCAGTTGAACCTTTATTGAGTTGATTCCTCCGCTTCCTTTTTGGCATCACAAAGGCTTGGCGCAATTTTGAATTGTTGTATTAGTTACCTTTAATTTCACTATATTATTTATTGCGCAATGAGCCTACTTAACTATCTAGTTAGAATTGATATCAAATGTTTAATCTTTAGATTAAAAAGCATTTAAATTCCGCAATACATGTTTCAATCCGATTATAATTTCTCCAGAACGCAGTAATGGTGCACGAATGCATTATCCTCCTCTGGACTCCGATTGCACGGATCGTCTGCTTTTAAGAGCACTCTCGCATCAAAGCTTTTAATGGAGATAATATATTCGCGTCGCGTATGAAAATTTATCAATAAACACTTATATCTATAGATTTGAAATTCATTCATTTCAAATCATATTAAATAAGGGATCATTCAATTTAATGATGCGAGAAGATTTTTTGAAAAATCATTATATTTTGAGGTAAACTCAAAAGCCGAAAATACTTTGATAGGCCTGATAAAATATAAACACATTTAAAAACTTCGAGTTAAGATTAACCAGCTTTTTATCAGCAACGTATGAGTAAATTATAGAATTATTATCTAAATATATCTAAAATAAAATAATTATTCAAAAGCGCAAACTTAATTAAATTAAACACTTTGTTGTAAGATGTACTATCAAAGTATTTTATTTTATTATCGAATTAAACAATGATGAGTGCGAAATAACCAATGTACACACCATTCAGCGATATAAGGTGTTCTAATGTTCCACTGGCATGAAACTGTCGAGCGGGCACTAAAAAAATCCACGCCAATTTGGAGAAGCAATTTTTTGAACTATAACAATAACTATATAACAGCAGACATTTCGCAGTATTGGGGTAGATACCAAAACGAATAAAAGCCAGAACTGCGAAGTATTTTTGTTTATTAACAACGGAAACGTTAACCAAAATTTAAACAAACCGAAATAGCCAAAATTTAAATAAATAAAATACAATCCTTACTAATTCTACCCAGAACTGATAACCTAATCGCTTTGAGTATGCAACCTTTTTTTGGCGAAAAATTCATCATACCGTTTGATGTTTCGCCTTTTTTTCTATCCATATTAAGGTTTCTTTCTATTTTAGAATGACCCTGCTGTGTTGTTGCTGGAAACTGCTCTACCATGAATACTATGCTCGAAAAGTTGGCGGAATGGTTCAAGGCAAACCTCTTGTCTCTCGATACAAAAACAGTATATATGTTGTTTCAGAAGGCAAGGAAAATACTTGTTGTTATATCTCGTTTCGAATCATGTCGGTTTCTTGGAGTCATTACAGACCAACATCTAAACATTTAAACAACATATTCAGTATCTAGTGGCTAATATTTCTAAGAATATTGGTATTATTTATCGTATGGGCCATTATGTAAATATAAATCAGTAATTACATTGTATTACTCATTTATATATCCATATTTAAGCTATTGTAATTTAATTTTGGCTTGAATTTACTCAACTTGCTGACATCCTTTACTTAATCACGTTGTTTATTCAACTTCATAAGCTTGGTGAGGAGGCAATATATTCAGATTCGGTGGAACTATTTAAAATATCGAAATTTGGATAATGAATTAAAAAGGAGTTTATCACATAGACATTAACCTATTTAAACCACTACAATTTAATGTTATGTAATCTCCAGAAAAAATTCCTACATGCGGCGCAATCTAGAGCTGGCCCATCTGATTAAATTTTTGAAATTGGCAGACTTCCTTGATGAGTCTCACTGAAGTTTGGTGTCAAAATTCAGAAGACCAAGATTACTACCCTTGCAACAAACTTAATGAAACGTTTGTTTAAGGCTAATGAAGCTGACCAAGATGATGATGGCTTTGAAATTGAACTTGAGAATGTCGCTGAAGAGAACAAAGTTTCTAAAATGGAAATCTCTCTGTATGATGAGCTGAGTATATTTCTGCAGGAGCAAGATCCACAACAAAGTCAACTTGAATGTGGATTTGTCTTCCACATCATCAAAAAAGAAATTCAGTTGTTTCAAGCAATTAAGAAAATACCTGAAAACTTGGACAAACTTTACAGATGCTTGACAACAATTCGACCAACTTCAATGGAAGCAGAAAGAGCTTTTTCTGTAATGACCCTTTTTGCAAACAAATTAAGAAACCGACTTAATGATGACACTTTGAGTGCAATGATGGTTACGAAAGTTTTACAGAAAATAAATTCTATTAACCTTATTATATATGTCTATATATGGTATACATATTGTCTTTGGATTCTTTAGCTGTCACTACTAAATAAGTTTAGTTTTTAATGCGAAAAATCCCGCAACCCGAGTTTCGAAAAAATTGCCCAAAATCGAAAATACTACATGGGACCCAAGGTCTACGCTATTATATCACGAAATATTGTCAGCCTTCCAAACTTAAATGCTTTTAAGAAAGCACTAGAACATTTTATTATAAACTCTTAATTCATTGATTTTGAAAATTTCATTATTCGTGTTCCAATGAATATTTTTTCAAGTTTATTTGATTGAAACGCACTAAAATTCCAAAACCTGGCAATAGGACGTCCACTAGCGGGAATTTTATTTCCTTAGGACGATCCTTTCCTTTTTGAGTTCTCATTTGTGTTTATGTTTTACATTTCAATGAAAGGTGTAAAAGAGGAAAAAAATCCATTAACATTAAACCATTAACAATTCAGAAATACTTTGAAGAAAGTGGAATCCAAGCAAATGTTAATGCTGATTGTGTGAGATTGGATAAGGAAATTGAGGAAACCACGCGAAATAATTTCATAACTCTTCTTCCTTTAGGTAAGACATTTCAAGAATTTGATACATTCGGATGTGGAACAGCTTCAAATATTTTCATTCAAAGATGTAAGTTATGGAAATAAAATTTTATAAAATTCGAATAGATTTAATTTATTTTTTCTTAGATTTTAAAAATCAAGGGGAGGCCAAGGCCCTCTCCGCACCCATCCCCTAAATACGCCACTGTTTCCCGCTAATCCACCAGTGCTGTTCTTTACCGTTGTTATATTTATGTACACATACAAAAAATTGACACGCACTACGTTGACCAATTTTAAAATCCTGGCTATGCCACTACAAAACATTAAATATGAAATTCGAATGTTCCTCTATTGTGACAATAGGCATAGTAACGGGATTCATCATTTCCATCATTTTGTTGAACTGATAAACCAATCAAATCAACATCATCTTCATCTAACCATTCAGCTCATAAAATATCAGAATGTTCCTTGTGTGCCATCAGCTCATTCTGTCGTTTGGCAGCCATTCCAATTGGCTGAAGGTTATTTGTTGATAAATTAATTTGTTATGCCCATGATCGCATTGTCGGTAATGTTGAACATGTTTCTCTAGTATGACTTACGAACAGGGCCTCCGATAGAAATTTCTGGATCCCAGTTAGGCATAGTAGTAGTCCTAGTAGGTCACGGGCCATATGTTATGTTAGGTCTTTGTATGAGACTCAACTTTATAAAAAAAACAGAACTTTGCCTTTATTTAAATGGGACCATTAGGCAATACTCGTAATAGAACATGGCGTGCCCCTAGCACTTGGACCACTATCGCAGGAATCCATCTTGGCACTCGATCTTTAACTGGTCCGCTTCGTTGAACATAGCATGGCCTTCCTTTTGTAAATTGCATATTCGATCTGCTTGGTACATGACTCCTTAAGTTTTCGCTGTTTTGCCTTCTTTGAACGATATGTGGTGTTGAAGGTACAAGGGCATCTAATTTACCGCGAATTTGCCGGCCATTTAGCAACTCGCTTGGGGTCGGCATCTTTATCAAAGCATCAACTCGTTTTCTTTTTTCAATTCCATTCTTGGAAATGACGAGGCCAAGATACTCGATTGAATCTTTAGCAAAATTGCATTTCTTCTTATTGCACTTTAGACCCTTATCACGTAGTCTTTGTAGCAGTGCTTTCAAGTTACGTAGATGCTCTCTGGAATTTTCTCCACCCACCAGAATATCATCCAGATAAACTGCCACTCCCTGTAGATTACATGTTAACTTTTCCATGATCTNGAGGCTCTAACTGGGAATTAACCGTGACGGAATAATCTCCACAAATGCGAAAACCTGCTTTTTGTTCTCCTGGTCGTAAACTCTTCCGAATCGGTACTATGGGTGTTCCATAGTCGTTGAAATTTGTTGGGATCCAAATTCCCTTCTGAATGCCTCTGTCCAGCGTTTGATTTAGATCTTCTTGAAATGAGAATGGCACTGTGCGAGCCATAACAAAAACTGGTGTTGCTTCTGGTTTGAACTTTACTTCTAATTCGAAGTCTTGCAAACATCCCAGTTCGGGTTTAAAACATTCTTTGAATTCCTCGCAAAGTTTGTGACAATCTCTCTGTAATGCTTTGCTTTCAGAATCTTCTGCAATTTGTAAAACGTGATTCCTTAGCAGCGCAGACATATCAATCTTTAAATGGCCTTCCTGCTAATATGTTGAGCTTTGGTAGCTTCGAAACATTGAATAGTAATGGAATCTTCGGATTCAGAGGTAGAAGCTGTTACCTGACAGACTCCTACGATCGGAATTCTGTCTCCTTTAGCTGAAACATATTTTGTTTCAATTCCGGTCGTTCCAATTCTGTCCAAACTTCTATCGAACAAAAGTTGTCTCTAGCTCCGCTATCAAGTTCGAAGAAGTGGTCGGAGTTTCTAATTCTTAATTTTTGAATAAGAGGATTGTTACTGGGAACAGTGTGAATAGTTCTAACAACTCTGTTTCTTTGAAATTTCTTTTTGAGACAAGCCTTTTCAATGTGTTCCGTAATTCCACAGAAATGACACTCCGCTTTGAGATGTCTGCATTCCTTTGCATGGTGACCTTTATTTCCACATCTCGGGCACTTACCTTTAGGGAATGGAAAGTCTGAATGACGTGACGTCGTCTGTAGTTTCATGTGTGCTGGACTGAGCTGCAGATATTTTTCTGGTTTCTTTCGAGTGTTGCGAGCGTTTATTTTCTGAATAATTTCTTCATTGTCAGGAGTGTGGTGGACTGTTGCTTTAGCAACTTTGGAAGCTTTTTCCACCTCTATGGCCACTTCAACCGCTCTGTTGAATGTTAATTCGTCTTCGGGAATTTTGAAGAGTGATTTCAACACCGCTTCGTTGGCAACTGAATAAATAAATCTTGTTCTCAAGGCCTCATCTAGCGGGTTTTCGATACTTGTAAAATCACATGTACTGGCCACTCTTCTAATTTTTGCCGCTAATTCTTGGATTGACTCTCCTGGCTCTCGCTTAACTTCAGTCCAAAATCGAAAACTGTTGTAACTCGCAGTTAGTCGATTACACCAAGACACTACAGACAACTACTTTATTCGCCAACGAATCCACACTACCTAACACATAACTAGGACTAGAACGAACAAAAGGGAAGTTGCCGCTCCTGGCTCCTACATTAGCATAGATAGTTCAGTGCACCCACAACAAAAACGTTCCCGTACCACAAATCTTTTGGGTTGAAATTTTGAAACATGACTTCTTGTATCTCGGCAAAGTCTAACTTGTTCACGTCGCATGGTATGGACTGTTGAGCTGCAGCTGTCTGAAAGAGTTTGTAAACTGCAGGGGATTGGTTTGTTAGAAAAACCTGTGGAATTTTTGTTGTGGGAATTGAATTGGCCTCCACAAAAGTCAAAAAACGGCTCAAGTAATCATTCCACAACTCCTTAGTCGGTTCGAAAGATACGAAGTTTGGAATAGCAGTTGAATTCTCCGTTAGTGAACGCACCAACGTCTCCATTTGCTTTGAAAATGCCTCTAGAAACTTTGCAATGTCTGCCATTTGCAAAAATAAAAACAAGACTTTGAAAACTCACAACTGTAGGCCAACAAACGGCTTTGTAACCAAAGTCTTTCAAAATTCTTGTAACGGCAATTCTCCTTGAAATTTTCGTCGACTGCGCCAGTTGTTAGGTCTTTGTATGAGACTCAACTTTATAGAAAAACAGAACTTTGCCTTTATTCCCCAAAAACAATTGAAATAAAACACTCGACTGTCGACAACTGAAACGTACTCCAAGAATATCACACAGGAACTCCTCGAAAGACACACCACGTAACAACTCCGTAATTAACTCGCACGCTACCTCCCTGAACCCCGATATCCACTCCTTTTATACCAAAAGTTTCCGTATTGTAATGCAACGTCACAACAATCAATTTAGTAATGAAAAGGCACAAAAAGGTCATGATTGTAAAATTTCAATATCTTAAAACCCGGACGGGCCCCTAAAAATTACTGGGCCCTTGGGCACTTGCCCCCTTCACAGCGGCCCTGCTTGTGAAGCAACATAAAGGTTACAGATTTTGCAAATCCGTTCAAGCAATGACGACTGAACTGAAGGACTGAAAATAAATATTATAAATCTATTAAAATTTAGATTTTTTAACATAAAAAATAACTGTTGAAGTCAATTAATCTTAAACTCCCTTCCTCTCCCTTGTCAACAATTGTCAAACTTTTTCAAACCCTCTTGCCCCCCCCCCTATTTTGTTGACATAATTTATGGATGGCCCCTTTACAAAAACTTTAAGGGATTGCAATATTTTGTTATGAATTTAGTAGAAATTGAAGAAAGCTTGAGAGTTTCTCTATACAGAAATTCCTTATTACCTCGCTGGAATTAGCTACGTTCTACTTCAATAGAAAACTATTACCTACAGACATAGAATAAAAGATATAAAAAAAAGACGTATTTATTAAATTATATACTCAGTTTATTTGGTCAGTAAACAAAACCATCATTAACAGGATTGCACAACACTTCAGAAGTTCAACTTTATAAATCCGATTTGGAGATCCTGTTTAATATGTTGACTCTATAAATTGTGATTTCAATAGTGTTTGCCATGCTTTTTTAAAAAAAAATTATTGATTTTTTCAGAAATTTCTTTAAGCTTTTATGAAATTGTGTACCTTTTAAGTTAGTGAGTTGTCCACTTAGCATCTATTGTTTAATTTGGTCCAGTACATGTTTGTTTGTTGAGGATTTTGTCGAGCTTTAAGGCTAGGTGGAATTGTATTTATAATCATGAAACCTCGCCCGAAAAGTAAATTTTGCCACTGATTTTAATAGCTAATCAGTATCATCGATGATCGATCATTGCACAACTATGTGGTGTTTATGATGTAAATCACAAAATCTAACCGGAAAATGAATTGCAGGTCATTCCAAAGGTATGGCTTCAAAAATTAGTAAAATATTGTCTGGCTTCATGAGGAAGACGGCTAATCAAGGTTCGGCCAGTGCCGCTGCTGCTTGCGAGTCAGACGAAGTGATTTCCATATCAAGACCGACGAACGTAAAGCATGAGTGGCATGTTGGGTTTGATAACGAAACAGGTCAAATTCAGGGCCTTCCTCCAGTTTGGGAGGCATGGCTAAAACAATCTGACATAAGGTTTGGAAAACATTTTCCTGTAATTGTTAAATTCATTAATTACAATTTCTAAAATATGTGAAACTAGAATTGTCACCTTGATTTGTAATTATAATTTTTGGTCTGTGCCTAAGCATTTCATCACTAGTTCTACAATTTACCATCTACTAACTTTAGAACCATTAATTTCAATAGCTTAGTACCAACAAACTCTTCCAAAAAAAGCATTTGCTGAAAATATAGGTTAAGTTACAAAATTGAAGTAGACCAAGTAAAATTATTTTCAACATAGAAACAGATATATGAGATGCTTACAGATTGCTTTATTACACTAAATGAATGACATTTGAAACTTTTTCTTCAGTTTAAATGAACAACAGCAAAATCCAGAGGCGGTCATAGATGCCTTGAAGACATACGATAAGGCGATGAGGCACATAAATGACCAAAAGTACATTTGTGCTGCAAGATCCAACGAAGACTTAAGTTCAGGGACACCCAGCTCAAAGCTAGTTGCAAATAAATTTATCGTTCGCACTGTCGATGACGAATCTTCTGGAAAAACTTCGGATTCAGTGGGAGGGAGTGACAAGTCCAGTCTTGGGAGCAGTGAAGGTAATCGGGTAAGTGAAGAAACTCAGTTAGAGAAAGATGAAGACTCATGTAAAACCAAAGACAAAACTGAAAGTGACGAGGAACCTCCTGCTTTGCCTGACAAAGTTGGTAAAACACAGGTACTTGTGTAGTTTCTATCAAGTTGATATGTTTTGGATTTGGCTTGGTTATAAAGTTTTGAGAAATTGGTGTTGGCGGGTTGAAATTTTAAGATATTCTTTTAAATGTTTTTGAAATTTAGGGCGAAGACGAGAAACGCCCAACATTAAGGAAGAGACAAACTCACTCGAAGATGACTGATGATGAAGTTGTTGCTCTTCTGAGTTGGTTTCAATGTTTAAGATAAATTTTCTTTTAGGTTATTACATTAAAGCCAAAATTCTACTGTCTATTGAATGGCTCTTACTTCTTTGTTATGGCACTTGATTGGGATTAATTGTTACTTTGTTGGTTATAATATTTTGAAAATGTGGATGGCTGGAAGAAGTTAAAAATTTTATGTGAATGTTTCACTAATCAGTGGTGATTCATTTGCCTTAATTAATCCAAACATAATTAATAATAAACCAGAGATTTGGCAACTCCCTTGTGATTGCAGAGACTTTGGTGACCGAAGGAGATCCGATGGAGAAGTATGTCACAAAGCAAAAAGTTGGATCTGGGTAAAATTTTTGGGTCATTTATTAATTAAAATAATTATCTCATTGTAAATAAAATTCTTAATTTAATTTCTGTTCTAATCTAATTTTTAAGTGTTTCAATATCCACTGGACAATTACAATTTCAGTGCATCTGGAACTGTGATAGAAGCAACAGATATATCCACAGGCAAATCTGTTGCCATCAAGAAGATGGATTTGGACAACCAACCCAAGAAGGAGCTTATTATAACTGAAATAGAGGTGATTTGTTATTCAATGTGACATTTGCTAGGCTTGTTCACATGCAAGTTGGCTGAATGGGCTGTGTTCCTGCATGCAGCAATGATAGCAGCAGTCATAACTTGTCGTGTTTGTAAACGGCCTCCACAGCCATGGAGCACCCTCGGGTAGGGGTGCTATATAAATGGTAGATCGATTAAAAAGTGGCTTGACATCCTATTTGGATACATAAGGCACTCAAAAGATTGAATAAATAAAAATACAAAGTATTACATACATAGGCACCTGAATGCTCAGCATTATTGGTAGATGTGGAGAATTTAGCTAGGTGTGATGAAGCCAAAGTATTATTCTATAATTGTGCTTTTGTCATTTTTGCCTGACAAAATTAGTAAATACAAAATTAATGAATGAGTAAGCAATATAACTTAACTATTATTATAAAAAAGGTGATGAAGTCAAGGCAGCAGGAAAACATTGTCAACTATCTGGAGAGTTTTCTGGTAGATAAGGAGCTCTGGGTGGTCATGGAGTACCTGGACGGTGGAGCTCTGACTGATGTTGTGACTGAAACCATGCTCACTGAATCTCAGATTGCTGGAATATGCAAGAGATGCCTTAAAGCTCTCAGCTTTCTCCACAAGCATGATATCATCCACAGGTTTTCATTTGTCACACTTAACAGTGCATCCCTTATTCTGAAGTACTTTTTACTTTGCCCTCACTAGTTTTAACAACATTAATTTAGTAGTTTCATATGATGAAGCTGCTTTGTTTCTTTGTTTACATGAAAACTGAAAAGCCATTAACCTTGGAATGTCTACCCCTATTTCAGAGACATTAAAAGTGACAATGTTCTTCTGGGAATGAATGGCGAGGTCAAACTGACAGATTTTGGTTTTTGTGCTCAAGTCACCCCTGATAAAGACAAGAGAAACACCATGGTCGGAACTCCTTACTGGATGGCACCCGAAGTCGTATCTAGGTTGATTGACAATAATTTCAGTTAATGTTGGCTATTTTAAATTTGCCCATGCTTGCATTTGTAATATATGGGCATGCATTATTTACTGCTGGTTGGCTCAGAGAGTTGCAGTCATGGGTGGCGGTGCTACATAAAATGGTCCAAAGCTTACACTTATGGCATCAAGAAGATGAGCAATTAGAGATTGAGATCGTGTAACATGCGAATAAGGAAGTCGGAATGAGGATTGATTTTTACAGTTTCATTTTTTCCGATGTGACATTTCTTAATAATATAAAAAAAAAACATTAAAACAATAAAAAACAAAGAAAATGAAAAAAATACAAATGCACAACTAGTGCAATACTAGCATATATTCTTGGCCTGAGGCAAAGAATTGAGTGACATTTGATATTTGATTTAGCGAAAACAGGTCTGTAATTTCAAGACGAACGCATGGATGATGTTTTTGAATATAAATGATCAAGTAGGATAGGCAACACATGGTGATGTAGTTTGCGCAAGTGGATACCTGCGTGAAAGTGATTTTTTGTTTTTGATGAACTTTAAGTATCTTTAATTGTTTATAAATAGGCTCTGTGTGAATTCTGATTTTCAAGTTATTACTTCCCTTATGGGTACAATTTATACATTAATTCGAGTTATGGATTTATTTCTCCAACATTTACAGAATTTATTCCAAGCAATTTTACCATCATTGATTTCTTGAAGAAAATTTCAATGGACATTGTTATTTTATGTGCTGTTTTTCTAATCGGTCAATTTAAGGGCACTCATTGTTGTGCCCTTTTTAGTTTGATAGAGATATTCTTGTTATGTATTTATGTTGCATTCGAAGCTGTTGTTCTGTCTCAGATGTCATTTTGTCCTAAATGCTTGCACTTCATACGTCTTTGCTTCTTTGTTCTTCCTTATTTTTGTCGTTTGTTGTAATAACTGTAATCTAATCTTAATTTTAAGATCTAAAATAATTTAGGTGGATTCATATTAATTTAAAATGAAAGTTAAGCTACATTCAAGTTTTGAAAATAATTGAATTGATGTTACATAAATTAGAAATGGGAACATTGCCTTTATAACTCATATATCAATTTTTCAGGAAGCAATACAGTTACAAGGTGGATGTATGGAGTCTGGGAATAATGATCATTGAAATGATTGATGGTGAACCACCCTACCTCAACGAAACACCGCTCAGAGCCCTCTTCCTGATTGCTGCTAATGGAAAGCCATCCATCAAAGAAAAGGAAAAACTCTCCCCAGAATTGTTGGACTTCCTTGATATGTGTCTTGAGGTTGACGTGGACAAGAGAGCTACAGCTGACGAATTGTTGGCTCACCCCTTTCTCGAAAAAGATGATGGACTGCAGACCCTCAAGCACAACATCAAAGCTGCAAGAGGTGTTCTCAAAAATCAACAGCAACACTGATGAGCATTCGTAAGTTACAAATTGCTTTGGAACAATTGCAATTACTAGGCACTTTTAGTACCAAGGGGCATTCCCAAGAGCAATTTCAGATAATTAAACACTACTCTGAACTGACAAACATGCTTTGACTGCAGGTAAAGAGTCCTCTGGTGAATTTGGAGAAAAAAATTGTAAGCTAGTATTAAACCAAATGTGCATACTCTTCGCAACAAAAGACATTTCCATAATCTGTGCCTTCCTCCCATTCCTATGTTGATATTTTTCTACCATAATTTTATATTTTTCATTGAGACAACCACAGGAAATATCACTATTTGTTGTTCAACTTTAGGCCAGACTATAATAACTTAATCTGAACATCAGCCTCAAAGCATTCTCAAGCTTTTTCACATTTTTCTGAACTTAAAAGCTTCAGCAATTTTGTGTCTTATTTTTGTGACTAGTGTCAAGTTTTGTATTGTAAAATGTATTCAAATTAGTTGTGATGATATCACAAAATTCGACAGTATTATATATGTTTGGTCTGCTTGATAAAGTGGTATATTATTTTCAATTTTTACACCAGTCTTGAACAATAAATTGTTATAAGCATGTTGTGTTTATCAGAAAATTCAATGAACATAACCTGAATCGGAACAAATGTGCTCATAACTCACATAAATACAGCAACACAAAAAACAGACAGCAGAACTATAACATAACTAGGAGGTCAAGAGTAGTGATCACATCCAAAAGGAAATCGACTAAATAACTCTTAGCTGAAGTGGGCCGGTTATGAGAGACCCTATCCACTGGTATGAGCTGTTTGACTGACATGGATAAAGCGTGCATAATGTATAAAATACTTATTGTGGTCATGAACCCAAATGAAAATGACCAGGGAAATACAATTTAAGAAAACAATATGGTTACAGCAAACAATGGATGTCCAAAAGAAAAACCAAAATGGTGAAAGAGCAAGATGAAATATGCATTTTCCTCAAACATGAAAGGCTTTATGCACAAAACAAATTAGGTTCTTAATTCTTACTGGTGCAAGTAGAGATTTTTCCTAAAAATTTGGGTTTTGAGAAAATAATGACCAGGATTTGGATTGTTGCAATGAACTTAGCCACCTCGGTACCAACCCCAAAGGATTGCCAGAAAACATTAAAATTGCTTAAAAATTAAAGAGTTGGTGTCAATTAAAAAAACAGTTCTTTGGCTGAAACCAATAACATCTCCGAGTCACACTTAGCCAAGAATTCTGCCTTTCTTAGGGTTTCCATAGCTGCAAACCAAGATGCCAAAGTAAGCTCTCCAGGCAATTCATGGCTGCAATTTTTATTGACAACGTCGTTTGGGTTTGAATTGGCAGAGTCATTTGTACCCATGGATGAAGCCAGAGGAATATTGTAAGCAAGAGTATTTTCCATGAGAGTTACCAATATTTCTGAACGAGCAATGCCAAGCCACATGTCAAATATTTGTCTTCTCTGGGGAGATGTCAAGGCAAGTCTGACTTCCTCTTCAGAAGTAGGTCCCCAAAGGGAAAGCTCCAAATAATTTTTGGCAATTTCAACTTGAGGCCATGAATCGCTGGTTGCCATAATACGTTCCACCTTTCTCAGACATCTGTCGTTCTTGTCTAAGAATATAGAAGTATGTCTTGTTCTTGGCTGTGGTAAGTGAGTTCTCATTTGACAGGTCAAGACCTTTTCATCCTCTGGCTGCTTAATTCCTAGTGGGATGTCCTTATGAGCCTTTGTGGAACTCATGACCAAATCTGCAATCTTTGCTAAATCATGGCACAAGATTTTCTGATCATTTCTAGGGGAATGTTCATCATATTCAGTAGGCACCAATATAGGTAACAAGCACCTCTCTTTTTCAGCATGTCTGGATGACTTTGTGCTACGGATAGGTGCCACCAACAAAATGTCACTTGGATAGAGACGATAAAGATCTATCCCGAGTCTTTGAAGTTGCAGAAGAGAATCAAATATTTGCAACATAATATGCACCTTATATTTTGAGATATCATTGCACAGTGATTCATTTGATGAACCGTTTGCAACATGTTGTGATAATAAAGGAAAGGCTAAAATCTTTGAATAAGGCAGGATGTCAAAAATATATTTTGCCTTGCCTGCATTTCTGCCTTGTTCATTCGTTGGTTGAAAAAACCTCACACAATCAGGAAGTTCAGCTTGAGCTTCAAATGAATGAAGACTGTTCATAAGATTTAGATGGTTATACTTTGGAAGTGGAGCAGTTATAACTGAGCTCCTCCGAACCTATTGAAAATAGATTTAAGACAAATGTCAATTTACAGTATAATGGCTCAATATTTTCAATCAAATGGAAATGTAAATTTGTAAACATTGAAAATGCTGCATTTTTTGATTAAAACAGAGCATACCATGAGAATACAATTCATATCACCAGTGGTGATTTCGTAGAAAACAGCCTTCATCCAAGATAAAACTGAACTTTTACATTCAGCAGCTCTAACAACTTCAACTTCTCTTTCTCTCCAAGCAATTTTTGAAAAAAAATTAGTGGATAGTATTGGGATACAGAACTTCTCTAAGTAAATTTGAAGAGATTTAACAGCTGTACTTGAAATAATTGAACATTTCTCCTGTAAATGAAAACACTTGAATCATAAAACATAACCTGTATTCATTTGATTTGCGATGCGATCTTACCTCAAAGGTTTCGTCTAACCGAAGACCTTCAGCAGAATTTCTTGGTTCATTAAAAACCTTGTACTCATTGGCATTCGCATAAGATTCTTCATGTGATTCTAAAAGTGTGTCATTGTCTTTCGCCTTTGTCACACCAACTGCTCTGATGGCAGCCCTCGGGGCAGGTCTTGGTCTATTAGACACTTGATCTGAATCAGACTTAAAACTTTGGCTAGCATTAATGATTTCATCAAATTTTACAGGGGACCTGGAAAGAGTTTTTTCAGACTTTGAAGAAAAAAAATTTAGCTTCTTAGGGGAAGACAGATCTTCTGAATGTGGAAGAATTTCATAAACATTATCACCCTCTGGAGAAAGGTTTGTTTTATGAAGTCGAGTAGTTGGTGGGGGTAGTTGTGGTAGATCAGGTAAAGCTCTCTGCTGAACAGCACTGTTTGAAGGAACAGTAATTTCTTTGCTTGAAATGTGACCTGGAGTCAACTTAGGTTTTCCAGTTGTCTAGCAAAAAAAAATAGTAGAATTTGATTAATATTTCGAATAATGGATAAAATGTACATAGACAATGATACAATAAAATCAATTTCATACAATATCAAGCAAAATATTAATGGTTATGAGACATTTATTTATTTATTTACAGAAAACAAAATAAATTCTATATCTATCCAACCCATCTCTCAAATAACAAGAAAGAAAATTAGTGGATTGAAGGATTTGCTAACTCAGACAGAGAACATATAGGCCTCTAACACCATCTAGAGCACAAGCAGCTAAAAGGGAAAAACATTCCTGCATGCGTAATGGCAATGGTCGTGTTTGCAACTCAGCATGCACTGTGAGGGAGCACCATAGGGTAGGGGTACATAAATGTATAGAGTACATAAAAGGTAGAACGACTAAAATGTGCCTTCACATCCTAATCGGATACATAAGGCATTCAACATATCAGCAAATTCAAACAAGGTTATCAATGTCAAAAGAACAAGCAATTTTCAAAATTCGTAAGGCTTCAAGTTAAAAACTTTCACTGAGCTTCTTTCACATGAACAAGCCAATAATCATCTCTAATAATGTCTCCAAATAAAATTAATTATCCCAATCTTAGAATTAAGAACTTCAGTTTAGGTCATAGATAACATAATCAAGAAAGACATCAAACATGAAAATGAAGCATGTTATTTTGATGATGCATTTCCTACTAGAACTAGACAAGCAGCAATAAGAATCTTCCACTAGTTAATTTATGAGGTGCCATGTGCATCAGAGACATAATCCTACTTTCATTAGAATATTAAAAAGAAAACTACTTTTTCTTGACTGTGGAGAAAAGACTTAGGTAGAGTACTTGCAGCTCCTTGTGTCATGCCACCCTTTTTTAAAATTTCATCCAAATCATCCATCAGTGAATCTCTGTTCATAATTTCAGAAGACTCAAAAACATCTTCCCCAGGAGATTGTGGAGCTGCCAACACATTGGTGAAATCTGATTTCCTCTGCAAAGATATGAAACATGTTGGTGGAGGCTTGTTGGGACAAGATGAGATGTCATCCTTAGATGCAGAATGACTTGAACTTGATGCCAGGGATGTTGAACTTGTACAAATAGGAGGCGGAGGGGGAGCTACGAGCATCTTCCGAGCTAACTTGGCTACAAATATTTTATTTGAACATTTATATTTGTCAACAATTGAATAAATTTTATAATCTATAATATACATTCTTACATTCTCTATTTTTATTTCATTATTATCATTTAAAATTTGCTTATTTTGATGACCTGCATAAATTCTTAAATTGGACAGTCCAATTAATGGGATAAATTTCCCCTAGGATTGCACTGTTTGGATGTGTCTGGCTCCTTTATTGTTTAGGTGAAAGTTAAAAAAAATATTTGTTTAAATAAAATTGTCATTAAACGAACCTTCTGCAGGAGTCATAGACTTGCGATTATTTAAGGAATCAGCTTTTTTTGTGCTTTGCTTAAAGACTGATTTTCTATGTGGAAGAGTAGATATGCCTTCATTTAGTGATGATATATTTTCCAGCATAGGGGATGTCTTGAGATATAAAAACAAAGTTAATTTAAGGATGTTCAGAATGTACATTTCTTTGAAATTGTAGTTTTAATAGAATAAGTGATCTATACCAATTGATGTTTTACATCAGATTCAAATGGATTTTCTACTTTATTAGAGATGCTCCTCATCATAGCAGTAGATTTACTGAGGTTGCTTTTTCTGCTTAGAGTTTCAAATTTTTCTTCAATCTCTTTGGCAAAATCATCACCTATGCAACTGGACTGACTCAACATTTCTGGTACAGATGAACTTTCAAAAGCTCCACCTTCAACCTCTACCTCCTTCTTAAACTGGACTTCAACTAGCAAAGACTCTGAAGACTTTCGTGCATCTTCTTCACTCGAAGCCAGACTCTTACCATCCACAGAGGACTCTTTTTTGCCATTTTTCTCAACTTTAATTTTGCATGACTCCTCTTCTTTATTACCTTTGCCTAAAAGCTTCTGGAAAAAAGATTTGCTACCTGATTTTTTTGATTTTTCCTGCTTAACAACTGTTTTATGGTTCAATTCAAGTAATTTATTATCAGTAAGTTCAACAGATTTTGCAATAATGGTTTTATTCTCTTCATTTAGTAATTGACAGCTATTTTCATCACTATTACTAATTTCCAATTTTTTTGAGGCAACTCTTTCCAGAAAAGAATCATCTATTTCTTCATAAAGCCTTGGACGGAAATGACAGGATGAATCTAAATCTTCTGAATTGTTGTCTTTAATTCCATCTTCAAGGGGATGTCTTGATTCCTCTTTTTTAATATTCGCTGAATCACTTTTGGTAGATAAATTCTTTCTAAGATCAGGAGCTGGTGTAGAAGGAAGACAGGGTGGATTAGAACATGTTTGACCTGATTGACGAGATTTTTCAAGAGCCATTGTTATAACATCCACAACAGTGTAAGGGGTTGCCATTAAGCAAGCATTTGATGACTCTATATCTCTTTCATAAGATGAATCATCATCTTGAGAATCTAAGTCCAGAGGTTTACCTGATTGCCCCTTAGCAGTCACATCATATATTTGGTAATAATTGCTATTGCCTTTTGATTTATCAAAACTGCAGTTTGCCTTCAAACCTTGGCCTGAATTTGTTTTACCATCATTATTTCCTTTTGTAGCACTGATGTCTTTGTTGGTGGTTAAACATTTTGGAGTACCACTTTGAACAAGAGATGGTTTTTTGGGTTTGCTAGGCTTGGTGCTATGTGAAACTGATTTTGTGGCATCACCAGCACACCCTTCATTACTCACATTAGCTGCATTTCCTGTTGGGTTAATGTTTGCTTTTAATGAGCTTGATTGGAAAGTACCAGTGTTATTGTGGCAGGATAGAGGTTTAGAACAGTTTGTACAAATATCCTTCTTCCATGCATGCTGATTAAACTGATTGCATGCAGTCCTTTCCGTAGACATCTTGAAAATCAATATATAAAAAATATTACAATTGTAAAATTGGATTTAACTCATCACATATAATCAGGGAGCAAAATACAAAATTCGTTGGAGTGAACATTCACAGTGATAACTCAAATTCATTTTAGCAAATCAATTGGCAAACCTTCTGAGACCTTATAATCCAGACCACATTTCCACAATCACAAACAGAGGCAAGACTCGCAGCCGCAGCATAATCTCCAATATATCTCGTCAGTACAGCTTTTTGTATTTCTATGTCACAATTAATTTATATATATTTTGTATATTAAATTAATAATATTTAAATGTGTTGAAAATATTTATATATATTTAATTATGAATTTTCACCACAAAAGTAAAAATACAATGTGGACGTAGACGAAAACATGTCGGTTGAGGAGGCAGCAATTATGGGTTCGGCTCAGGGAGTTAGGCGTGACTATGGGGCCGCCGAATCGACCACGGGATCCAGCGACTTTTTAGGAAAAGTTGAGGTGTTTCTCAAAGAAAGCTTTAATTTCGATGACCCAATGTATTTATTCTCTATTTTGGTCACTTGCCTGGTTGTTGTGATTACCTTATGTAAGTGTTTCCTGAACTATACATTGTACATTATAGCTATGTCTATAGATTTTTGTCGTTGCAGTTGTGTTAGTTTTGAGAAAAAAATCTTATAAAGGCAATAATCTTCTCTTTCTTGGTCTGTCAAGTTCTGGAAAGACTCTGCTATTTTGCAAAGTAATGTCTTGAGCTAGATTGTTGTTGATGAATGTTCTTTAGAATCTTAATTCCATTGATTTCATTTTGTTCTAGTTGATTCTGAAGAAGTATAAAGATACTTATGTATCAATTAAGGAAAATCGTGGTGTTTTTCACACTAGCGATGATAAGGTGAATATATATATATATATATATTTGAGATTTTTAAAGATTGTTGTTTTCTTGTTTCATTATTTATCTTCAGGTGACAAAAAGTGTCAATATTGTTGATTTACCTGGTCAGGAAAACATTAGACTAAAATTTTTTGATCAATTCAAAGATTCTGCCAAGTTGATTATTTTATTTTTGTCATTTAGAATATTTGAAATGATTAACCATGAGTTCATTACTTTAAAGGGGGGTAATATTTGTGTTAGACAGTTCAACCTTTCAAAAAGAAGTCAAGGATGTTGCAGAGTTATTATTTAAGCTTGTATTTAATTTTAATTGCTTTATATTATAAAATACCATTGGAATTTTTGTTATAGGTTTTTGTACACTATTTTAGTGAGTCTGAATGGCTATCAGTTGCCATTTCTTATAGCTTGCAACAAACAAGATGTTGAATTAGCCAAAAGTGCCAATTTGATCAAGTCTTCTCTTGAGAAAGAATTGTTAGTATGAAAAAGTCATGATTTTTTGTCTAATTTGATTAATAGCCAGAATCAATATCATCCAAAGGAGCCATGTGAGACATACTCATTCAGCTGCTTTGCAAGGAGTTGATGGAAAATCTGTCCCTCAAGTTCAACTGGGAAACCCCAGGAAGGAATTCGCCTTTTCAGATCTGAAAAACATTTCTGTCGAATTTGCTGAATTCAGTGCTAAACAAGATGACCCTAACAGCTTAATAGCAATCAGACGATGGATTCATAATTTGTAGGACTATCTCATCCTTGTTCCAAACATAATATAAGTTTTGGTTAAAGCCCTGATACCTGGAATTCTTGGAATTAGTTTGTTTGATCCTACCCACTTTTACTCTTTTTTGATGACTTTTAACATAATTTTTTGTGGAAGCACATGGAATTTGACTAGGAATGTAATTTGCCATCAAATGGTCATTGAAAAGATGCTTCTACTGGTTGCACCCAGAATAATCTTCCAATATCCATATTTGTTTTTTGCTTATTTGGTAATAATAGTAACTATCAAAAATAGAATGAGCTTACATGGGTTCAGTGAGGTGGAGCACACATATGTAGTA
This sequence comes from Hirudo medicinalis, assembly GCA_011800805.1. Classification (NCBI taxonomy): domain Eukaryota; kingdom Metazoa; phylum Annelida; class Clitellata; order Hirudinida; family Hirudinidae; genus Hirudo; species Hirudo medicinalis. The sequence continues at coordinate 555,217 of MPNW01000064.1, forward strand.
TTTTGTGTGAAGATAAGCTGTTGTTTTATTCTCCATTCCTAGAAAATTACAGATATGAGCGCTTGTGAGCTGGAATCATGGACGAGCATCAAAAAATGTGAAAAAAACAATAAAGGAAAAGAACTAACACTTCATTACTAACCAGAAATGGTTATTAGGCCTAAATATTACTAGTGCATTTAGATTTTGATGATACTTTTGTCAGTATTACAGTCAAAAAAAACGTATAGTCACAAAATTGCTTATGTTAGTGATTTTGGGAAGCATGCTAGAAGTTGACCTGTACTCTGCTTTTGCTATGTGAGCAAGCCATAATCTTGTTTGGGATGTATAGTTGATGTGCTTGAAACTTTTTGACATTGATGAATTATGGTTATAATTAATGCCAAATAATTTTTCAATGTTTAGTAATTATTTTAAAGGTTATTTGACAGAATAGGGTTTTGCCAGCTTCTTTAAAATAATTGTTGTGTCAATCAATTTTTTTCTGTGAATCCAGCTCCAGCTAAACGCTGCATTTAATTCAATTAACTTGTTTTGAAGGCTTATATAAATAGAATAAAGAGAAGTCGGTCAATGTCGATATGACTTACAGAGCATCAGCAGCGCACTGTAATGCTTTTGTCCAAACTGCCTCTTTAATTACTTTAACTGGCTAATTATAGAAGCATGGCGTACATGGTATTCGAAGCAGTTGGGGAAACCCCTATAAATGGGTAGCTGGACATCCATAAGACGTTCTCGCTAGACCTTGTCTAGTTTGGTAACCATCTTAAGTTTATTAATTTCCTTTATCAATTTGTTTATAGTCTGCTACACCTATCAATGCTTGTTATACTATCATCATAAAACGCTTTAACACTTGTCATTTAATAACACCTAAATAACGAGGACATTGAAGAAGAGGACTAGCTGATGTAAGTAAGAGAAGTAAATACTGACCATCCCTTTCTCAAAACGAACCACTTTGGCTTAGCACAAATTTATTTGCAATTATTATTTTTGAAGAATAATTTTTCATAATTCAGATTATCGCATCGATCACATGATTATCAAACCATTATTAAGAGGCAACAAAATCGACCAAAACTAGCTTTACAAATTATTCAAAGTATGTTACTTCTTTTAGTTGGCGAGAAATAATCGATTATCACTAACAGAGAAAAAAGTTGAGTTCGATTTATAGATGTTGTTCTTCAAGCTTCAAGAAATAAGCACCTGCCTGTTATAAACATCTTACGACAACATCCTGTTAGGTTTTTTTTCGAGGCAAAGCCCATTCTTGTTGTTTTTCTTGGTATTTCTGTTACATCACTTTATTAATGGAATCATAATTGTTTACCAGACTTAGCATCTAGAACGGAGCGGATCGCTTAGAGGATCGCGTTCAACTTTAGCCTAAATCAAAATATGGCAAGTGAACTAGAACTGCTAAAAGCTGAAGCAGAGAATCTGAAGGCTCAGATCGAAGTTGTTTGTTTTTTTTATTTTTGGCCAGGATAATTTATGTAAAGTATTTATATTAATTAGAAAGCTCAACAAAATGTTGCTGATACATGTCTCGGTGATTTGTCATCCAAAGTGGAGCCACTTGGTAAAATACAACTACGATCTAGAAGAACTCTAAGGGGCCACTTGGCAAAAATTTATGCTATGCACTGGGCATCTGATTCTAGGTTAGGATATAAATTTATAAATTAAGCTTGTTAGTTAAAGTTAAACAAATTAAACTTGTTAATAATTTATGATAATGATTTTAGTAAAGTAAGGTCTACTGTGCAAATGTCTTGAAGCTTTCTTTATAAATCACTCTAGTTTGGTATTTTCGTTGTGGATTTTCTCAAGCTGTAATGTGATAAACTTGCATGGTTGTCACTGCAGAACGGATTCTGCAGTGGTATTAGAGGAGCAATGCAAATGGTAGCATTTTTATAAAACAAAAATTGGAACAAATAGGTTTTTTTTTGTATGTTTAGCTAACAAATAAAAACACTTTTCTTTCAGAAATCTTGTCTCTGCATCACAGGATGGAAAGCTCATAATTTGGGATGGTTACACAACTAATAAAGTATATCTAAATTATATTTAAAGCACTTCATCTCAGTTTGGAAAGTTGTTAACTGTTGTGTTAACAAGAATTCATGAAATTTTCAGATGCATGCAATACCTTTGAGATCAAGCTGGGTGATGACATGTGCTTATGCTCCCACTTGCAGTTTTGTTGCCTGTGGAGGTCTGGATAATGTTTGCACTGTCTATAGCTTGAAATCTCGGGATGGGAACGTCAAGGCTGTGGCCGAATTAGTTGGACACAATGGATACTTGTCATGCTGTAGATTTCTCGATGATCACCAAATCGTAACTGCTTCTGGGGATAACACTTGGTTGTAAAGTATACTTTTTTATATTTCATTGAAATCTTGTTTGATGGCTTCTATTTTTTTTTTTTTTCAGTGCTCTGTGGGATGTTGAAACAAAACAGCAGACAACATCTTTCTCTGGCCACACAGCTGATGTTATGAGCCTATCTCTAACCTCTGATATGAGAACATTTGTTTCAGGAGCCTGTGACTACACAGCTAAGGTATGACATTCCATCTAATATTGAAGAGCTTTTACATACATTGTTTAATTTCAGCTTTGGGATGTTAGGGAGGGGATGTGCAAGCAGACATTTTCTGGACATGAATCAGACATCAATGCTATTACCGTGAGTCTTATTCATTTCTGACATCCTGATATCCATTAACACTCTGAGGAACTTCACATCAGTTCTTTCCAAATGGACATGCTTTTGCAACTGGCTCGGATGATACCAGCTGTCGCATGTTTGACATAAGATCGGACCAGGAAGTGGCCATGTACTACCATGATGGCATAGAATGTGGGGTCACCTCAGTTGCCTTTTCTTCCAGTGGAAGGCTTCTCTTTGGTGGATATGATGACTACAAAGTTCAGCTGTTTGATGCCATCAGGGCTGAAAAAACAGGTTTAAGCATCATTTGTAAAATGTGACTTGTGGAAGCTTATGTTTGTATTTGTAATTTAGGACAACTTCTCGGCCATGAGAACAGGGTCAGTTGCCTTGGAGTCACTGAAGCTGGAAATGCTCTTGCCACAGGATCATGGGACAGTCTCCTGAAGATTTGGAACTGAAGAAAATATTCTGTTATAATGCAGAATGCCAAGTCGCTTGAAGCGGTCTTTATTTATTTCGTTATCTGGAATCTTGTTAGAATGTCACTTTGAAACACTGTTTTCAGCTTTAGTTCAGTTTTTTAATCTAAGTGCGCATCTGCTTGAATATCTTCAATCATGTAGACACTTTTCAATTCCAAGATTATTCAATTTGTTTTTCATTCCTGATTATTTTGTCACTGCTTTGGTGTTATTGCATTCATGCATTATATACTTGAGGCCTTCTTATTTTTGTTTCTTATTTTCAGAATTCTCGATAACAACTTAAACATTTTTAACAAATTCCTCTCAAAATCTTTTCTCCTGCTGATGCACATTAATTCATACTCCAACCTCTTTTTGAATGCATGCCCACAAACTCAGAAACACAGAAGAGGTCTAGTAAAGCAAAGTATGAAATAAGTTATGAAATAGCTTCAGTTAAGACATTAATAATTATAAAAAAGCAAGAATGGTGTAATAAATCAAAACGTTCAGTTTGACTTGTCAAAGTTTCTTTTTTTGGAGAGGTGCCACCATTTTCTTTATTTTTAGCTTTTTCAGACATATTTCCAACTTTTCATTTTTGATAACTTCTGTCAGTGGCTTTAATATGTACCACATTCGTGCCAGGAATTTTGTAATTTTATTTCTGGTTGGAAATCTTTGGTGCCTTAAAAACTTGGGCATAAAATCGTTTTGTGTTTTAGAGTCAATCATTTACAATTAGATTCTTACATATCAACTTAAGTAACGATGGTATCAAATATTTAAGAGGTTCTATAAATTAGTTTAGTGAGTTGATTGTTCGTATATATGTAGTATGTGTTACTGAAATTGACCAAATTGAAGTCTTACTTTTTCTCTGAACAAAACGATTGCATTATTTTAGTGGACTTCTGATAATTTGTCTCATTCCGGTTCTGAGTTCAAATCAAACGCAACTTGATATCGGATGAATTTCTAAACTAGAAACTAATTTGTGCAAATAATCTAAAAATCAAATCATTCATTGAAGCAGAGATGATTAATTTTGAAAGTTGACATAGTAAAAACACGTTCTTGCTTGGTTAATTTTGGATCCGAAAGTCTATGGACTCTTTAATTATGGGCTGTAAAATTCGAAGATATTGGAGATTGAAGAAACTCGCAAGAAAATGACAAAAACTCTGTCAGCTGTCTATTTTGAAGAATTTTAGACCCAGACCAGCCTCCGTTTTGTTGTCAACTAAAACATCCATTTTCTTTGATTAACGGGCAGCCTCACAAGACTAAATAATCTTCATCACAAAAAAAGAACTAACAGAATCTATACACTTCCATGTTGCGTCTCCTTTTTACGATATGTTATGAGATCCACCAGATTGTCATATTCGAATTTCCTATTACTGTTCGAATAATGTTTTGTCACATGGACTTTTTTTCAACCAACGTGTAGCTCGTTTGACAAAAGATTTAATTTGGAAGCTTCACCAAAATTTTGGCGCTTTCGATGTTAGTTTTTGAAGTGTTCCATGTATGCATTTCGCTCTATTAAAAACTTCCATCGTTAGTTTAATTGCATAGTTTTTCCAGCGAAAAACTTTTATCGAGTTGTTTCATCTTCGTTTCTATTTACGAAAAATAATTATTGTTAACAATTGGACATAGCTGTCCTTCGCACCTGAAATATTCATAACATGGGTCTTTTTAAGAAGCTTACGAAATTTAGCTGATTAACATATACGTAACACTCTCCATTGGAAACCGCAAATCATGGCTAACCATATCACGCGATTAATCCGACAATTGGAATAATATCCATGCATCGTTTTTTTTTCAATCCATATATAAATTGGTATATTTGTGCAACATTATAAATTGCTGCTGAGTTCAAAATTTGACTTTTGACACAAATAATATTGTTCCTGCAAAACACGAAGAGTTGTAACACAATTATTAATAATAACGGAATTATTTAACTAACTAGGCTAACATTTAACAAATTACTTAACAAATTTAATAAGAAAGACTGAATAATTACTGAATAAATCCAAATCGCATACTTTCCCGAAAACAGCTAAAAGAGTTTCATTGAAACAAATCCATAATTTATCCAGCGTAACAGCCACTACTTTAAGTTAGCTAAATGTGACCACAATTTATAATTTAAAAGATAGCAAATTATAACTTTATTTTCTCGAGATCATCATCTTTGATGAACATGCTCCCATTTTGCTTATACATATTAATCAGACTTTGGATCTTGATCCACAGTAGAAGTCTGTGCAAGTACAATTTTTCCAAACATTAACAACCCAATTCGCAACATTTCCGAAACCTCAACCGCAGCTCAGAAAAATAATTCTGGATTCCACAGCCAAGTCGAGGGAGAAGTCGATGACCAGGGTGACTCAAAGTTGCTAATCAAAACATTCTTTGGAGTTTTTCTCTGTTTTTAATTTGAAGTTTATTTTGGACCTTTCAAAATTTCAACTATTTAATTGCACAACGTAATCTTGTTTAGTTCAGCATGCAAAGCAAAAAGCATTTATTTGACAAAGTAAAATACTCGATTGAAACGGCATCTCTTTCAACCTCTGGAAAGTTTGCAGTTTGTAGCAAAAACTCTGCTACCAGTGTAGTTGATGTTGCAGAAGACAGCGTTGTTGTCGTAATCCAACTCACCAACTAGGTATTCCGGGTTCACCTTCATCTAAGAATTTGGTTGAATAAGTTGAAAAATAACATATTTACACATCTGCATAAAGTTTTTTTTTACCGCGAAGAGCTACCTTGATGCTATTGAATGTATATTTTTTGTACAATGCATTAAATATGTTAAATTTGACAACATTTGTTTGCAAATGTTTATTAACATTATTAACGTCTTTTATCAATGAAAACACATATATTATTACATATATAACATATCATGCATCTTATAACAACTTTAATTCTATACATGATGCATAAAACATTGACATTTATAAATATTACTAATATTGAACATAAAATATAATTTCATAATAATATTACAAAAACATTGATAAATAAAATTAATAAAATGGTTTTGGCATCAAAAACATTAATCATGAGGCTGGCAATCGGTCTTCAAAGTAAAATAAAAACTCACCTTGAACGTGTAATTTCCTCTTGGTACTTCTGTGACATCAATCCACTGGCAGTCGATATCGTGCATGTAAACATCAGCGCAACCGATTGATATCCCTGCAATTGATCGTCATATTCACCAACCAGTCTGTGACTGACTGGAAGGAATATTTAATGTTCAACTAGATAAATGCAATCTTGGAAGTTGTACCAAATGTTTAACAAAGTCTGTCATACATTTTAATCACTTTATGCCGAAATTTTGTTGAAGCCGAAAGATGATAAACAGATTGTGTTGTTTTTATGCATCATCACCATCATCATCGTCATCGTCATCGTCATCGTCATCGTCATCGTCATCACCACCACCACTACCACCAGCATCACCATCATCATCATCCTCATCATCATCCTCATCATAATCATCATCATCATCGTTGGCATCGCAATATTTAGAATGCTTATAATTCATTTCCTTGCAAACAAGAATTTCCATTTGAGAGAAGTGGAAATTGCTGACGAAGTATTTCCAAGCAACTTGAGTGAATTAAATCTATTAATTACAGAAGACACCTTAAAGAACGTATTTTAATTAAATACCAAGCATATGTCTATTTGTTTAGGTTTCTTCAATCCAAAAATATTCCCAATAAATTATCATCCCTTCAATAAGAAAAGGATTGAAAAACAACGTTTCTTATTAATTCAAAACTTAAATGCTTTTAAGAAAGCGCTAAAACATTTCATAAACTCGTAATTCACTGATTATGTAATTTCATTATTCGTTTACAGTTTAGCAATTGACTTTATTGAAACGCATTAAAATTCCCTGGTAATAGGACGTCTGCTAGCGGGAGTTTTCCCTAAGGACGATCCTTTCCTTTTTGAATTCTCATTTATACATGCGTTTTTTTTGTTTCAATAAAAGGTTCTAAAAAGGAAAATAATCTATTAAACTTATAAACTTAGACAAATTTGATATTTTATTACATTAGCATTAATCAAATATAATTATCATCACTATTTAGTTAACTAAAATTATTTCATAGATATTTGATTTTAGAAAAGTTCTCATTAAATATTTAATAAAGTTCTCTGTTTAATGATTGCAAGCAAAATTCATGAATTGTATAACTTAATGATTTAAAATAAAATGTTTAAAAACTAAAGTTGTTTTATCGCCAAATATCTCACATTCCAACTTAATGCTATTTCAAAATATGCACTTTTGGACATGGTATGGTATGAACATGGTACTTAGTATGTATATGGCATGATATGTATATGGTATGGTACATGGTATATAGTATGTACATGGTATGATATGTACTTGGTATGTAATTGGTATGGTATGTACATGGTATATAGTATGTACATGGTATGATATGTACATGGTATATAGTATGTACATGGTATGGAACAAAAGTAAAAATTTTCAATAAATTTAATCAATTTCTTGGCAAAGGCTTAGCTGACATAAAGCGATCTTAAAATGTAATCACATGGATTCGATGCATTAAAAATATATTAATTAAGTTGATATTTAGGACGGATAAGAAGTCCGTCATTAACTGCCAACGTTGGAAATTTGAAATCATCAACAACAACAAAAACAAAATCAATACGATAAACAAGCGAAAGTTAAATTTACGAATAATTTAAAAGGAAGATAAAAAATATAAGTATTTCGTAAAATGGTTAAATGTTTTAATAGACTGTAATGAATCATTTGATTAGCCTAATCATTATAAAATAACGATTTTTTTAGCAATTATAATTGCGTTGTCATAATTAAGTGTCAAATAATAATAATAACAATGAAAATACTATAATATTATCTCATTTCTCACAATAATAATGATCCTTGTGATGATTGTGATGTTGATGGTGATAGTGATGATGATGATGATGATAATAACATTAATAGGGCTGCAGGTAAATTATTTTTTTTAATCTCGATTAATAATTAACCGCACCATCTTACTTTTCTTATAATTTCCCAACTTATTTCGTCTTTATCCAAAAATTAATTGTATTCAAGAAAAAATGTTCACAATAGAAGTTTAGAAATAGTTTTTTGTGGTTTATTAATTGACATCGTATGTTTATAAGCGCAATTCAGTACGTCCGGTTTTTGCGCACAATAATAATATAAAAATGTAAATGCAAATGTTGTTCATTTATATTTTATGCCATAAGTATAGCTTTTTGTTAAACATTTATACAGCGCTCCTTCCCAAGGGCTCTTGCGGCAGTGCAGGCTGGGTTTTCAAGAACGCAACCCATTCGGCCAACCGGACTACCATATGGAAAGCCGGAAGCCAAAGAAATAACAAGATATAAAAACAAGTAGTTACAGAACATAAAATAGGTGAATATATTTTATAAATTAGTAAAATAATTTATTTAAAAAGTATAGCAATTTAACTTGTTGAATACGAAATGATCTTTAATGTTGAATGGGCTTTGGATGGAACTTTTTTTTATGCCCCGGTGTTCTGACTGGAAGGAATATTTTCATTCAACTATTTAAATACAATCTTGGAAGTTGTACCAAATGTTCTCATGTTTTAACAAAGTCTGTCTTACGTTTTGATCGCTAGCATTTTTGTTGAAGCCGAAAGGTGATAAACTGATTAAGTGTTGTTTTTATGCAGCATCATCATCATCGTCACCATCACCATCGACATCGTCGTCGTCATTGTTTTCACCGTCATCGTCATCGCCAACGTCATCAACATCATCATATGATTGTAGTTCATTTCTCAAATAAAATATGTGAAATGATGTGTTTGATGGAATTACAAGCCTTTCTGGGGTATAAAATGCTATAAATAAGCGTAAGGAATTTTTAAATAATATAAAACCAGCTGTCAATTTACTGTTTGAATCAATGAAACGAATTGAAATGAATTAAGTAATTTATATTATTGTTTGATTATAAAATGTTTGATGATTAAATACTTGATCACAGGCGGATGACCAACAAACTTCCTAAGCCTCACGAAATGTAATCAGGAAACTGAGTTGAAATTTTAACAAGATTTGAGGTATCACGGCATATATTACAAACACCTAATGATGATTTACAATGTTTTGAAACTTTAAAAACCCAAAAACTTCAAAAATTGCTTCTTAAATTTTCTTAAAACTGAATTCGCCACGAAATGTTGCAACTTTCAAGCCATTTTATTTTATGTGTTAATTTTCACAATTTGTTTTTCTAAAAAGTTAAAATTTGATTTTTCGAAGTATATATCGATGGCAGATGAATAATTGTGAGTTGTGCTTTAAATTAAAAGATCAAACTACAATTTCCTTCTGAAAAATTGCTTGTCCAAAGATTTGCCAGGGTTGAATGGTTGCGCCTTATGCAAAGTGATTCATTTAGGAAAACTCGATTTACGAGGTTCTTGCAGTACAACACTGAGATCCATTTTTCTATTCAAAGTTTTAATTTTTATAAATTATTTATTTATAAGTGACAAATGGTGAACTTGACATCTTATACATTTGTTTACATTTGTTTTCGAAAGCTTTGATAAATCACATTGTAACATCGATGAAAATCAAGGAAAGCTGCCTCACCTTGATCTCCGAATCCGGCACAGGCATATTTTTTAGGCACTTCTTCCATGCAGTAGTTGTCTTCGAGACAAAAACTGGCTTTATGACCGTGGGCAACACGATTTCCCAAATTATCTATGATGTCATATTCTGCAAAGTTGCTCATGCTATGGTAATGTCTGAAAAAGGAAATGAATTTCGAGATGTTTCCGTGACATGAATATTCATTTGTCACGAATGATATCGGCTGCAAAAAAGATGGATGGATATTATCCAATGCATAGCAACAAATGGTTTGTAAGGGCTTCATGTTTGATTCTTTGTTCGCTGTATTCCGTAAATTTTCCCTCAAAATGACGCCAAAACCCCTAACCCACTCGCATCTTTTTCTAAAATTCGTCACAATCTTAAAATCCTCGGCACAAATCGTTACATAATAACGTGGTCAAAGTTTATTTACGATAATTTCCGAGAATATTATGAATTTGTAGAATTTTTGAAGGTAATGGAATAGAAACTTACAAATCTAGTGGAGAGTTCAAACAACTCACCTGTGACACAAGTGCCACTCCCAGGTTTCTTTCCTGCTGAAAGGCTTGAATTCCGAAGTGCCGAAGTTCCAGGTCATCGCTGAGAAACGGAGGAGTCTCCTTCTCATCAATTGCCAATCTTCGAACAATTTTCGTGAAAACATTTCAATCAGCTTCCATTCAAATGATCTACGAAACTCACTGATAAAATATCACAAATATAATAACGAAATATACAAATTCTGCATACCTTCACTCTAATTTGGCAAAATTAAGACAGACATTTTTAAACGACGGAACCCGACGAAAACTTTGAAACAATTTATGTTTGTTGACATTTGTCTTACAATCTCACTTTAATAATAATAAAATTGTTTATCAAATATGAAACCAGTGCAAACATTCAAGTCTCGTGAACCTCTTTCCCTCGCTTTGATTTTGAAAGCTTCAGGAGCAGCACAGTTTTCTTCCATAGCGCATTGGAGGTGAGCAAGAGGCAAGTCCTGCAAGTACATGGAACTCTGGATCAAGGTAGCATTTGGCACCAAATCAGGAAGTTCTGAAAAATGAAGGTTGGATCCTCAAAAGTTTAATTATAGGATTTAAAAGAAATTTTGTTTCCACAAAATTTAAGAGCTGAAGAAGTTAACCGTAGCCTATCGAAAATGTTATCTATCGACATTATCTCTTAAGAAACATGTCTACAATTGGAATATCTGATATAAGATCATTATTTCACTCACTGAAACTGCACATGACTCCAGCCACCACTTTAGCGTTGGTTTTGCAGATGGTTGATTGTCCGAATTGCTGATGATGGCAATCTGATAACCTCTCTTCTTTTCCGTCACACTCAATGCCTGCTGCCAACTTTTTCAAGCCATCTCCCCGGAAGTGGTTCCCCTGTTTGAAAGCAATAAAAAACTTATAACAAGCAATCATGAAAGCAGTTCATGCATGACGAGGGAATTCAATTCAGGTTATGAATATTGAGGTTATGAGAGTTTCGGACCAAAGTTCAGCTCTGAATAGCTAGCAAACAATCTAAATACCTGGTCTCAGCGTCACTCCTTTCGCATTCAAATCAGGAAAGAACCATCTGTGTGTACTGTTCTCAATGACGTCATATTCAGCTGATGAACTTAAATCTTTGATAGAGGCAGGAAAACAATTCCCAGGCAGATCAGAAAGAGATTATTTCACATCTGCAGATCTGGCTTCCTGGGTCTCACCATGGACGGCTCATTCGCTCCCGACCACCACTCTCTGAGCCCGGAGTGAGATCACCCACAGCTCTTAATGAAAATAGCGACGCAGCAATTAAGTTTGGCTGCCTCAATGTGCGCTCAATAGCTGAAAAAGTCGATATCCTGTTGGACATCGTACCCTTGAATGGGATCGGAGTCTCGATGCTCGTTGAGACTTGGCATGATGATGGCTCGGTTGCCCTTCAACGGCTGCGGCGAGCGGGCTACTCAGTTGTTGACCGGCCTCGTCCGCGTGAGGGTCGTGCCCAGAAATCTCTCCTTACTAACCATGGTAATCTGACTGTGATTGCAACTGAAGTCAACTTCGTTCCCTCGATATCAACTGTACCTCGAAGACTTTTGAATACCTGGCAGTTCAGGTCCGGTCAAGCAATGAGCACATCAACGTCCTAACCATCTATAGGACAGGTGCAATCACAGTTCTACCTTGAACTCTCAGAAATCCTTGAAAGAATGGTGATTGCTTCCACGCGGTTCTTTGTGGCTGGTGACATCAATATTCATCTTGAATGACAGGAGGACCCGGAGAATCGGACCTTTCGAAACCTTATTGCATCACTTGGATTGAGACTTATTATTGACGGCACTACTCATGATTGGGGAGGAACCCTAGACATTGTTCTTGAGAGACACTCAGAGAGCATTCCACCCACCTGTGTTCTTAACTTAGACACTGGATTATCCGATCATCGCCTACTTCTTTGGACAACTACATTTCTGACCAAGCGGCCCTCCCCAGAGGTCCACTTTGTGCGTCGTTGGCGTGGACTTGATATCCACCGTCTCTCGGAGCTCATCCTGGACTCGCCTCTGTGCAGCCCGGAGATATGGACTGTGACTGGTCCTGATCAGATGGCAACATTGTGCAACCAGGTGCTCACTGATCTCTTGGATATACAGCTCCCGACAGAAATCCTTCGGTCTCATGGACATCGCCAGCCTTGGTTTGATGCCCCGTGTTCGGGGGAGAGGCGAAACCTCCGCAAGCTCAGAAAGAAAAAAGGTGTCGCCACAAATGATCTCAGAGCTGCCACTTGAGCTTACTCTCGATTCCTTTGAGCGAGGAGATTTGCCTACTACTCCAAACTGGAGGAAAAACATCCTGGAAAGCGCTGGCGGTTGATCAGAGAGTCGACGACCATTGGAAGTGTTGTTCCGACATTGGCCTGTCAATCAAATCTATAGAAAATACGTAAATGACAAGCTAAGTGACATAAGCAATTCAACTAATGGAGCTCCGCCACCAGACTTCACTGACCGTCAGCAGGGTTCAGAGTTATCATGTTTTTCACAGACGTCGCATGAAGAGGTATCACGACTAACTCCCTCCCAAATAAACAAAGCAAGATGGACCCCATCCCAACCTCCTGGCTTCTGAAGGAGCTCACTGAGTTAATAACCCCTTTTCTAGTTTCATTATTTAATAAATCTCTGGCATCTGGAGAGGTTCTCGTACTCTTCAAAGTTGCTCAGGTTAGTCCAGTGAAAAAGAAACCCACCCTCGACCCGAACCAGCCGTCATCGTTCCGACCCATATCCAACCTCAGTGTCATCTCTAAGCTCTAAGCCAAGGAGCGATTGGTGCTGAAACTTGTCCTAACCTATACTTCCGCCAACTCAGTCGGCCCACCGTCGGCATCACTCTACTGAAACAGCGGTATTGAAGGTGGTCTCTGATATTCGGATGGCGATTGACAGAGGCAATGTGGCGATTCTTCTTCTTCTTGACATGTCTGCGGCATTTGATACACTGGATCACAATATCCTCATTGAGAGGCTTGATCGAACATTTGCCATACGCCAGATGGCATTGGACTGGCTCAGATCCTACTTAAAAACCAGAAGTCAACTTATTGTAACTGCGTCTGCAGATCCAGTTACTCAAAACGTCTCGTCGGGAGTCCCGCAGGGGTCTGTCCTTGGACCGATTCTCTTCTCCCTTTATGTGGCAGAAATTGAGCAACTTGTTGCTCGCCTTGGCTTCCATAGCCACCAGTATGCTGATGACATGCGAATATATGCATATTGTGAGCCACAGAATACGCCTCATCTTGCTCTTCGCATGGCTGAGTGTTTCAGTGATGTCACGTCCTGGACTTCTTCCAAAGGATTCAGATTGAACAGAGGCAAGACGGAGGCCATCTGGTTTTATCCTGCTTCCTTCCCACCAGTTCAACTGTCGGGAGTCAGTATCACCCCATCGGCGGTGGTGAGAAACCTCGGTGTTTACCTTGACACATCATTGTCAATGGAAAATCATGCTGGAGACATTCATGGCACGACATTCTGTGCCTCATGACGTCCTTACGGCCCTTGTGATCCAGCTTGTCTTGACAAAACTGGACTACTGTAATTCAGTCCTGTATGGCTCCAGCAAATGGGCCTTACATAAACTTCAGGTGGTCATGAATACAGCAACTAGGCTCATCTTTAACGCCCGGCTCACTGATCATGTGTCACCATTACTGGATGATCTTCACTGGCTCCCCATCACAAAACGAATACCTTACAAGATAGCTCTCGTGGTTTACAAAGCGTGGTTTACAAAGGTTTACACTCATCGGTCTCCCCAATACCTACATGAACTCCTCACTACAGCGGCCTCTCGACTTTGGGAGGGTCTCGCTCCGCTCGTCTGACACCATTAATTTTATCATACCAAGGACCCGCCGTGTGCACTACAGAGACAGATCCTTCCATGCATGTGGACCGCGGACGTGGAATGATCGTCTCATGTCAGATCGTCTGAGACATTGACATTGTTCAAAAATAACCTTAAAACTCATCTATTTAACCTTCCCAGTCATTAACATTTGGTTTTAAATCCAGCTCTCTCGACTGTAGGACTGATTGATTTGATTGCCGTAGTGCCTTTTATATCCTGTCATGGATGCTTTCGGCACTTTAAATATAAGCTTTAAATAAATAAAAATAAATAAATATGATAAACACCATTTTATATACATATTATATATGTTGTGGTATTGTTACCATTTATTACCAGGTCCTTCGAGAAGTGTGTGAGGCCGCAAAAGCAGCAGTCTCCAAAGCAAACTCGCGCACGATCGCAAATCAGCGAAAGATTTATTTCTTGCGCGAGGGCTTCGCACACCTCTGCAGAAAGAGNGGAGGACAGGCTTCAATACAGCAACGCGCTCAAAGCAGATAAGTATGCAGATCTGTCGATGGACCTGGAAGCGAAGGGATACCGGACAGACCTGTTCCCCATTGAGGTTGGCTCAAGGGGCGTAGTCGGCAGGTCGACATATGCTTTCCTCGCGAAGATTGGATTGTCTAGCCGAGAAAGAAAGAAGGCTATGACAAGGATGTCTGAGGCCGCAGAAGCGGCATCATTCTGGATCTGGCACATGAGGAGCCCGAAGAAATCTTAAGCCACTTCATGAAAGCCGGAGAAAGCCGTCGACCTCCGGTGTAAATGATCCACCGAACGACGGGGCCAAAGCATTGGCCGAGAGACGCGCGGTATTGTCGGGTGGAATGGACCGACCGCGGGCTCGCAAAGCACTATGGACTGCGGACCAAACCGCGGTCGCGTAAAGGCCCGCGGTCAAGTCCCGAAAATTTCTATCTCGCCTGCAATAACTAATTAATTAGATTGACATCAACATTCCATGATAACACATATTCTCATGCTTGGAGAATATTTTATATCTTGATTAGAAAATTTTACCACAATATGCTACTATTGGATAATGGCACATCAATGAATGAATATTTCTGATGAATTTAATATATTTATAATGAATATTTGTAATTAAACATTGATGTGTGCGTCAAAATGAATTGAAATTGTAGTTAGTTAAAATGATTTATTACAACTTCTGTTTTAATCAAAGTTATTTAATACTAATTTTTTATTTTTGAATATTTCAAAAATTTAAACAAATGTTTTGGATTTATTCCGTTTAGATGTTTAAATGTTGTATTCCACCGATTGTGATAAATTTTAAAATTGTTTGCAAACGAATAAATCTCCATGTCAGTAATAATGAATGCCACCTTAATCACGTGACTGGCGTACCCTAGTCCTGCCTGCTTGCATGCCACCCTAGCTTCAAGGAGGGTCCACCTGTCAGCGCAAATGACGCCCCAGATACCTTCAACTTTGACCTCCACACGACCTTCCAGAGCATTTCTTCCCCCAACAATTCTCAATTCGTAAGCCTGGATTTTCATAATGGAAAAATATTTCATAAAAATTCCTTTAATTTTATTGTCTTACATCACTTATTCTAATTTGCTTTGTTCACAAAAATAAATATTAAATAAACTATTTATTTTTTCGATGTGTTAACATATTTCGTAAATTAAATTTTGTATTTTGATTTTATATTTTAAACACTTAAAAAATCATGAAATTAAAATCAAAAAGATATTTCAAAATTATTTGAAGGTTGCTTTCCGAGCAGATGCAATGACATGTCATCACAAATGTCATCATTTTATGAAGCAGTGCCCTTCATGAACTATTAAAAATGTTAGCCAGCTTAAAAATTCCAGTGACGTTCAAAAATGAATAAACGAATAAATAATTAATTAGATAAGCAAATAAAAAAAAATATTATTCAGATTAAAAAGAAGAAAGCCAACTTCCGTGTTGCGTAGATTTTTGTTTGGTTTAATTGGTTGCATCCTTTCCATGCTGAGCATGTCAAGGTAGAGAGGATTCTTCAGAAGAATTTCTTGCCTTTGGTCGGCTGCATCTCGAGAAACTTTGGTCGTTGTTTGTCCAATTGTTTCAACGAGTATCAGGGACAACGTCAACAAGCAACAATATTTAGCGAAAGAATGCATGATTAATAAACAACGGTAAGGGCTGAAATGTTACTATTTAAATAGAAACTAATGATTGCCACTACAACTGTTTACTTAATTTCTGCCGGGATCTTACTTGAACTGATGTCTCCCAAAAAGCGATGCAAGTTTAAAGAGTTTTTGAAGTTGGTACGAACTTGTAAAAATCTCTGGAAATTGAACATGTGTCAGTCAGGAAGACTTTGGATCCTCGTACAACTTCAATCAATTCTAAGGTCCAGATCTTGGTTTCATTAATTCACTTAAAAATGCAACTGAAGACAATCGCAGGAGTTTTTAAACTGTGGTGAGTCTGTAATGTGTCTTTACGAAATTGAATTTTAAATTTGTCATGACAGATGACAGACAGGCAACAAGTTGAAAACATGCAGAGAACAATTCTTTTTTGACTTTCAATGTTCAAACAAAGCATGTTTCACTAAATACATCTTACCACGAAATTGGCGCTTTGAACTCAATAGCATTAAGTTTTTCAGACAAAAAAATTTAGTCGAAATAAAAAATAAAAATTAACTAACTGTCGTTGAATAACCACATCCTAGATCTACTTAGCATTTGGTCAATGACCTGCCGCTGTAGCAGAATAATTACACTGATTCCACTCCGTGGTTGACTTGAAAAGATTTCCGCATTTTCTCCACATCAGTGTCATCGTTCTACGAAACTGCTTCCCAGTGAGAATGTAGAGGAAAAAATTACAAGCGTAATGAGACAAGCAGATTTCTTCTGCAATCTTTCGACTGAGCAGATAGGACGAGTGCCTTTGCCACTTGGGGTCTCTCTTGATTTCATCGTCGGTCATATTTGGATCGCCCATTGGAAATTGCTCGTAAAGAGCATAAAAAAGGGTTGCCGGGAGAGTGGTTACAATCACGTAGAAGGAGACCGAAAGGAGCATCAAAGTTGAAGCTGCTGATGAAAAACCTTGATTTGTATGCATATGAGAGGAATAATTCGGCTGTACAGAATCCGAAGATTTAGTTCTATGGTCCTGATTGCAGCTCCTCATTCTGTTGGCATCTGCTGCTGCTTTTTTTTTAACCTCCAGTATGACAAGAACGTTGAAAAAGAGGATGATGAGAGGAATCAGTAAAAATATCGTCATCTCTGATGCCCATGTCCAGGCACTCCAAACATCGACCAATCTGATTTCACAGGTTTCTGATTCTTCGTCGTAGATCCAGAAATAGCCCTGAACTAAACTCAGGAAACTGCACAGAAGAACCGAAAGGAGAACCACCTTCGCTGCTCTCGATCCCGTGCAAAAGCGTTCCTTGAGGAAAGGATGGCAAATGGCCACGTACCTAAGTAAGTAATCGATGATATCTGATTAGCACTTAAATGAAGGAATGTTCTCCATTAGTAACCTCTCAATTGTGAAGCAAAGGACAAGTATGGGCGAGAGATACTGGGTGACCATTGAAAGGACGAAATAAGCCTAGGAATGCAAACGATTTACAGGCATAAACGGCTTACAACTTATTTCTACAATTCGGAGTTCTTAGCAAACAAATTAGAAAAGACCAACCTGGCAAATTACTGGGAAGTCTATGGTGTTTATGAACCACGCGTACTTGAGTTCCTGGAAAACATGAAGGAGCAGGAAGAGGAGATCAGAGAGCGAAAGAGCACTGAGGTAGATGGCCGAGGAGTTCCTCTTCATCGTTCTGTGCCTCCAAACCAAAAAAGAAAGAACGTTCCCCACCCCTCCCAACACGTACCACAGTGGGGTGACGTAGCGATCGATGAAGACTGCTGTGGAGCAATGCACCCTCATGAAGGACACGGGATCACTACCATTACCTCTCCACTGAGTGGGAGAAGTTTGTTCTGAATATTCGTTCAGTGACGAAGCTTCTGTTCTCATATTCGGATTTCTGAAAAAAATTAATGTTAAAATTTAAAAATTAAATAAACTATCTTGCATTTCAAACTTTGTCAGTAAATGAATCCTGGAATTCAACGTAAATTGTGCCCATTACGTGATTTCATAATGGAGGAATATTTCAAAATTATGAACATAATACAAATAAACTGAATAAAATGAAATGAACGAATAATAAAAAATTATAAACGTGTAATTAATCTCTTATTAATTAACCCTTTTTTATCTACTTTTTGTTTTAATTCTCGTTTTTGTGGCTGCATTTTCTGTTTGGCGGAGCTGCCAACAAATCTCAATGTCATGCAAAGGCCTAAGGCTTAGACAATATTTGCGGTAAAATGATATCTGGGAAAATCACTACAAATCTCAAGGCACATTTGAAAAAGTAACATTGTACAGTTTGAGTTGGTGAAAGCAGAGCAAAGAGATAAGGAATAAGTCTCATATCAGACTTTGGATTTCATGGTCAAGCCAAAGAAGCAAATAAAAGAATTCAATGCCTGAGTTTCTGGTTGAAATTGGATTGCCAGTGAACGCAGTAGCCTACTCAAAGTCCCATAAGTTCTGCAGCTCTCTTGATTCGTGTATGAAAACTAAAAGCTATAATATCTAAACTTTAACTAAAAATCCGAAATTTTAAAACTAAAACTAAAAAATCTTAGAACTTAAAACTTACAACTATAACTAAATTAAAACCAAATGATCATAACTGTAACTATAAATCTCTGATTTGAATGAATTAATTCATCTTTGCAATAGTTGAGGAACAATTTCACGGTCCCTGACAAAAGAAGCAACTTTTATGAAAAGAAACGATTCTGCCTTCAATGGTTGATTTACAGCGTGTTCGAAAGATCGAATAAGAGAGATTAAATATTTCCAACAAAAGAGATTTTATTTGCTGAGGTTTTGCTTGAATTTGAGGCTAACAGATTTTTACGAATCTTTATTTTTCTGAAATAATTCTTCAATGTGTGCGATTTAGTAATAAAATTATAAATGTATTAACTAAATGTGTGAAATATTAAAAATTAAAACATATTTTCGTAATAATTTTAAATAAATTCTTAAAATTAATCTTTCCATACCACTGACAAAATAAAATAAACCAGACATTTTTGATACACAAAATTGACTTCGTTTAAAACAATTGCTTGAATTTTGAGAAAAACATTATAATTATGCAGAGAAATTGCAGTACATTTGGAACAATCAAATATTTTATTTACAAATTATGTGAATTCAAATCTTGGCTTTAAATGCATGAGATTTGTTAAACAAGATTTATTTAACATATTAAATAATAATTAAGTTGAATAAATAGCATATATTTGTCACGAAAAGCTGTTGATGTTCAACCGATGTTTTGAGGTGCCCGATTTGCAGAAATTTCATGTCCAATGATGTGATGCAACCTTCCTCACCATGCAGTTGTGCTCAGATTGGTCACTGGAAAAGTCACGTGGCCGTAATGCATCACTTCCGCTCTTTCACAATCACAGCAGTATCAGGTGAGGGAATTAAAGCGATGTAAATAATCTTTAAAGAGCATTTTGAATGAAAGCACCAATAAAAGCAACATCAGCAGTCAAGAACTTGTTGCAATCGTTGACCTTGTCACGAACATGAAATGACCGTCACGGTCCTTCAAAACAGGAAGTCCACATCCTGTAAAAGTAATTGTTCACAAAAACTTTCTGCAACTTTCCATTAATGGACGCCTCAGCAATGAATTTGAGAGTGCAACATTTTCAAATAACTTATTCCTCATCATTCATTACTTTTAAAATATCGATTATATTCGGATGGTGATGATAACAATATTTATGATGATGACGCTCGATTGTTAATATTGAAATATTATTATAAAACTGGGTTGAAACTAATTTATTTAAATCAAAAAAATAAATTCTTGAATGAAATTGGATTTCAATGTAGCTTTTGATTGGATTAGTATCTCTTTTGTATAATTTAAAATATTATAAATTAATATTTAATTAAATTTTATATCAATTAAATAAATATAATTACAATTATTGCAACATTAATTTATGAATTTAAAATTGCTTACCTATCGTTAAAATTCTTCATGACACCGTCACTAATAATAATTATTGGAACAACAATAAAAACTACGTATTACTGTTGAAAAATGTTTGACCGAAAACTTAGCCGAGTTTTCTGGATCAATCACTCAGTTAATTACGATAATTTTGACAATTAAAAGTAATTATTTTAATTATTATAATCTTAATTATTGTAATTATTATAACCATCATTGCAACACAATTAAATTCAAATAAGACAAAAATAATATGATGTTTTGAAATGTTTATCTTGAAAATAATTTAGTTCTTGACCAAACAATTTATTTAATGACGAGTAATTTAGCGCCTCAATGTCGTTTTGAAATGTTGAGTGTGCATGGAAAGCAAAATGAGATAAAAATTCGTTTCAAGAAAATAAATAGCATCCATTTCATGAGGTCCTCAGAATTAACTGATATGGATGGATGGATGGATGAGTGGATACTGTTGTTTTTATTCATCTCACGTTTTTTGGCGACTTTATCAGAATTAGAAAATCATTTACATCTGTTTGTTAGAGATCATATCCAAAAAGTTTAAAAAATAAAACATAAGAATTAAACAATAATTTGCGTGGATTTAATTTCAATTTTTCAGGGTTTACGACATTTAATTTTATAGTTAACATAAGATGTTTGTGGGAGTTTGTTGCTTTGTTTTCTCATTGATTTTGCTTGCCATTCTTAGTGAGCATTGTGTAATCCAGCGAGGAATTCGCCCGTGATGGTAATTAATAACAATAACAATGTTAATGATTCAAAATAATTCAAAACATTTTAATAGTGATATTTATTCTTTTTGGTGGTTTTTTATTCGATTGCCTTTTGAGCACTGCTCTGGTTTGTTATAGCGTCTTGGCATCTTGAAATGAGGCACTTAAGATATCTGCTAATTGTAATTTTAAATGTAATTAATAATAAGTAATAATTTTTATATTTCAAAAAATATCAAATGATAGTAAAACGTTAATTCTCATTAAATTTATGTCAGGGAAGCGCAGGTGTATCCTGATAGATCCGTAAATATTACAACAGTGCAAACATTCCACACACAATATGGTTTTGCATACAAACGATGCAAACTGTCTAAAGTAATAAGCCTTAAACCAACCCGTTACATCCGTTAACAGCCGTTATAATTTGTTGCTGATGAAGTTATGAATAGTAATAAAAACATGTACACCGTTTCAATAAATTTGTTCCTTAATTTTAAAAATTTGAAATATTTGGTACTAAGATGAATTAAAAATGAATTAACAATGAATTAAAAATGAATTAACAATGAATTAAAAATGAATTACAAAGGATATCAGGAAAATAAAATGTTTTCATTATTTTATTTTTTAAGTCAATAAATTCCATTTTTGGATTTTAAGTTAAAAAAAAACTTAAGATTGAAATTGTGGATTGATTGGAGACATCAAATTTTCAATAAATTTCGAGGTTAATAAAGTTATTTTTAAAATAATTCAGTTAATCTGGTTTAAATGATGTCATGTTGGTGTAATTTCATTAGGCTTATATAATGATAAATGTCATTAAAGAGAGAACATTTAATTAAAATTTTCTAAAATAAAATTATCAAATATAAAATAACTAACACAAAGACTTTGTTACGAAACATTGTTTTTCAATTTAGTTTATAAATTATTTATTGGTCATAAATATTTACAACTTCATATTTTTATATTTGTATCAATCCATGAAGAGCATCATAATGTTCTCACCAATGACTGTAGAAGTTTCATCGAGTTGTCATGACGACGAGAAGCACGAAAGAGAACTAGTGCTGGTCAGAAATCCACTTCTGAGGACCTCATCTCATTTATCGCTTCACGCACAAAATTTGCTGCTCAATCATAAAAGATATGCTAGTGATTGCATTTATATGAAAATTTTATCGAAATTCTTAGAAATCAAGGAAAACCCCACTTTTTAATGATTACATGTAATTATTTCTATGATTCGTTTCCCATTTAAAATTATCCATAATCCAGGTATCCTTAACGTAGGTGATTGCATTTAGTATCTTGTATATGTATTTAAGCATTGCATGCATCACAAGCATCCAATAATTGACAAACAAGGGCATAAATACAAAGTCATTCCAAACAAACATACACAATTATATACTACACATGCACACAAACAATTACATACAACTATCTAGGCATACAAACAATTACATACAACTACCTAGGCATACAAACAATTAATTGCAAATGTCAATTTTCTATCCACTGAATTGTGCCAGATTGCAACGTCATTCTTCGTTAATTTCGATCCAGCAACAATAACATAATAACATTAATGGTTTAGTTTGTTTTATGTAGCCTATATTTTGAGTGTTTTAAGTATCCGAATAGCATGTAAAGGCAATTTCTAATCGCTCTACCATTTATATAACCGAGGGCACTTTCTGGCGGTGCAGGATGCGTTGCGAATACGACTCATTACGACTGTTGCCATTACCGCCGCACAAAGGAACGCAACCCACTTAGCCAACGTCCATGCCTTTAGTGCAATTATAGATGCATGCAGTAATAATAACAATAATAATGTAATTAATTACTAATGATAATTAATAATAAAATTAATATCGGATCGATCGGGGACCTAGATTTGCTCATTCATTGTCGTTACATTTTCAAAATCGCACTAATCACATACCGTACTCTCGCGACATCTAATGCACCGTACCTCTACCTCATTTCACCGCCGCCACATACCTGATCGCCTTCGTCCTTCTTGCACCACTAACTCTTCATCAAGTCCCTAGGCCATCCCCATCAGTAGAAGCTTCTCATATGCTTCCACTGCTGTCTAAAACAAAACTACCCTCGCAAGAGCTCACTGGAGCTCAACCTGGAGCTCTTAAAACGTTGCCTGAAAACCCATCTTTTCAGGATGTCAACATGAAGCCAGGGCAATGGGCCTTATAAATTAACTATTGTTTTTATTGACACACCTTCTATGAGGAGAGGATCACCCGAAACATATATTTTTTCTTTTTCAATTCTATTTCCCTCTCTGCCTCTTCAGAAGTATGTGGGTGGAAGAACCAACTCTCAAGAAAGAATATTCATGCGGGAGGCTTCGAGGATATTATTTGTGCAATATGCTGAAAGAGAAATTAGGTATGGATGTCCATGTGAGGAGAGTCTGTAATTACTTAAATTCGAATGGACAGATGATGTTTGAAATGAGCATAGGTTGCACGTTAATCGATACGAGCTTTATCTAAAGCCAAATTGAAATGTAATTCTTTACATTTAGAAAAGTCTTGCGCCCCGACTCCCCAAAGTGACGTCCTTGTCCACCTTCCGGAAGAGGAAGAAAAGATACTTGAAATGAAGGAATTACAGCTAATATTCTTATTAATTAATTATTACTTCACTTATTACTGAATTTGCATGTTCATCTTTAATAGTTTTAAATAGCTGAACAGAAGCAAAATATTACAATGTTAATCCGTGGGAAGGTTTCGTCTCTAAACTTGTATTTCCCTCTCCGACCAAAATTCGATCCGCAGTCGATCACTATTCCTGATTGAAGACATTTAATATTCAGGGAGGTCTTTAGATACATTTTAGATACACATTTCATCGTCGTTTATGTATGTTTATGAGGTCGATAAATTTAAATTAAAAAATTTTAGTTACATAATATATAAACATTCCAAGGATGTCTTACTCGGAGGGAAATTCTCATTGACTTTATTTTTCCATGTGGGAGGTAGTGGTTGCCAGCGAGTTCCTGTATTCGAAAAGAATCACAAACAAGTATAAAAACATGCAATCACCAATGCATGTAAATATTAAAGCACGTGAAACTATCGTAATTTATTTTTTATCCATTAATGAATAAATAGAAAATTTCTATTAAATTTCCTAAATATACTGTTTGACAGTATTGATATTATATCAATAATAATATTTTTATTATTATTAATAACTACAATATGTTAAGTTAATGTTAATAATATTACAAAATATTATTTATATTAAAATTTTTGTGAAATAAAATAATGAGATTTTGAAATGCGGATCGAATGTATTAGAAATGTCAGAGATGAATGATGATTGAACGATGGTCAAATTGTTATTAAAGATACATAATATGGGAGTTAATAAATCATTTAAAAATATCTTATTTCTTGGAAATAAATTATAAACTTAATCTTAATCGGGTTGGAATGGAAATTGTTCTGAGGGATTAATTTTTTAATGACAGAAACTCCAAAACAATTTAATCAAGTCGAATAACGAACCCCTTCCTTCAAATTTATGCCATCCTTTCAATTCTCGAGAAACAAAAGACTGAAGAGCTAATTAAATGTACAAAATGACTTACAAAAATACTCTCACTTCTTCTTCCTACATAAAATTAAAACCAAAAACTACGTTAATTTCCAGTTCATAGCTAACAATTTATTATTGCCAGGAGTCAAACTTTTCATTTAAACTTGTACAACCTCACGACGGAATGAAAGTAAATCATGACCAGGAACTTTCTTTTGTAGGCGAAAAGGAAAGCATTTTGGACTGCTAAATCCATGCAAAATCTAAAATCAGATAAACACCGCTTTTTTGATCTATGCTGAATCATATATCATGCCAAATTTTGATCCAAGCAACCCATTTTCACCCATTCCATAATTGTATATTTGAACAACTTTGGGTTGGTCAACATCTATCCTTTGCTGACTTGAAACTTTCTCTAGTTTTTTTATAGCGGATGAATTCTTGCATATGTTGAAGCAGTAGTAACTATCTTATTGCCATGCCAACGAACAACACATACTTCGGCTTTTCGCTCCAAAACAACGCCTTTTTACAATTTATATACTTTTCAATATCTATACTTTTCAAAGTATATATATATTTCTATACCTTCAACATGGTTTCGAGGTAGAATGGCTAAAACAGACATTCTATTAATACATTGTCGGCAAGTAAGCGTAGCAGTTGAGAGCTTGTGAAGAAGGGTATCAGTACTAAGTACTAAGAAACTCCTACCACGTACCGACAGGGAATCATCAGAGGAGTGCCGAACGTCACCGAACGTTTCGGCCCAAACTCCTTACGTTCTCGGTGGGGTGGGCCACACCCGTTTGATCAGGCGGGTGTTCCTGTCGGTTATTACCCTACGTTACCCATCTTCTGAACATTGCCCATTATATAGTTATCGACTAAAGACTCGCGGCGACCTTTACACATCAACACCATATAATGCAAACTGAGCGTTATATTTTCTTTGTAGCGAATATGGGTTAAGTAAGCAATTTTCAATTCATTGAGTAAAACAATGTGACAAAATAAGATTTGTTTGGAAAAATGTGGCGAGTCAAAGTGTTAAATCACTTACAAGCCATAAATTATAGTTCAGCAGATGAGATTTGAATGGGAAGTGTGACAGCTTTAGACCCAAGATGGCGACATATTTAACTCTTTTTATTTGTTATTACTGTTGTCTGATTATTAAATGGTTTTGTTTTATTTATATTTATTCGGAGAATTATCCTAAAAACTCTCGCATGTATATATTATTAGCGTCCTGTCTTGGATATTATTTATTAGGTCTTTTGTTGGTTCTGCATCAACAACAAATATTAAAACTACTATAGCAGTAGAATCTGAGGTTATATATGATGATAATAGCGATGATGATGCTGACGACGAGGATGATGATCATTGTGATGGTGATGATGATGATGATGAAGCGGGGCAGTCATCCCCACTTAAACAACCTATAAATTGTAATTTGTTGGTTAATTAAGATTTAGAGTTGAAGTTTAATTTATTTTACGAGTTCATTTCTAAGATTTATTGCGTCATTGTTGCGTCATTATTGATCAATAATGATTTCTCATTTCGAGACAATTAAACATTTTTAACCGAATTATTTTTAAATATTTTATAATTACTGTTTTAATAAATTCGATAATAAGTAATCAAATATTTTATAAAAGTTCTTTTAACCTCAACACTGAACACTGTCAGAGGAATACGAACGACTCAGACAGGACATACTAATAAAGTGTTAAACTCAATAAAACATTCATATGATGGAAAACAATCAAAATGCTTAATGTAGCTTTAATCCCATAATAGATAACTATTAAAAGGTGATTATAAGATTCCTAATTAATGACATTACATTATGATAATATAATATAATTACATTAAAACATTTATTTCAGTTCAAGTGGGGAAATGAAAAATCAATGTGTGAAATAGAATATTTTGTTTACAACTTTTAAACCTATTCAGAATAAGAAAGTTTTATTTATTTTCAATTCAATTAAATAATGGCAAAATACTCTTTAATCAAAATTTATTGAGCCACACAATTCCTTCCTTTATTTGATAATCTTCAAAAAGCACCAACAACTGCTACGAAGATATTATTTTATTGCATTGAAATAGACGAACAAAATGTCGAGTCAAGTCATTCTAAATTTTACAGGAAAGAAATATTCTTAAAAATCGAGTTCTAAAAATTAAAAATTAATGAATAACACTGAAGCGGCAAAATAAGCAGAGATATCATCAATCACATTTAAGCACATAAAGTGACAAATCCTCTTTATTAATTTAATTCAACTAAATGACACTAAAAATCTGAGTAGCTTGTTGGGGTCTCTTTTGACGGTCGGATGTTAAATTGGAAATATTCGTGGATGGAGCGAAAAAACTTCTGGTTGGAATTTCCTTCAACTTTCGAGAAGTAACTCCAGTTTCGATTTTGAATGGAACAGAATTTGGAGATCTTCTGACATTTTCTTGTCCGCAAGATCCGCTCGTCCACTGCAGTTTTGGGGAAGTGGATCTTAAAGATATTTTCGGGACATCCAGATTGGTGCACATTTTGGAGCTTCTCACCATTCTTTGTAGAAATTCGCCAAATGTAAGTAAGCGAAATGTTTTCTTCAAATTCAAGAAAGTCTTTTCCAGTATTATCCACAAAATCCTATGAACGATGAACCTTAAGTGGAGCAAAAGACAAACATATGTGCAGCAGTTCAAATATTTCCGTCCTCGTTCGTGAAAAATCTTGGATAAATCAGAAAATACTCGAAAGGCATCATCGTAAAATCCTAAATTCATGAATGAAAATGCAATACACATGTGATCCAAGAAATTTCCAGACGCTGGATTAAAATCTCTTATCATGGAACAGATTGACTCAGTTGCAAAGTCCATCAGTCCCATTTCCTTGAAGCAGGTCGTGGCCAGTAAACCAAGCAAATATCGCCTTTTAAATGTGAGCGAGGAATCGAAATAGTTGCCACTGAAAATCGAACGAAGATGTTTAGGTAAGGCAAACATTTCCTGGCCTGCGAAGGTGATTTCTTCGTCATTACATTTAAATAAAACTGGCAAAAATGTCTGTATGGCGTCATATTTCTTGTCCAAATCATAAAGAAGGCAAGATTTGGCTATCAAGATATCAAGATGAAGTCGCTCACTCTCCGAAGAAATCAATTTTCTAGTAACGTCGTCAGCGATGTCGAAAACACGAATCGAAGCGTCGGAATAACACTGGAGTTCATCTGGTTGATCGCACGACATCAAATATTTTACGTGAAGCAGACGACCCAAGCGGAAGTACACGGAGGCCAATAAAAATCCTTCGTTTTCCTGTGCTTCTGCTGCCCAGGACTTTTCTAATTCTCTCGAACATTCTACGAAGCAAGCGAGTGATTGATCCAAGTTGTAATTCATCACATGATCGTTTGCCATCTCCAGCAGAATTAAAATTAAATCAAACTTGCTTCGCACTTCCGATTTAGGAATTTCATCCTTTTCATCGTTGTTTTCAATCCAGGTAATTTGAAGTTGATGAGATTCAAACTTATCATGACTCTTGTCTGGGCTGTACTTCTTGTGTGCCCTGAAAAAATTTATCCTGCCCAAGAGCTTGTTTTGGCTCACTTTATCATTCGCGAACCTTTCAAGGGCTTTCGAGTAACAATATTCGCTTTTTTCCAAATATTTTATGCTTGCATTTTCTTCTATATCTTTGGGATTGAGACCCATGCCGGAAGACAAGAGCAGGTAAGCATCGCCAAAGGTTTTTAAAATTTGAGACATTTGATAACGGTCTCCACTCCCTGAAACATCGAGAAGTTTTTGAGCAATAGCCAAACGACTTATGGATTCGTGAGGATTTGAAAGAACAATGTGATTTGTAGCCCAAGAAAGCAAAATTCGAACCAAAAACCAGCGATTCAAGAAATCTACAGCCACCAAACGACCGTGGAAAAATTGTCCATGAGCTGTGAAAGCTCTTGAGGCCCAAGAAATGGCTTGATGTGGCTTTCCCAAAGAATGATGCGCCAGAGATAAAATCATCATCGTCCAAACAGTACCGAAATCTATCTCGTCTTCTTCCAAATCTAAAGAATTTTGTAATTTAATGAGATTGTATGGATCATTATCGATCCTGTTATAATCATTTTGATTGTTGTTCAGCCTCGCTTATCACAATACTTTCCTCTGAGAGCCAAGGAAGTCAAAAGCAGCGTGCAAGCTCTAATGTTGTTTCCAGTGATGAAACAAAGGGTAGCAAGAGCCAAGATGGCATCTGCATTTCTGCGCAGATGTTCAGGACCTACGGCTCTACTCACGTGATCCAAAGCCTCATCGTAAGCAGTCTCCGCTAAATCTAAATTTCCACACATTAAATGACAGTCTGCCATTTTTATTAAAATTTCAGACCAAAGTTCCGGTCTGTCATTGCCTAAAATGGTGCGATTGGCCTGAAGAATATTGACAGCGGTAGTGAAACAATCCACAGCCTCTTGCAAGCAAGTGCAGTAAACATCCCTTTCTTCCTTTTCATCATCGTCAAATTCATCGTCATCATTAGGTTTACCTTTATCAGAAAGAGATTCGCCATCTTTGTTTTTATAAAGATCTGATAAGTATTGGTCCATCAATAACCGAGGCTTGCTTTCAGTTTCATATGTTTCATCTAATCGTATGAGTTCCTCTTTAGTGAGTTGCATTAATCGGGCAAGAAGAGACTCACTCCTCAAATCCTCTCCCAAATAGGCATCTCCTAATTTACACCACATTGTAACCTCTTCAAATATCGACACTTTTCCATTGCTTGAGCGACTCAATTTTGACTCTTGTCTCGAAGTCAAGCTTTTCTGCTTTTCCAGATAGAAGCTTCCTTTCGAAACTTGTCCTGATTTACTCAGCTCCTTTCCTAAATCTCCCCATACAAGAGCAACAATCTTTTTAACTTCAGTTTCTTGGTAGGATGTATCCCAGTGTTCGTTAACAATCTTATCAGCAATCTGCAAAAGTTCCACCGATTCGTGATGATGGTTTTGCAAGGATTCGTATCTGGCTGCCTTGATGAGTAACTCGAGTAACATCAAAACGACATCGGATTTTTTAACTTTTTGAAAAGGCCAACTGATATCTTCAATGGTCACTTTAATATTGGTATGACAAGTATTGTCATCTACAGAAGAATTTTGACACCAATTCAAATTCGAAAGCTCTTCGAAATGACTTTCGTTCTTTAGAAAAAAGATTTTGCGTTTATCTTTAACATCCATTTTGTGAGGCACATTTGTTTCTTGAAACTGTTCTTTGGTCTCTAAGCGTCTCCATACGAATAAAATATCACGCCTCAATTGTTTAAGAGTCTGGCTTAAGTTTGTTACAGCAGGAGATTTATCATCAGTAACTAAAAGAGGTGATCCTTGAGATCTTGGCACGACAACGTTTAAAGAATTTTCTTTACTTGAAGTGGAATCTTTTGTCCAAGTGACAGCCAACTTCTGCTGTGAGGCAAGCTTGTCAACAGTGATTTTTGTTGATTTTTCTTCACAAATTGTACCCTGGAGAAATTGTCCCACATCAAGATGAAGAGTTTCGTAGCTATTCTCATCTTCATCCTCTTCGTTATCTAAAGCGAGCAACCTTTCTTTCTCTCGCTGCAGTTCTTCCATCCTCTGCATTTCCGCAAGTATTTCTTCTTCTTTGACATCGTTACTCTGATCATCCACAGTTTCAGTTATTCCAGCCACCAGAGCTCCCTCCAACACATTAATGTAGTCTTCCGCTTGAATGGATCCCGGAGATAATCGGAGTGCAATTTCAGATGCCAGTCTTCTTTCAATCAGTGACTCTGGCACCTTCGACAAAAGTCCGTAGCGAGTTCTAACCTACAAAATTTACAGAAACATTAAGCCAATTGAATGTAAATATTATAAAATTGGGCCATTGGTTGTTTCATTCAAAAGTTATCAGATTCGTTTTCAACAGCTTTTAAGTAGGGCTGCAGATGATTCTAAGGTTAACGCTCGTGACGAAATTAACGCGTTAAAATTTGTGCAGTTAAAATAATTAAAGCGACGATTAACTCGTTAAATTTTAACACTTTTTTAGTAAATTATTTTATTACTTTATAAAATATTTTCACCTATTTTTTGTTTTATAACTTTGTTTTTATATCTTGTTATTTTTTTGGCTTCCCGGCTTCTCATATTATCATTAGTGTAGAAAGACCGAATGTACTGTATTGCTCTTATAAACATATGATGGACATATATAACATTGGTGAGTCAATTTTGGAGCACATAGCCTGTTATAGATAATGCTTGAACGATTCCAGATTCCGGGGCCTATGGGGTGGCCAATGGAAGAGGTTTGATGTTCGGAGTTCGATACCCACCATGTCTCTGACCCAGGGAAGGACGAGCAAAGATGCAGCAACTTTAATTAATTACGCGTGCGATTAATTACGCGTTAATCTAAGATTTAATAATTGATCAAGAGATTAATCGATATTAAAAATATTAATCGATCTGCAGCCCTACTTTTGAGCCGAAAAGAATTTGTGAAAATCCATACCTCACTCGAGATATCGCTAACAAAAGTTTGAATAGCTTCCTGAAAGCGCTCGAAATTTATGGTGCGACTTTTGCTGGAAAAAGTCGATGGATTGGGCGAAGTATCACGTGACTCTGTTGATCCTCCACTTTTGAAAGTGTCACCACGATAGTGTTTAACGGATAACGATGGTCTTTGATGCTTGAAACTTTGACTGGATTTGAGGCGTGATTGCTTTTCGGTCTTTCTTTCAGTTGGAAAATTTGAATTCATGAGTTTGTTTTTGTTTCGAACATCTTCAGATTCAATGACATCTGCTGGTGAATGTTTTAGCTCAGATTTCTTTCTCTTTGACCAGCCAAAGACATCAGCAACGTCGCAGATCTTCACCAATTCGAAGATCCAAGTTTATTAACTGACATCGAAGAACCAGGTTTCAGTCTCTGTGTGCCTGAGTTGTTTCCATTGAAGGTTTTCCTCAGGAATCCCCTGATGAAGTTATCTTCAAGAGAAGATATGTTGAACTCCAATCTATTCAGTCTGTTTTGAATCTTGGTTTGAAAGTCTCCATTCATTTTATCAGCACGACCGATATCAGGACAATGAGGATCTGAGTTTGCTTCAAGAATTGATTGAATGAGTTTTCGAGATTTGTGTAGCAAGCATAGAGGAATAATGAAACATTGGAACCAGAAATCGTCTTTGAGGTATCTGCCCATCTTAAAAGATTTTGATCGACACTCTGCGACTCCGATCAAACATTCCACTTCCATCATCGATGAACTTTTCATTTTTCGCGGATCCAAATTCCCTTTCTTCTCCTCCATGTTTAGATCACTCAACAGTTTGCAAAATTTATCTTCAGCATCCTCCAACTCCAACTTATCTAGGAGTGTTTGAGCACTTTTCAAAGCAAATTCAAAATCCATCTCGAGGCCTGATCCAGGAAACAAATTTTTTTAAATTTATTTATGATTAAATTAAATATATTATTTACATGTGACTAGCAACTACATAGCCAGTTATCTTAAATCAATAAATCCCAGTTTCTTTGTTACAATCCTTTACTACAAAAAGTTGAAACGTTGAGAACATTTCTTCATCGAGTCATGCAGTGAGCCAGAAATTATAACAGCATTATTCTGCTCAACAAAGAAACGACAAATGTTTTCTTGTTTCGCATGAATTTATTAAAAACAAAACTAATTATTCCTTTGCACTAAAACTTCGCCATATTGTTCCCCTTGTTGTTGTTACAATCCATGTTCGTGTGTTCGCATATATTTATGAGAGGAAATCATGTTTTTACGAACAATCTTTTATCATCTTTTATTTCATTTTGACTTTTTCACTTCTTTTAATTGTTTAAGGTTTTAAGAGTTTATTGTTTCTAATACCAAGTTCTATTTTAGTATAAAAATTAGAAAAAGCAGGTATAAGTTCATTTGGTGTATAGATTTAAACTTTGTTATTATCATCATCATCATCATCATCATCATCATCATCATCGTCGTCGTCGTCGTCGTCGTTGTTATTATTATTTATTGGATTTATTCGCTAAATTCTTTTGAAATAGCTTTTAACGCATGAGTTAAATAGCACGTTACATAAATATAATGAAGCTGCTCCACCATCAACAGGCATCCATTGAGTGGGTAGTAACGACTGCACCATTAAACAAGCAAGTCAAATCTTGAAATGGAAAGCACCACTCTTCGTGAAGCAAACTCAAGAAACAGCTCCAGGTGGGATCTTCATTACTCATCCAAGTGGCCTGTTTGTGTTGCAGGAAAGTATTACGCCAACTTAGCTTGAAAACGATGGTTGCAATGTTTCGATGAATGCAACTAGAAATACATATCATTATCGGGATTTATAAGTCCATTGAGCTTAGGTTAAATTCAAATTTAGCTGGAAATTATCAGAAATCATGTTTAAATAGAAAGAATCTTTGAAAAGCAGCATGATTGCGATTAAACGTCCATTTCATAAGTAGATGATTAGGTCTGTAAACAACCGCTGTAAGCATCCAAGAACTTTATCATCCAGGGAAGCACTTGAGGAAACATTTGAAATAACAGAGCGAATATTTTCGAGAGTAGTTTTGAGACTACAAGTATTTTGTTCCTCTCGTAATTGTAATTAAACACATCAATTTATATGGCATTACAAAATCAGAGGTGAAACTAAGTAATTTTTTTTAAATCAATAATTTGTTTCGTTATTTATTATTGGTATTATAATTAGTTTTATTTTTATTACTTTAAGTCAGAAATGCACATTTTCTGCTGATCGAATAAATTGCATCGATTTAATGTTGGTGAAGTTGTGGAGGCAACAACCATCAATTGTTTGCGTGATTGGAGGAAATCAGGAAAATTGGAGAATAAATCGTTCTGATTCTTGTTTAGGGATAACAATCACACCACAAGCATAATAAAATCTCTATGAAGGCTGGCAATAGCAAGCATTATCCAGTTAGCGATGTTTATTATATGAACACAGTATTCAGTTGCTGTGATATTATTTGTTTATTTACCAACCTCAAGTCCTAACACGGAATTATTTGCAACTTCAAACGAATTCAAATAAAATTACATTTAAGTACATGCTTGTAAGTAAAGAATTAACACACAAATTATAAAGAGACTTCATCGAAAACAATGCAAATATGTTTCAAAGATTCTCACCAGTTTTTCAAATCTCGGAGAACTTCCTGACTCGGTGATAGCGAAAGCAAGCTGCTCAACGTGGGGTTAGCAGCACTTAGTAATGTCTGAAGATCTTTCCTAAACTAATTTACAGCTTTTTACGAAAGATTAAAAAGTTCAATTATGACATCCAATACGAGCTCCTTGGACCAGCTCAGCAAATTTACACTTCATGTTTCCTTTGGTTGCGATGTTCTGTTTAAATATACTCCAGCCAGCATATCGAAATACTCCTGCTGAATACAATAAATTTACTGGAAGAGACTATCGATGAATAATATTTGCATCTAAATTTTGTCTTTTTTTTAAGGTTTGATAAAGATAAAGGTTTGTATTTTATGATTGAAGTTTAATTCCAATTATTTAACCCAATTTATCTTAAAGACAGTTAAGTGGTTAAAAATTTTTGTTTTTCTTTACAGTTTAAAAATGTCAAATGTCAATTTCTTGTCTTGTGACATAGTCGACTGGAGCTATAAATATCATGGGAGTTTGACGACAATCGACATTGTCACAAAGTCCAATTTATTTTTTAAATGCAGAACATGTTCTTGTCTGGTTGTCATCGTGTCATTATGACAATCAAATTGAAATCAGGTTAGATTAGTCACGTAGTCACTGAATTATGGATAAAATCATGGGTCATCTGAATCATCTGAATTTCTATTGCTCTTGTCGGTCTAACAAAAATTAATCAGTTGATAGAAAATATTTATTTATTAAACATCAAACTCAATATCATTACTCTTGTTTCTAGACTGGATGCTTCAATATTATTCATCATGTTATCAAACAATTTTTTAAATGAATTTGAGATAGTTTATGAGAAGTGAGAATTTTACTGAAAAAAAAATTATAGACGTATTTATTTTGTAATTAGATAAAAAATGTAAACCTACTACATTTAGTTTATAAGCATCACTTTTCATGCATGTTAAAAATTATATTTATCAATTGCGATTGTGTATATGTGACATTTCATTAAACTTGAGTGAATTTGCTTTTAAGTTCACATTCGTATCTGCTAAACATGTGATTTACCTCATTTGTTTGTTGTGTCGCAAGAACTTTGGTACTTTAAAGCTGGGTCTGCTGGAAATCGATCTTTTAGCTTTACCTTTTCATTAAGAATAGAATATGCCTTTTGGTAGTAAAGTATTTGCTCCGGTATCTATATTAATTTCTCTGTATGCATTGTCATCCTGGATTAATGCCTCGGCATTATGGGTTGAACTTCCTTTGATGATCAACATTTTACCAGAAAAGTGGAGTCTTCCATCTCACTTAGCTTTTATGATTCAATGTTCAAATATTGCTCCTGTGATGTATTCAATCATATCTAAAGTAAAGACCATAAAGTCTGGGAGATCCATTTCTTTTGTTTCTAAAAGCGATGTTACTTTATCATTGTTAATAATCTGCGTAAGTTTTCTTGCCTCAATTCTTATGGCTTTTTTGTGGGATAAAACTGTATTTGTGGCTGGAGAGGAAAGGAGCATTGCAGTTTTGTGCCTTACAGGAATATTTTCATTGGCAAGTTGTACCTCATCTTTGGTTTATTTGCCCTTCATGGCCAGATTTCCTGCTGCTTATCTATCTGTTTTCTACTTTGGGCTGGGTCTTTCAGGTCTTTTACCTGGCTTGATTGGTTTGGCTCAAGGTTTAGGAAGTAATCCGACCTGCACCAATTCAACGATGTCCAACATGACCTGTGATAACTCTGAATGTACTTATGTGCTGAATATGGTTCCAGTTTATCCTGAGCCTAGATTTTCAATTCAAACATTTCTTCTCATCATATCTTGCATTTTATTTTTGAGCTTACTTTCTTTCTATGCTTTGAACTTTACTAGATTAAAGAGCTACCAGGTACTCCACAAAGAACCTGGTTTCCCAAGGATAAAACATCAGATAGAGTCTGAGTCATTTGCTTCAAATCCTCTTAACAATGATGCCAAACTTGAATCCTCAGCTTCACAGTGTCAGGAAGTTGATGTGCAATCAGTGGAGTCGCCTGATTCTTCATCTCTGTCAAGTTCAAAGGCACAGCTTAGCAAAGCCCATTTGTGCTTTTATTTGGTGTCTGTTTCACTCCTGAATCTGTCAACAAATGGCTTAATTCCTGCCACTCAATCGTACACTTGCCTACCTTATGGTGATATGGTGTACACTCTCACCGTTCGATTGAGTTCCGTGATCGGATCGCTTTTTTCACTGTCCACTCTGGTTCTGCCCATTCCTGGGATAAAGACTATAGGATTTCTCATGGTCGTTGGGGTTGGAACTGTCATTTTCCATCTGACCTTGGCATTATTGAGTCCTCATCCTCCTATGGTGGCCTCAATCTATGGACCCATAATAATTGTGAGTTATTTTGATTAATTGAAATTAATCTGTTTTTGTTTGATAATTTAATTCTTGATCCAGGTGATAACAGCCCTCATAATGACTTCTTGTTTTTCCTTGACACGAGTTTGGATTGCATCAAAGTTTCATGTTCATGGTGGTCGAAAGATGTTGCTGTGGTGTGGTGGTGCAACTCAACTTGGATCTTTTGTAGGAGCCTTAATTACATTTGTTCTCATAAATTGCTTCGAGATTTTCAAAAGCATCCCTCCTTGTTCAAGCCACTTAATATTATTGGAGAAGCTACCGCAAGATTGAGTTTTAATTTTTATTTTATGATCAGTTTAAGGTCCTCATTGAAAACTTTTATGATCATGAAGTCAGTTTTCAAATGTGAATGGTTCTCAATTTGTCCTTTGCAATGAATCACAGTGTGCTTGAATAATTTGCTTTTCTTTTCTCTGAAATTATGGCTAAAGATTATTTAGCATTTCTACGTGCCAAATAGTTATTTAGATTCTTACTTGTTCATCTACTTCATTGCATTCATCCTAATGCAGTCACTTTCTTCACTTATTTATAATAACTGATTATGATATCTTTTTGTTTTCCAAGTTTCATTCAATGATCTTTTTGTAATTTTTATTGCAATTGCAATACATTGCTGTGCTATTGA
Organism: Hirudo medicinalis; assembly: GCA_011800805.1. Lineage (NCBI taxonomy): Eukaryota > Metazoa > Annelida > Clitellata > Hirudinida > Hirudinidae > Hirudo > Hirudo medicinalis. The sequence goes on from MPNW01000064.1 coordinate 592,248, forward strand.
ACATAAGTGTGCAGTGGGATGTTTCTTGATCTAAATGAAGTCATTGCATAATAACTTAGATTTATCCAAGAATTATTGGCTTAATCCATGGTTACAAACTGGACTGCCTTTAAATTAAAAGTGTTTGACTGGTGAAACAGTAATCCCACGACTTGCAGGTGGCCTCTTACATAAGAATATGTATTTCAGTTCTAAAGTAGTTTAACTAGTTCTTGAGAGTGCATTTGGCACTTTCAAAGTTTGCCAAGATGTTTTATATTATAAAATATTACTAATCAGTGTTTGTGATATTTATTTGATGTTTACTTTTAAGAGTAGCTTTGAGTTTCAATTTATTGCTGCCCATGAATTTAATGTCTCCTAGTTTCTCAAGTCCCAGGCTGTGATTAATGTCAATAACAGATTTGGGTGATGTTGAAGATATTATATGTGTTTGTACACATTATTGAATATTTCTTGTACAGATGGATTTAGTATGGTTGGAAGAATGCACCCATGAAGTTTGCCTTCTGATTAATAATTGTACAAGTTACTTTTCAACGGATTTTAGCTTCAATGTCTTTGTTCAAACTGAACATCTTTGGGTAACTAAGCATCAAGGATGAGGCAGTCACTCCATTCATGGGCATGATTGTGAAAAACTGGAAAGATGGCTGACTGGTGAAATATACTGAGGAGAAATCTGGATGAGAGTCTGATGTTAGGCTGTCTTGATGGATGGTTCCTGAGAACAAATACATTTGTATTTTGTTAGAAATTTTGAGGCAAAATTTGATAATTTTTTAAAAGCTTTTACTATGACTGCAACACTGTTGCTCAATGCTTGCTTCACTGGGAGGAACCAAGGGGACATGCATGAATGGATAATCCCTAATCCCATGAAGAAGTTTGGCCATCTCATCAATTGAGCATTTTTCTACTTGAACCTGGTGACGGTTTCCATTAACAAGAATCAACTTCTTGTCTCTATTATATTGGAGATGTTCTGCTTGCTTTTCACCAACCATTTCTATGAAAGCTTCTCCTGTCTGCAAACCCTGGATTATAATAAGATTTGTTTATAATTTATGGTATGTTTCCATTGCACAAATTTATTATTATTATTAAATTGAGATATGTATCTTACCCTGATATCATATACCAAATGAATTCCTTTGTGCCTGATGTCTTTAACGTGATCAGACAAGAAGAAAACGAGATCATTAACAGAAGTTTCTGGAGGGAGGCCACTTAATCTGGTGCAGTCTTTGCCTTTGCTTTCATTTAGATGTAACAAATTGGATGTGCTTTGAAATTTGACACAGCTTGAATTTGGAAAGTTTGGTTGGGAAAAGATGGAATGATTGCAACTCCTCGGATCGACGTTTTTAACGAGAATCTGGATGAAAAAGAACTTTATTGGTAATATGTTGTCTAATTATCATAAATTAGGATGAATTGAGTTCACCTGCTGTATCTCAGATGTGGCACTTTTGAATAGCTCAATATATCTTGATCCAATACGTTGTTTATGTTTCATCAGGGCCTTAGCAGCTTCATCTTCATTTGCAAACAAAACAAAGGCATCTCCTGTATTCTTTCCTTCTGATTGATGAATCAGCAAAACTCCTTCTTCTCCATCCAAAACCTCACATACATTTGGAAGAGCTTTGAAAAATTCCACCTGAGTGAATGAAATTTAATGTGAGATTACAAAAGTTATCATCTGATTATCATGAACCTTTGGAAATTGCTTTTTAGTAAAGAATAGACAGATAAATTGACCTTTGAGAAAATTTATTCAAAAATTGCCGGATTTTTGCAGAAAGAATTGCTCTTAGTATGTTTACTTCTCAAAAGATAATATTTATTGTAATAACTCTTACTATTTCAGACTGGTTGCATGTGTATGGGAGGCCCCTCATTCTAATTATCACTGGATCAATGTAATCATATTTTTGCATGAGGAAAGCTTTTGCTTCTTTGCTGCTACCTTAATAGATGCAAATATATAGTTGATTTTTAACAATTAAAAGATTTCAATAGAAATGTTTATATTAGCATGAGATTAAATTATGCAAAGTTAATTAGTAAAGTTAGGTAAAGTTGCATATCGTTTGAAAAATATTGTCATAAATTTCAAGTCAATCAAATTAAAGTATTAAAGCATGAACAGAAATGAGGTCATTGATCCAATAAATTTTGACTATTTACACTAACTTGCTAGACACTGAATAAACTCTTTTCCAGTAGACCGGAACACTTCTATGTATCGAGATCCTAAGTAATGTTTATGTCTTTTCAAAGCTAAACATCTGTGTTCCTTTGATTCGAAACTAATCACTGCTTCTCCATTCTTTCTGCCTTGGGCAGTCATGCAAAATGCTACTCCACCCCTATTGTGGACAATTTAGCTGCCTTTATTTATCTTATAACCATTACATAAAAGTACATGACACTCAAATAAATTATAATTTATTTATGAAGAAGTTGGATTCTAGTTAGATGACTTACTTTTCGATATTTAAACCTATGAAAAAGTTAGCGACATCACTTTCCGTTGAACTCCATGGCAAACCTCTTGCTTTAACAACGTTTTCATCATTGATTTCACCTTCCCTGAAAATATGATCGATATTAAATAAAGAATCCAAATGTTTGACAAATAATAACCAGATGCTCGGATGATAGGTCTTCATTATATGTTCTGGATTCTTAAACACAAAACCTGAAGCAAATTTGTCTATGGAAGCCATTGAAAACTCAAACAGCATTTTTAAACGGACCTTCCTCAATCATTTTCCTAAGCAGAACGGTCGTTTCTATCAAGATTTTCGCACCGCATTCTTTCAAGAAATCGCCTTTTTCAAGGATATCTTATTTGGTATGAAGTTAAGTAAATTTAACCTTTTTTACCATAACATTTATCTTGTAGTTTGTAATTGCATCAAATAACGAAATTAGTAACAATTGACTGAATCTTGAAGTTCATCCAATGTGTTCTCCAGATCAAACAAAGACGAGCAATAGTCTTAACATTATTACAGGCATTGTTTCATTAACAAACTCTTGCAAAAACTCTTTAAAGGATACATTTTAGAGAGTCGTGTGTTGCCTGATCTGTTGGAACTGAACCATAAAATTGTTTGAAGATATTTTTCAAATCAAAGTATGCATAAAAGTTATCGGACAGATCAATGTTGTGCTTAAAAGACATTGGATGCAGGACCATTCTTAAATGTTGAGTACCAAACGTGCACAAACAGGAACTGCTCCCTTTTCCTTGTTCGCCACCTTCAGATAACAAATCTTCTACCTGTAAATAACGCCAACTAGATGAATCACATTCCAAACTCTTTAAACTCAAAAGTAAACAAAATTTCCAATTCACATTGCGGACTGCAGAAGTAAGTCTTTCTTTGTTGTTCGATGATGGACAAGGGTCCGTACCAACCTCGTAATGTTCAGACTTCTCTAACTGGATAGGAAGTTGATCTGTATAGAAGAATGCTTGACGAAAACATTAAAAGCCAACCGCATTTCTCTCGAGATCATACGCAAAAACAAGCACATCAGAAATTGATTTTTCGTCATTTCCCGGGCTGTCTCCCGATGTGTCGCAAAGAAATCCAACCAGTCTTGTGTACGACATTATCATCTTAGAAATGCCAAGGAACACTCGATGCAGATTTTAAAATAGCCTACTAAAATTGTTTAGGCCTCAGCAGACAATGCGCGCAGGCGGGTCGGTGAACACCCAGAAAGTTGAGGCGCGTTAAGGGCTCCATTACTTCGAATATCTCACAGATACTCCCACGTATTTTATACCCTCTTGAATGCAATAACATTATCTTATCTCACTGTTTGAAATTCCCCGAATTGGCTCAAGAATCACGTCGCTTTTGTTTCAGAGCTTATTTGTATTTACAAACCCCAACAACGAATTTAAGTCAATAGCGTTTGTGTTCTACCAGTGATTCACTTGAACAACGTGCTAAGTTCCATAAAAAGATCTTTCATGCACGTCTAGGTCTTATCTCACCTGTTACAAATAATAAACAAATGGGTTTAACTATGCAGTGCACATCCATCCACTTTTAAGAACTGGGTTTCATGCAAGGCAGTGTCATGATAATAAAACTATTAAATGTAAAAATTAAATATAAACACTTCAACTGCAATTCAAATTGTTCAAATATTCTTGTGAATCTATTTGCAAATAATACAATGTTCTAATATTTAAAAAGAACTCTTAAGTAACAATAAAATCAGGTCAACTTCCACATATGAAGCTGAAATTCAGAAGATGTGAATGTCTTCTTTAATCAAATCCTTGATGAGAATGTTTGTTATCGGAGCAAGTTCACGATGCTCGGGCGACAAGTTTGATTTTGTCTTGGATGTCTTCTAGCAGGGAAAGGCTTAAAAAATTAACAACTGTAATGCAATCTATGATCTTACAACAACCATGATCATACCAAATGCAAACCTTTTTTCGGCAGCCTCAGCTCTGGAAAGCCAAATTGTGTTTAGAATTTGTGTGCATCTTAAAACAGAATAGATTATCTAAAAGTACACTTACTGGAACTGAAGGTTTGAAACAAGAAGGCCAACTTTCTTTAAGTTCTATTCCAAAGATAATTGAAGTTAAATTCCAAGTATTTCTACAGAAATGATTTCTTTAGCCACAAAAACTCACAGTTAAAGAGTTTTCAATTATATTTTCGTTGCTTGCAAATATTTTTGCTGACTTTTCCAAATTCTTAAAAGTTGTAAAAATGCGAATCATATACATAAATTATATCTGTCAAACTATTCGAGACACAAGATGTTACCTCATTTGACCGAGAACTTTTAATCAATTGTTTTGACAATAAAGCCAATTCATTGTAGTTAGCTTGTATTTTGTCATTTAACTTGTCTTTAATCTCATGATTTTTTACGACAATATTCGGAATCGACTGGGAAGCCATATGCTGAAAACAAGTTTGTTTATATCGTTTAAAAGTAGATCTTGATATGTTAAAATTTGTAAAGATATTAAATTTAACAACTCTTAGTCTTAAATCAAAATCTTAAGTAAAAAACTATTTTTGATTTAAAACAATATTTTAATATTTAAGTAGTATCTAACATTTAATTAAAACTTTCTAGAACGATCAAAATGTTCTTAATTTCGCATTAAACTTTGGCTATACTAAATTTAAATAAAGTGTATAAAGTAATATTTGTAAATGATTCACTTGAAAAGATATATTTTAGAATGAGAAATTATGAATTGATCTTAGAAGTAAATCTTGAATAATCAGACTTCATCTTATAAACCGCCAAACGCCTCAAGATTTTATAAGCTCTTGAAAGTGAAGCATTTTTAGGAGGCGAGAAACGTAAGAGGATTATTCTGATGATAATTATTTCCTTGCGGACTTCTTTAAATGCACTCGATACTAATAATTAATATTTAAATAAGGATTTCAAAATATTGTTTTATAGAAATTTTACTTTATAATCACATTGAAGAATAGATGTCATAAATAGAGTGAAAAGAAATATGAAATTATTGAAGATAATCTTCAAGGTGTCAAAGATACCCTATCCATGAAGAGGCTGTGTCTCGAGGCATTACCTTGCGACTCGCTATTAGTGATAATTAAGGAAGAAGATGGAGGCACCACTAACATCATCATCATCGCCATCATAGTTTTGTATACAAAGCTTACCTTTGTAAACTTTTATTATTATAATTACCCTAATTATTCTTGCTACAGAATTTTCGAATTTTCCACAATATTTTATTTTTGAACAATCTTACAATTTTGTCTATTAAAATCATTTTGGAAATCTAAAAACCTTGGCTACCTCACCCAAAATTCTTGTCTCTGGGGAGGGTGATAAATTTAAAACTTCTTTCATGTTTCGTCTCAGATGGCGCATCAAAGGAGTGATGGCGATGTATAATTCCATTGGCTGCCGAAATTCGGTTGCTGACGCTAGGTAACATGTGGAGGCGGAGTTTGGTCAGTAATTCGACCAATTAGATTGGTCTAGTTATAAAATGCAGTATATAATCAAAACTCTCAAGAATTGGAAACCAGGAGTCCAAAGTAATCAACGCACGACAATTATTGGAAATAATTTTAAGTATTTATTCTTTATAACATTCTTTATAAAATCCTGCTTATTCTCCAGGAATAAATATTTCGAGTGATTTCAATAGTCGAAGATTTATTAGGGAAATGGATTTCAGCATTTTAATATAATTATCACATCCAAAAATGTAACAGATGCATGATAGATTTTAAACCGATCACGTGATTGTCGGCAAATGAGAGGTTTTTGGTCATTCCCATGCAGGACTATCTTGTAATTATTCCTGCTGCCAGAAAATTTGTTCCGCAACAACATCATCATCATCTCTGTTATTATCTTCATCAGCTTCCTTTTCCGATGTTGCCATGGCAATTTAGTGTCATTGTTTACCTATACTGCTTCAATTGAAGGCATGAATTTTCTTACGATGACGTCATTGCAGTCGTTTCTGCTGAGTACTTTGCTGTTTGTCGAACTTTCAACTTCGGTCAACAAGTTAAGAATTTCATTCAACATCTCATCAAGTACTTGGAATATCTTGGTGACATCTTGTAACAACTGCATCTTCATCTCCGGTGGAAAAATATCTGCAGATGGAAATTTTTCCACGACTCTTGACAACACCTGCATTGAAACCAACCAGACCATAACATTCCATTACGAAAACAGGTATGTCCTCG